>CM060846.1:320270511-320798011 GCA_030762175.1 Metallyticus violacea | reverse complement strand
TACATGGGTTGTACATTGTACATGCTTAAGCATGATACACAATTAGAAAGAGGAAAACAAACAATAATACAAATAAACAATATTAATTATAATAAATAAATATTAAAAATGGGAATAAGGATATTTACAGATATATAAATGGAAACATATTGCATATTATTTAATAATTACACTAGTTATTGCTTTCTAAGCAGAAAATAAATTGCTTCTAGTTTCGCGCAATTTGGCTAGGAAAATGCCCATATTCAACCAATTAGTGTGGCTTGCAAACAGATCCCAGCCTGTCAATCGACCTCTAATTACCTTGAAAAAGTTTTCAGAATTTCTCAGGTGTCCCCTGAATGGGCGCATTTGTTCGGAATATGTACACATTCCTCTTTCCCTGCACAAAATGGCCAAGATTCTCCTACCAGGACTGTCCCTTATTTGTTAGCCTTCCACTTCCCAGTCTAAAACAGGCCATTCCTGATGTCGCCTTTCTCTTTAGCAAGCATACACACCTCTTTACCTCCAGGTTAATTTAATATCCTTTGAATGGCTCAAGGAGAATTTCATGTTACACTCTGCTTCGGTTTTCCGCCTGTGATATCCTCTAGCCTTGTTCTAACCTTCTTCCATCAGTTTTTATTATTTGCATCGCCTCATTGCCAGATTGAACCCAGTTCAATTTCTCTGATTCCGCTTTCCACCTATGCAGCCCAAAATGTTGGTTTAATATTTTGAACCTGGTGTCTAGCATTTAGCGCAAAGTGTGGACTGGTCTTCCTTCATTAGTCTATTTCACCGTGCTTGTTTTACTATCAACCTATGTTCATAGCAACCCACCTCCCTCGTAGCCCCAAAGTAGGATGTTCCTTTGGAGACGATAAATACAAAAGTGAATTTAAAATTAATGATAGTAGGCACTAACTTGTGACATAAAGGAGGTTTATAAAGATATCCCTCAGCTGTAATACAATACAGTCATCTGCTTAGGAAATTCCTGTATTTCATCTCTCTTTCTAAGAACACGGCTGTTTCAAGCATGATTCTGGCTATTGAGAGATTCTGTCTCTTAGCTTTTTTACAAGTTAGGTAACAGTTTTTCTACCTGGAACAAGAATGCCAGAATATTGTCTGGCTAATCGCCTTACCACTGCTCCGTAAGAATCCGTTTCCACGTATGTATCGTACATAAAAGTCTGTTCTTCAAGACTTTCTGCATTTATGTAGTGATCACAAATAGCATAGAACAATTAACACCCAATTTACACAAAATGAAAACACCATATAACACGAACTCACAACCACTCGCTGACAAATCCTCCCTCAAAATAACCACAAGGTGCTATCCGCACATGCAGTATCCGACCTTGACGATTGGTTACTCCAAGTATTCATTCGAGCTTTGCCGGCCCTTAATGGAACTTATTTATTGCAAACATTTATGGTTAAATTTTCATACCACCATTTTAGGATTCTGCAATAAGTTAAGCAAATTTAAATTGTCTATTAAAAGCAACGGGGATTTAAAGAGCCGTTCGCAAAATATAGCATAAATTTTATCGCAACTTTAAACAGCTGTTCATGATTCCACTCAACCATCTGTCTGTCGCCCGCCAATCAAACAAATACCGGTTTTATCGACCTGCTGGAGGATTGTTGAACAGAGTGAAAGGTATGCCGGAGTAGAGGAAATTATTTAAAACTTTCTAATGTAATAACATTATATACTTATTTCATAATATACTATTGAATGTGACATTGATGGTATACAATTGGTGCAAAATTTTGTTTTAACACACATGCATAGTCATAATATTGGCTCATTCAATTAACTTATGAACGACTTGGCAGAATTATCACTGATAGCGTGAAACCACATGATACCTGTCAGAAGGAATACGGCTGATTTATTAATTGGTCAAGGCAGAAAAATAATATTTCAGAAAATTTACTGTAATAAAGCATGTATCAGAAGAGGTTAGAACGATCATATTGCATCAATTCTAATTTGGTATCTAATATTAACTATAAAGTTACCTAATGATATTTTATTTTACATTAACTCTTATGGTCTGCTGTACACAAGGCTGCTGTCTTCCATTATGTTTGCACTCATAAAGTGTACATTCATAAGTAGGGTTGTCATCATTTATTAATACTATATTCTTCAAGGAAGATAAATGGTTAATTGCGTGTTCTTTAATGGTACTGGTAATGGTAATGGTATTCATGACAGCATTTTAACAATGAAAATAATTTTATGATATAAATGATACTAAAGAAATGTTATGCATAATGTAACATTTTATTATTGATTTTGACCAGTAACAACTTTTTATAATTCTAGAATAAAAAATGGCTTTAGCTAATTGCACTTAAGGCGCATAAAGTAGATTGAGAAAAATGTTTACATAAATTGAAATTATATGGTTCTTGATGCACTTGGTTTTGTGTTTTCCGTGCATACGAATATAACAGATGTATATTTCACAATCTATGCAACTGCTACATGTTGAAATTCCAGAAAGCCTCGCCCAATATAAGAGTGGGAAAACCGAACCCGCGGTTACTGTGAAGAAATTTCGATGCCCCAAAGTACACAATAGAGATGTCAGACGCTATTAAATGATATTGTGTGTTTGGTATCCTAAGTTATAGCTGTAAAGTAAGCGTTTACTCCCAGGTTTAAACTGTTGCGGTAAATGCAGCTTGCATACACACCACTATTTCTACAAAATTATCGTACATCAACATGATTTTCACGCATCAATTGCTAACGCCTTCTTGTCGCCTAGCCCAGGTCATCAAAAGGCAGGACCAAAATCTGAAAAGTATCGAATTATGTGTATACATATGACTAATATTCAGATAAGAGCTGTGCAGTCGGTCGGCTTTTCTTTTCGTTTACGTACAACGCAATCTCTGGTTCTGTTATTATGTGTGATTTTGGGTGTACTTTTAACTTAATTCTCACCTTGGCTCCGGAGTCGCACACCAGTAATTGTGACCTAACTATGCCCGAGGTGATTAAGGTTAGGACTAGGGCAGGTTGGCCCGTGCTGATACCTCCATAAGCTCGGAATACGGAAATACTACACGCGGTTCTATGATGGTCGTCCAGTCGGATCCCGGTGCTAAGCGACGCACAAATGCACTATAATTTGCATACTAAACGCAGGTTACGGCCGAAGAAGAGCAACAATAATTTCCGTTATTAGTAGCTATGACTTGAGAACAGAGGAGTGAAAGGAAGACCGCCGACCTACCAGGCAACCATCTATCCATTCTCTTCTCGACAGACCCTGCCTTGTGCCTTCGTGCAGAAATTGATCAAAGCGCCGCTTTAAGATGCACCAACTTGTGGACTGAATATGCAACCTGATAGACTTAGATCGCCCTAACAATAATAGATACCTAATTTGATCATGTCAAAATGATAAAAATGCACACATGTTGATTGTATATTAAAGTCTACTGAGAAATATAAGGTATAAGTAGCAAAATAAGCCACTGTGCCGAAATGAATGTTGCATTTTCCCAATAACCTGTCTCATATAGAAGCCAAATGTAATCACCAGGTAAACTCGAAAGAAGAGCCTATTCACATTGTCAAACAAATGCTTCATTTGGAAAGTGATGTTTTAGTACCAGTAGCACGCTCCCACCTTGATACATTATCATTATTATTTTGATGGTAAATTTGGAAGTTGTTCCTATATCTATCAGAAGTCACCAAAATAATGTGGCAAAGACAGGCATATATAAAAATTGAAGCTGCTATCACAGAGAACACTTATGCGATTATTTAAGACAATCCAGGTTTAGACACAATAAACAGGGGGTACTTTACCACATAGATGTGTGAAGAACAGAATAAGAACCATACTTGCCTCGGAGACTGAAAATTGCAGGTTTAATCCCGGCCAGGGTCGATGGAGGGCGTAAAAATCCTAAGCATAACTTTCACTGGAAAGGTAGTAAAACATTGTCGTAATTACAGCACGTGAAAGAACCTCAAGACTAAAAGAAGGGGCCCCTGAGCAAAATTAATCGGCCGTTTCACTCCTGGAATTGAATGGGACGCTGATGACTTGAGAAGTTAAATAGCGTCCGTAAATAAGCCAAATTAAAAATATCTAAAACCATCAGAATAACTCGGAACTGCTCGTTGATCCTTCAGAACCTAGAATGGCCTCAACGTACATCTGTATATTCAGCATTCAAAAAGTCCAAATATAAACATCCTTGATCTCGGTTTGTTTTTTCAACTTCTTACAGTCTCTGCAACATCTAATAGCCCCATCCTCTATGGTTTAACTTGCTACTACTGTTATTAACGGCTTCGAGATCCTTCCTAAGCCGTTAACGTTTTTCTGGTAATGAATGAATGCATGAATGCTCGTGAAAATTAAAAATAATATAAAAACATCTACAACCCGCCTAGGATGGGAAAACAACGACAGGAGTTACGCCCTTAGCTCTCAAATGCCATTCCGACATTATTCACTCAGCTCGTTTTACTACAGGCTGCAATGAATAAGCAGATGTCCCAAATACTGTCATTAGCATGTTTTTATTGTTTTATTATATGTTTAAATACATTTGTTCCAATATTCGTTTATTGCAAGTAAATAAATAGTAAAAGAAATGCAAACATTACCGTCTTTATGTTGTTAACTTCTATTTGACGGCAGCAGTCAGAGGTATGATTTCCGGCAAAGCGCAACTGTTTCAAATCTCTGCAGTTACAATTACAATGAACATAAGAATGCACTTTACAACAAATATTGAAAACTTTGTCCTGCTATATTCCCATTGTCTGGCATCTTTTTAGAAAAGTATCATTTACACAATCACCTCTTGCTGGAAATACCTAGATCGGCATGCAATGTCGCCAGTCGTTCTAAAAATTGTGCATAATGCCAATCCTGTATTTTTCTGCATTTATGGTGTTCTCAAGATATATAGGTCCTATTGCTCCGTATGCATTTACTGAGCACTAATTTTCTCCTCATGCAAGGGGGCTTTCTGAATAAAAGGGGGTTTTCTGTCCTACAATATTTCTTTTTTGCGTCAAAGCATCACCACGTAAATGGAACCATACCTCTTCAGTAAAGAAGATTAAGCGTGGACTCTTAGCATTAATGTTCTGTGACATGCAATTACAGAAATTTACCCGAATGTCAGGATCGTATGTCTAAATTCGTGAACAAAAGAGACCTTGTATACTTTTAACTTTAAATTTACTCAAAGATGAAGTGACGTGTGTGAATGACAATGCCAGAAACATACACAGGTAGCAGGGCAACATTTTCAAAACACCTCCCGTAATAAGGCGCTAGTTAATTTTCAGTTGTGATTACGAGAAATTCAATCAGTTGCGCAGATGTTGCATTTGCTTTGCCATGAATGACCGCTCTGTCGGCCCGTAGGCTAGTTGCCGTGAAACGGGCGACAGAACCGCGAAAGACTCGGTATGTTGCGACAGAGGTAGTATATAATCATTATGGAAGACTCACCATGGCAGTTCACATCTACTGGTGTTACGTATCTGAGATTTGCAATAGACTGGTTAACTTTGGCCTACTAGGGACTGTCGTAATAAAAATTCGTTTGGATATTCAACTAAGAAACAGAGATTCATATAATGCTCATTCGCTGAAATTATACTTGCATGGAAATCTAACATTTACTTCTGCCTCTAAGCATGAAGGAACTATCCTCTTGGAGATTAAGCTTATTATTCTGGCGAGCATAAAGCATACAGAGCGATCCAGTGGTTGCGAATTATAAAAGCTTAGTTTATTTAATTTAATTCTATTGTTTTTTTTAAAGATTGAATAATGGATGATAAATTAACGATGAAACGAGTACAGCTAGCCTGTATGTGTAAAACGCTTGGAGTGGCACACCTATGCCCATTGAGATCAACCATTAACATTCTATGCCAATAAATCACAATACTATTGGACGCCTGTTCAACTTTTTAAGAGACTGGAACAATCGCCGACCTTAAGCGAATCTGGCGAAAGAAAAGTGCAATTGGTGAGCAAAGTTTACACATTGGTTTTAGCAAAGGTTGTTAGCAGTACCAAGAATAGCCAGAAAAGTGAATCAAGAAATAGGAGGGAGTAAACATCATATTACTGCTCATTGTGGATCGGTTCCGCCCGTATAAAATGCAGCCTGTTCTGTGCATTAATAACCCAAATAAATGGATACAATTATGTGAATAGATGCTGAGAGATGCTATGCATTAATCTTTTTCAGTGACAAAACTTAATTACATTTGAACGCCACGTTAACAGCCACAATCTGCGCTATGGGTCGGATAGCATTCATTGGTGGAGCGAAGAGGGCCATGTACAGCTTCCGACTTGGAATATGGAGGACGAAATAATCGGTCCTCATTTTTAGTGCGAACGTCACGAGTTTAGCATATCCTCGGATGTTCCTCACCGATTAATTTGAGAACGTTCCGTTCCAAAGACACCTAATCAAGCTCTTTCAGCGCATTTTGCTGTGAAAGGATGCGAGTATCTTGGCAAAAAACTTTCCAGTAGATGGACTGGCAGAAGCGGTCGTGCGAAATGGCCATTCGCGGCCCGATTCTTGCAGCTCTGGGTTTCTTCCAGTGTGAGCATTTGAAATCTGTGTTGCACTAGCATTGTTTACAAACTCTCGCAGAACTGAACGATGCTATAAATTGAGAATGGCATAGCATCATTCCAAACACACCTAGATGTACGTGTCAAATCATGCTATGAAATCAGAATACAAGCCTGTATAACAGCTGAGGGGGTCAATGTCAGCAGCTATGTGAATAACCTGTGGTGATCAATTTACTGACCATCCTCTATAAACACAAAAAATAGAAATTGAACAATAATGAACCTAAACGTATTTCAGGTATCTTCAGTGTTAAAGAGCGTCGTTAAATAATAAACAAGGTATTTGTAGCAAACTGTATCTTAGGGGTCTCTATATGTTTTATCAATAATTTTGCAACAGCATAAAAATGTGTGTATATATATATATATATATATATATATATATATGTTTGTTTATTTACAGTATCTGTAATTTAAATGGAGTCTCCAGGACATTACTTTTTGCTACCATAAAGATTTCATAGCAGTAGGAGAAATGATAGGTAGAACTTGTGCATCTTTGAGTTAACTTCAGTGATAGAGGTGTCGTATTAAATAGAGAGCAACCACATAATCACAATATTTCAAAACCATGATCTAATTGGTTCGCTACTTGTCTACTGATTTATATATTTAATATTTATATACAATATAGACATAATAAGAAGCTTATATTGAAGCTGGGAGTGTCTGCATATAGAATATAACGTAGTAAATGAAAAACGAGTATTCGTAGAGAGATACATTGTCACCGTGAGTGGAGTCACGTGTATCAAAATGACTGCCACCTGTGGCAAATATTATGCCGTGATTTAGGGCAGCAGATCTGCATTCAGACCTTTCTGAATGCAAAATCTCTGTGTCATTCAATTATTTTAAAATTCAATTTTAATGGTTTTTTCAAATTATTTAAACAAATATTTTTCTATTATAAATGCATAATTCAAATCCAGTGTGACATGTACGGCGGTTCTTGCTAGTAAGAACACAATTAGTCCGCAGTCTCAGGCAGTGTATGAGCCCGCGTTCGATTCATAGTAGGAATAAGTTATCTGGGAATAAAATATTCACATCTGCAGGGATTTCACTTGCCAGTAAACGTTAAATGGTGTCATCATTTTATATGTTATCTACTTTATAAACTTAGTTTCAATGTTGTGGGGTATGTTTGCGTACATAGTCTTTTATCTGCTGTATTAATTAAGCATATACGTTAATTTTAAACACATATGTTTAAAGTACAATGTATGTTGTTGCCACACGATAACCGTTCAAGATGAGCGCAACATTGCCAGGCTAGATTCCTCGCTGCAGAAGACACGATGCATTTGTCATGCTTGTTTTCAAGTAATGAAATATTGGATCTTCGTTTTATTTTTCCCCGCACGCGCACCAAGCCCGAAGCAGACAAATCACAGCTGCACAAACCGTCAATCAAGGACGCATATTGCCTCTGGGTGCGTGTTTAGGCTCGGAACAGTGAGGAGTCACTGTGTGTGTTATTGCGTTTAATTTCTCGGTTTGTCACAGTTCAAGAATTTCATACAGAATAATATATTTTCATTTGCTTTAACTTTATAACAGTGCTTAAATTCAAAACAACAGAATCAGTATTGGACAACAAAATAAAACGCAGGCGTCATTTGTTAACAGAGGAAAAACTGGACGATATAGTTGCTCGGTTAGAACAACCTCTGCGGACATCTCTTGTATAGTTAGCACAAGCAGGGTCAACCGTACAAATGCGCGCGCACATTGTTACAAAATTGCTAAAATGTCATCGCTACAAGGGTACTGAAGTGCAAACCGTACAGCTCACCGATTAGGGAAGGGGAATCACTTTTTGCAAGTGGTTTCTGTAATTCGTACATGATGAATATTTACCTACGAGGCATAGTTTAACTAAATGGGTCAAAATAATAGGTATAGCGCAGTAGAGAGTCCTCGCCTTGTACATGAAACCCATTACATGACACTAAGGGATGTCGTAAGTGCAAGACGAATAATTTCGGCCCAATTTTTTTATTTTTTTTGAGTAGTGTTTAACGCCCGTTTTTAATACTGAGGCACCACAGGTGGTGGACACTAATGATACATGAGATGAAATGATATATTAGAAAAGGATTTATTTTTTTAAGGAAGGAAACGTTCCAGGCCTAAGTTTAGGGTACCTCCCCGGTATTTGCCAGTTATGAGGACTGAGGAAAGCCTGGAAAAACCCCAGTCAGGGAGGACGGTCATGGCGGAATTCGAACCCCGGACCTCCCGCTCACGAGTCCGTGTCTTAACGACTTTTTTATGAAACGCTGAATGCTAACCGATATCGAATAGTAATTCTAAATCAGTTTTTTTACTCAAACTGATGATTGTAACGACGCAGTCAATGACCCTAAATAACACGGTAAGAGAAGTGGCAATTGAAGAGCTAGTAAATGTCGCTTTACGTGCATGGAGAAATTTCACTTCCTGTACATTTCAGCTGACGACGTATGCAAGACCATAAAAAGAAACCCAGCCAAAGCGGTAGTAGCAGATGGAATTAGCGTTATGACGCTACAGAAAAGTGACATATTACCAACAGTAACTCACATACTTAAGCTTCACTAATGACTAGTACTTACCCCGCACTATGGGAATGAGCCTTTATCCGCCTTATATCAAACAATAAAACACCCACATCTCCACAAGATTTCGGGCCTATCAGCATCCTCCATGCATTATCCAAAAGGACTAGAACGCATTATACACAGACAGCTGGTAGACTATTTTAATGTGCATTGATTTCTTAACAAGTATAAATCTGGCTTTAGAGTAGGGCATAACACCACCAAGTGTCAGGGAATATCTGCGAGCAAAAACTAGCTTTGCTTGTATTACTAGACTTCAGTAAAGCTTTTGACACTATCCACTGTACAAAGTTAAAATTTTTAATCTGTCCTACATTGTTATCATTCGAATCCTACCTTACTGAGCGTCAGCAATGTGTATTAGCTTATGGTTATTTTTCCTCCTGGCCCCTCCTTAAGGCAGGGGTTCCCCAGGATTCAGTACGGGAACACTACATTTTATGCTCTACACAATGATGTTGCTAAGTAGAAATGTGTTCGGTGACAAGGGATAGTCATATTCCGGATTCGAGGTAAGGAAGGCTCATGAAGTGAGAGGTGATACACTGAGGGATGGAGGTACGAAGGATTTTGAACAGCAGTGTAAGGGAATGCAAAGCCCTATGTTCTTTTAGAGTGACAGTTGATTACGGGGTTAATCAAATTTACGAGTGTTAAAGATGAATCAAACACAGGCATTATGAAGCATTATTCAAATTAGAACACAAGATATCACAATAATCAAAGCGAGGCATAACAAGCACTTGAATGAGATTCTTTTTGAGAATGAGATGCAGATATTTTGCTACGTCTTTTAATGTGTGAATCAAAGAAAATGTTTTATTGTATGTATGAGTTACATGGCTGTGCCATTCTAGATAGCAGATAAACACTTTGAGTTTTTGCCATGCTGGTATGATTAATTACATTGTAGTTTATGATGGTAGGGGGCACATCATTTGAGTTTATTTTACATGGTGCACGTTTATATCCTACGATTACAGCCTGTGGTTTAAGTTTCAGTCCAAATTTTTGTATACAAAGGGAGATAGACTTTAGATCTTCATTTATTACAGTTACGGCGTCATGGACACGAGGGGCAGTGTGAAAGTAGGGTAATTAATCGTCAGCGTAATTGCAATTCAGCGTGTCAGTTCCCAGAATCTGAAACTCCCTTCCCCCTGAAACCAGAGACTGGTGAATAATAGAGCGATACAAAGATAGATTAAATTATCTTAACTATAGGAATTGCAACAATAAGTCTCTCACTTCTTCTTCTTCTTCTTCCCCCTTTGTACCAGAGAAAAATTACTGAACAACAAGTGGAATTCTATTACTATCTTTATCAACTTTCAAACTATAATATTTGTAATATTCACATGCAGTATATATATAATTTGGCTTTTTTTTGTATTTTATGTAACTGTGTATATTGTACTTGTATTTTTGGTATTTTTTCGCCTGGCAGAGTGGAAGAGAAGGCCCCATGGCCTTAACTCTTGCCAGGGGAAATAAATAAGTGATGGGCGAATGTATGGTACGTCTAAGCAATACCAGATTACATCTCTTACTGCTCACACTTCATTAAATGCAATTGTTCATTTGTTTGATGAGAGGGTAATTAATACAAAGTTCTGCACACTTCGATTCCTCCACTTAATGCAGTAATATTTATTTTTATGGGCTGGAGGAACTGCAAAACACATACGAGTAAAATTCCGGAAGCAATGCTGAAACGTGTGAATCAAAACCTGTTTATGCAATAAAATGCCTTACTCGCAGCACACGTGGTACATTTCCAGTAACTTCTGTGAAAAAGGTAAGCACGTTTTCATTACTTTGTCGATTGCTCGCCCGGCTGGGTGTTAGCAGTTGTGCTGTGTGTGCCGGCTACCGACCCGATCCCCATGCGGGAAAAATCAAAACGAAGATGCAATACTTAGTACATAGACAAATATAAAATATAGGTGATTAAAATATAAACCGTGGTTGATGACTGACAGCAGTAAGCTAACTTTCTAACCTAACGATATATTAGCAATTATCTATAATGACAAGGTTGATTATTTAAGTGTATTTTAAAACTTGCTCAAATTAAAATAGGTGACAAGAGAGTTTATGTCTATATGCAGCTTTTAACACCGTTAGATGATTAACTTGTTTTATTACACAAAGGTGTACGCTACTTTCCAATTTAAGGTAACTGCTTATAAAATAGAGTCGTAAACAAAAAGTAAACATGAAATCACTTTCTATAATTGTAGTGCAGTATTAAACTAGGCGTACTGTAATTTTATTCCAAGACTACTTCTTCCTCTTCCTCCTCTTAAGCTGGAATCGCATTCTCTATCGCTTGCACAACATGTACGCAACACAGGATTGATATATGACTTACACATTGACAGCTAATAATGAACTTTTGAAGAAGTCAAGATTCATTCAGTTTTCCTTGAGGAGCATTTCTCAAAATAATTGTTAAAAAATGTAAACGCGAAAAAATACGTTTTTGGCCTGACTGTAACATAAATGCTCGTCTTTCATAATTTTGTCACTGTTATTATCCGTTTGCTTAATGACATGTTTATAAAGACTCACACACGCAATATACCTACAACAACGTTCCAAACAGACCTACACTTATAAAGGAGCTAAAAACCTTTGATGCTTGAACTACACAACCTCACAGATGTAATGCGTAACTGATTATTCCTACTTCCACTAATGCTGCTGCTATAAACATATCGCAGGTGTTTCCTCTTTATCGTTATGATCTGTCGGTTTATCGTATTTAAAAGTCAAATTAACTGGAAAACTATTAAATATGTTCTATTTCCAGTCCTACCGTGCCATTGTATTTTGGTACAATATAACGAATACTTGTATCTATTCTAACAGATTATCAACCTTCTTTGGGTATTTCAAAAGAAAATATTTTCCACGAGTCAGGAACATAAGACTGAAATTCTACCTCAATATAAACAGTTATAGGTGTTAGCAGTCTTGAAATTTATTAATGTTTATTTTAACGTCGTCTTTTATTGTTATGCTTGTCAGTTAAGAGCCTTATTGCAGAAGGCGCTTGCTTTTAATAAGCAGGAAAGAAAACCCAGTCATCAGCGTTGCCCCGCCTTTGTCGTCGTCGTCGTCATCATCATAAAATGGAAATAAAATGTCAGTCTTAACCGGCTTGGGTCAGGTCTACCTTAGTAATTAAGATTCTGGCTGACTGCGAGCTCGCGTAACAATCCATTTGGGCCACCATATTCGCCTCTTTTCCATCATGATCCCCTCACGAAACAACGCAATTTCAAATGGATGAAATTGTTAGGTAAAAAATTAATATATGCATTTCATCTACAGTTTTCCGTTAAATTGTTTCATATATCCCTACAGATCACCATAATGAGCTTAAATGTAAAGGAATTTAAACGAACAAACGAAGTAAAAAGGATTTTAAAATAACGATAGCTATTTATAATGGGAAAACGCTTTAAACTACTACCGCCAGTATTTCCGAAATGAGATGTACAATGGCAGCGCTGTTTTCATTTAATGTAAATTTAGAAAGAGGCTCATAAAGTTAACACATATAGAGATTCCAACAATTATCAGAAAGCATTTACCTAAAAGTAAGCTCGTTTTTATTAATAGAACAATGTCTATCGACACTAAGAAAATAAACATAGATAAGATTAGACTTGTAATAGATATTTTGCATGATCCTAGGGCAATACGTTTATATTTACGTTTTGTTTTCTTTACATCTATTACATCGATACTTTCTAGTGAGTATTTTAAGGTATTTCATGCAAGTCGTACTAAATATGCTAGAAAATGGTGCTTAAAAGTGTTGAATAAAAAATAGACAGAATTCTAATGTATAAAAACGTTGAAAGAATGCACTACTTGAAAGGTACCCAAAAAGACATTATAAGTATCTTTAATCAACTGAGGGAAGCTGCAAATGAGAATGCAAGGGACACACCTCAGAAACGTTTCAGAAGCAATAGAGTGACTAGAGGATATGGTGAAATTGATATTCTAGCTATTGTTGCTGTAGTTTCAAGAATAGTAAATGAATTAGCCGCATTCTACACCGTCATAATTTACATCTGCATCGTGTTTCTGTCCAGTAAGAAGAACATTGAAATGACTTTTAAAAGTAGAGTAAACTATTGTGAATGGGTATAAATATTTTTAATATATCTTGTTCACTGAACAAAGCTCCGATTACAAAGTATGGTCAGATCAACCTCAGAAACCTGTACTATTGGAGTGTAGACAATTCCCAATCGCTTCGCAACCTCAACGACCATGAATTGTAGTGCGGAATGTTGTGTCATCATCTCGTTGAACCATTTTTCATAAAGGAGTCACCGCCAAGGGTGGCCGAGGTCGTTAAGGCGCGGACTCGTGAACGGGAGGTCTGGGGCTCGAATCCCGCCAGGACTGTCCTTCCTCACAGAGGTTTATTCCAGGTTTCCCTCAGTCCTCATAAATGGCAAATGCCAGAGAAGTGCCCCAAACTTAGGCCTGGAACGCTTCCTTCCTTAAAAATCCTTTCCCAATTTATCATTTTATCGCATGTATCATCAGTGTTCACCGCCTGTGGTGCCTCTGTAGTAAAAACGGACGTTAAACAGCATTCAAAAAATAAAGGAGTGACTAAATTCCAAGAAATATGTCGAAGTTTCTGAACACCTATACTCCACCATTGTTAGAGAACCAGACTACCTGATGCACATGGCATCAGCATGATGTGTGTTGAGCACATACTGCAAGACCGATATTTCGACCCATTCCTCAAACTGGACACCAGTAGATATTTTTCTGGGGGGTGGGAGTTCAAAGGTATTGTCCTCAAGTACTTACTGGCTACACCAGAAGACATAAAACGCCAGATTGGATCAACGAATGTTGAAATTTATTCTGCAGTGCTGCATCATTTGCAGCGATTTTGTGTGAAAACTGGGACATATGAGCACAAACGCAAACAAGCCGCTGATGGTACGAGAATCACTAAAAGTTTGTAGAACGGAGGCAATAAAATTTTAAACATTTAGATAAGATCATTGCATTTTTTTCAAAGTATTCTCCACTACATTCTATATAACATTGCATCCGTTGCAGCCATTTTGTAAATGCTTCTTTGAATAGGATGCAAATACATTCTTTGTGCTCATCTCCTGCAGCTTCAGGCGATTCAAATCGCTGGCCATGGATTCTTTATTTTATTTTAAGGAATGAAACATTTCACATGGAACCAGATATGGCCTAGGGAGGATGGCTAGTGCAACAAGATTCCACGCAGACCAGCCTTAGGATGTTTCGCTCCAGTGCATTGAAGACTTGAGGCAGGCATTTGTGGTGTGTTATCTGGCAGTGACAGTTTTTTTTGTCCCTTGAGTCAAATTGTCACATTATGACCAATAGCTGATTGATTTTTTTGATTGATTTATTTATGGAGGCTCTTTAACATCTCAGGTCATCAGCATCCCATTCAGCTCAGGGCGTGAAGCGGCCGACAAATTTTGCTCAGAGGCCTCTCTTTCAGGCTTGAGGTTCTTTTTCGTGCCGCAAATGTACGACACGGGACCTACGGCTTTACTTCCCTTCCGAAGGAAGCCATACTTAGGATTTCCCGAAAAAATCCATCGGTCCTGGCCGGGTTCGAACCCGCGATCTTGGGACCAACAGCTGAGAAGAAGTAGATCATTATCTCGCTCGCCTCACTTTCGTTGCGGATCCTCTCCTGGGATGATTGTTGCTTAGTTCCTGGATCATGCCGGTATATCGAGCTTTCGTCATCTGTTATGATATTAAATATTTATCTTGATCTTCCTCCATAAATTTGTTCTATCATTTCCTGGTACCAATTTACATTTGCTCATTTGTGAGGGGGGGGGGATCCAAATACGTACAGCTTCTTGAGTGGAAGTTTTTCTTTGAGGATTGTTTTCACTGCTGCCAATACAATACATAGAGCTTCTTGAATCTGATAATATGTGTAACGATTATCATCCCGCAACATGCGCTCTGCTTTCATCACATTTTCGTCAGCTGTTGCTGTAGCCGGCCGTCCTGTGCGGTTTTTATCTTCGAATGAATCCGTTCCTCTTCTAAAATCTGCAAACCATCGATGTATAGTGTATTGCGAAGGTCAAAGGTCCCCAAATGCACGACGTAATCTTTCAAGGCATCTCTCTCCTTTAAACTGACTTTAAAGTCGTAGAAAATCATAGCGCGGAAATGCTCTCGCTTGAGACCGATCCTAGCGTTTGACACGCTTATACATACACAGCCGACACCACATTTTGCTGCAGCGTGCTCACACTTGCACATGTAGCTATCTAACTTCAATCTAAAGCTAGAAAACCTGCATGTTGTTCATTCTTGAAACTTCAGCGTTACATGTCCTATATTGGAGCATACAACACTTTGTTTTAAAGATTAAAATGACGATATTTCCTTAATAATTTTCATCAGGTTTGTGCAAAAAATCCTTTGCGATTCTAATCTTATTTGTTCAATAAGTACTGTTCCGTTTTTAATAAAAGTAAACATGATGCTAGATAAGTGCTTATTTATTAGTGTTGGAATCCTTGTAAGGACTATATTTCTGTGTTTAAATGCGTAGTTGCATTCCATAGAATCAATTAGCGGTCGTAAGTTTAGGTCACACGCGCGTTGTAAATCGCATTTGAAGTCATAACATAAGATAGACAAAGTGTGTTATTTTCAACAATCACTCTTATTTTTGTCATCAAGAATTCTTAAAACTACCAGCAGTAGAAATCAGGTTATAAATTGCCAATACCATTCAAACGGATGACAGAAGAAGATGGTATTTAAGGATTTGTTGATTTGTTTTATTTACGGACGCTGTTTAACATCTCCGGTCACCAGCGTCCCATTCAAATCAGGGCGTGAAACGGCCGATGAATTTTGCTCATAGACCCCTTCTTTCAGGCTTGAGGTTCTTTTACGTGCCGTAAATCTACGACATGGAACCCACGTCTTTACTTCTCTTTCTAAGGAAGTCATACTTAGGATTTTTACGCCTGAAAAAAATCCTCGATTCCAGCCGGGATCGAACCCACGAACTTGGATTTAGGAGGCAAGTATGGTTACCACTAGACTATCAGAGTACTTAAGGAGTTTAATTAACTAACGCTAGATATGAAGTGCAGATGTACTTAATGTCACACACACGTTTATTGCACTTCAACGCGGTTGCCAGCTATTTCAAAGTTCTACCTTCGAGTATTACTGCAGTCAGAAAGAATTTAACCATTTTCCTGAGATTTCTGAGGTTTTAGAAATCCTCGCTTTGGTTTTGAGTACTCTTGGTCTAATAAAACTACATGGAAAAAAAAAGGTCTAAGAGCTAGCGTGAAGAGAATAAGAGTTCTCTTGTTTATCCTCTCACTGGAAAACTTTGTGTTAATAATATTGTCTCATAACTAGGAATGTGCATCGTTTTGTGTAAAACTAACTGTCAAAACACTACCATCCAGTAGTGTCTGTGCTACTAGAAACTGCATATTGGCTGAAAATGCAGTTTGTCCTTGGGAATCCTAGCCGCGCACAGTGGTTTGCTCCCAGAGCGCCCGTTGTGAATGTTAATGTAGACTATGCTTTCAACACTAAATGGGACTTTTTCCTTTTTACAGCCTTAATTATATCACATTACTTTATTGGTTGTGAAATCTTCATCATCGCATTTATAAGGCATTTGAATATTTGAAAGGAAAACTTTCAAAATGGTTGATAGTGGTACAACGACCTGCTTATTTGAATGAAGAACTGATGCTTTTGATGTTTTTCAAATGTGTTTCGCTGTCTACTAGAATGAAAAAATTCTGCAGATCGTTATTCTCCGCAACATTTCCTGTCATTTTAAGTTTGTCTTTTCTTCTTCCTCTATGGTTTGTTTATCGGCTTACTACATTTTTTAACATACTTCTGTGTGTGTAAATCCACACATTCGAGCACTGCAAATAATAATAATTCATTTTCTACACTAAGAAATTTCTTAAATTACTCTGAAAGAAACAAAGAAAATCAACGCTTTCTAAAGCACTGTTAAACAGTTTATAACCGCCTTGTATTTACCATGTTCATATATTTAGAAAGAGACCATATAGTTACACCTATTCAAACAAAACTTTCCCATAGCAAATACCAGTGGTAGGTGTTTCCTTTCAAACAGCAACATTACCTCTTGGAGGAGAAAGTGTTCCGTAACAATCATGGCCTGCTCGATCTCTGACCTGAACCCCAACGCTCCAATTTATACCTTCAGGGTCCTTAAAACGATAGGGCATATGGAGCAAATCCTTGATTTCTATATGGTGTGAAATATATACGCCACAATATCAAATTTATCTTTCAGAGATAACCTGAGATGATGCATGGTTATGCGAGTTAAAAAATGTTGCGCAATTTCTCCACACCAAAGCTTGTGACGAAGAACCACTTTACAGAAGTTTCGTTTTCTAAAAATAAATCCCTGGCACTTACGTTGAACTTCAAATAAAAAACATGCAACCCCTGTAATCAACGGTGGCCGCTGTACAGTCAATAAGTTGTGTCGACGAATATCTTTTCCTACAGTTAATCCGTGCTACATTCACGTTATTTTATAAACTCCTCCTTTACTTTATATTTTTTGCTTGTGAACTGTCAACCAGATTCTTGATCCAGACATCTTCCTCAAAAATGAATATTCCGCACATAGAATTTGAAAACTAGAAAATGCGAATCGTACAAGGATAGAATAGAAGCCATCACGGTGATATAACCAAATTATCGAAGCTAAGTCATTAATAATGTCGTTATTATTTCTACAATAATACATTAATCTTAGACGGCAGAAAACACAACCCCATAACTTTGCTAATGATATTGCTCTAAAGGCCTCATCTACTAAAAAACTGAACAACTGAAATTTATCTCGAAAAATTGTATTCCATATGCCACATTATTATTGATATTGGATAAATAATTTTAATTTATTTCAAAATTTATCTTCTTCTACATGTGTATTTGAATGTTTTGCATCACTATTTACACACACAAATGCATATATATTTAATATATGTATGTGTAATTATATATAATTTTATATATTCAATTTAAGTTTTAAATCTTTTCTCAGAAGAGAAGAAAAAATTATGAACCTACCATCGAATTTTTCGGAATTTTGCGTTTACTATTATACATTTTCGGTTTAATTTTAATACGATTGTAATATATACAATTATGGCTACTCATTTTATTAATCATAATATAAAGTATAAAGCGCAGGCATATTTAGAGAAGATAGACTTTAGTCATTACTAAGTATTTTAAAAATAATTAACTGGAAAGCGAATTTTATAATTTACATGGCTAATCGGTTTAATTGTTCATGGTATAACCGACCACACACTAAAACTGTCACATTCACTATCATAAAATTTGTAGAAGAAGATTCTGAACATTTTGAAACCGGTTTAATTTATTTTGCAGGAAATTGAATTTTAAAGCTTACATGCTGTTTAATTATAATTAATTTAAAATATACATTCACAGCATACAGAAATTGTCGATATTTCACATAAAAATATTTCATGCTCACCTCTTGAAATTGCTATTAATCCCCATATTTAGTCATGAAATGTTAACGAATACATTTTAAACGAATGTAGAAGCAGATAAAAGGACATTAGGGTGAAATTACGGTTGTTATAAATGAAAGTGGACAATTAAATTATAAAATATTATTAAAGTTACAGAATTGAGCATTCCTCAGAGAACGAGTAACTCTACTGCAGAAAGAGTTTTCAGTGTAGTAAAGAGTAAATCCGAATAGCTTTCAGAAAGTGTTGGCAGGAAACACATTAATATATAATATATACAATAGGTACAAATAAAAAGTAAACTAATTCTAAAGCAGCATAAAGCTATTATAGCAATATTAGATAGAAAAGTAGAATGAAACTTTGAAACAGTCACACAAATAGTTATATATTTGCACGACTTGTGTTTTTCAAACCTATGAACACCGTTAAAGTAAATATCGTTGAAGGTAACGTACTCCATGAAAGCAGAAACGAGCAAAGAGGGGAAAAGAATGAGGGAGAAAATGTAATAGTACTATATTGACACAAAAACCAAGTAACAAGATAAATTAAGCCTGAAGGTTTAAGCCCGGTGATGTATGCGTTCTCTATTTCTAACGCTGCTTTCAGGGATATGATTTGGTAACGCATCAATAGGTGTTAAATTAAACGTATCAAGTTTATTATTAAAATGGAACAGAGCATAATGCGCAACCTGTAAGATATATTTATTTTATGTTTCAGATCTGACCTTGTCACAAAGAATTATGGGTAATCTATTTGTAAGGTTGGCAGATCCGAGTTATTTTTCACACTGTCATAGGTTACTTGAGTTCCGGGCCGCCTGAGCGCGTCTACTTACTGGGGAAGTGCAGCCGCCGCAAACGGCAAATAGGCCCTAACGTATATTATGAGAGATGTTGAAAATAATGCCCCTCAGCGGGTATATATTGGCATCATCTGCATTGAAAGCTCTTGCATTTCATTTGCTTTTTCTTCCATAAGAACATACAGTTCGGAACATGTAAGGGATCCTGTTTCTCGTAACTTTTAAACAAGCTGGCGAAAATTTGCTCTACTTGTAATACCATTGCTGGGACTTTTTTTTTTTTTTTTTTTGCCTGAGCACTTCTGTGCAGGAGTTCGTTTTACAGAAGCATTATATTATTAACGACTATATTTACGTAATGACATAACTAAGAATAATTAGCGTATAATTTACACGCAATCAAAGCACCGAGTAACACACGAACGTACAATCACTTCCTGAGAAAGTCTCCCGCAAGCTAAACACAAGCTGAAACTTTTACATGCATTATACAGCCTTCACGACTGGCATCTCCCAATACGCAGTCGAACTCTACCAGTCCATAACCCATATAACCTCATTGTGTTAAGAAAAGGAGAACAGTGATAGAAACAGAAAATTTATTAGCCGTATGATTAGCATATTCGTTCTAGAGACTCAAATCAATGATCAACAATGATTAACATTACCAGATTATAATGAAGATTGAATGCATCATTTATGTTTGTAAAAATACTTTATCTTTAAACATATATTTTTTCACCATATATGTTTGAGTAGTTATTCACACTTGTAGATATTTAACACTAAATAACATTTATATTCAACTGAAACTTTCACTTTTTAGTTGGTAAAAAATATGCCTATAGCTTTCTCTGAAATAACGAGCGTACAAACTCTTATGTGAATTTAATTATTAATAGTGAGCATTATGTCCATACACTTTATTTTATTGTACCATTATTAGTACATTAGTTACTACCCCGATAACTGCTGGTGAAACCTTTTCAAACATAAAGGTGAAATTGCTTTAACATCAACCCTGAACTGTACTTAGCGTTCTGTCTTTGTTTAGCAGAATGTTTCTGCCTTGCGGCCACAAACTCAAAACTCTCCCCCTAATCATGTACTCTAAGTTGATATCTTGATAGCAAAGGATAAAAACTGTATATCTACTGATAAAAATGTCATGCTATAATATAAAAGTTCCAGAATTTTTAGGGTACTTTTCTTTACATAGGGTTTAATCTAGACATATATGTAGTGAAATCCATAATTAAGTATGAGATTTCAGAATATACAAACTTATTTATCCAATTTTAATGCATTTTAATTGAGATCCATTTTATGTAAACAATTAAAACTAGTAGTAATATGTAGTAGTAGTAGTAGTAGTAGTAGTAGTAGTAGTAGTAGTAGTAGTAGTAGTAGTAGTAGTAGTAAGTAAATAATACTAGTGGCAGCAATATATATGTATATATATATATATATATATATATATTATGCATCGTCGTCGACTGTACATGCTTAAGTATCATAATATAAATAGGAATAAATAATAAGAAATAGTTCAATAATAATAAATAAAAATTGTTAAAACTTTGTTAAGGCTGATGATAGAGCATATGAACAAGAAAGCTCTACCGCCATGGGTGGCCGAGGTCGTTAAGGCGCGAACTCGTGAGCAGGAGGTCTGGGGTTCCATTCCCACCAGGACCGTCCTTCCCGACAAGTTTTTTTCAAGCTTTCCTAAGTCCTCATAAATCCTCAGTCCTCAGGCCTAAACTTAGGTTTGGAACACTTCCTTCCTTAAAAAATAATTTTTCCCAATATATCATTTCATTTCATGCATCATCAGTGTCCACCGCCTGTGGCGCCTCAGTAGTTAAAATGGGCGTTAAACATCTATAAAAGCTGTAATGGAGCTATTACTATTAGCCTAATTTTGTTAGAAACCATGCTTTCTTTGTCATTTTTGTAAAGGATTTTGCCCTTACATGTATCACAGTGTTCCAACTGTTTAGAATTAATAGGTTTTAAAAAAGTGTTGCTTTTTACTGCATATACAGTATACTACACTGGTAATAAAATAAACTCTATTATATGTTAACTCTTCAGATGTGTTATATGTGCCCCACGATTTGAAATATGGAGTAGTATAAAAAGTTTTAACAATTTTAAAATAAAGAAACTGATTTACTAAGCAAGAATTGCATCGTCAGCGTGCAGATTCATTTGGGCCAATATGAAATGTGCTAAATTTCCAGGAAAAATATTTTACTTTCCTGGCATTCAATATATACTATTTCATTCTCTCTTAGTTTGCATTTGATAATTTTATTAAGTGTGCACTAAACATGTTCCATATTCTTTTGACATATATTGTTAATTTACTGATACTCTCAACTTTTCTTTAAAATGCTCTGGCTGTCCCTGGTGCCCTATCAATTATAGGACAATTTATGTAATTAATATGCATAACTTCGAATTAGTAATTATGCAACTATCTACAGTTGTATTGTGTCTTTCTTATTGAACGAACTTCAATTACTCAGTTATTATTAAGATTTTTTAGTGTTTAGAATTAATGAGTGTATATATAATTCTTTATTTCAGCTAAATTTATGTAATAGTATGTAACATTATAGCAATGTTCGGGAAAGATTTGTCCTCTCACTCGGACAGCGGTCAGGCAGGGTTGGAAGTCAGACAATAGAAGCTAATATGCTCCCGTATGGAAGTGAAGGGGAGGTTATTCCTCAGGCATGAAAGCTACTTAGAAATAACGCCTGAAAGAGCCCGATGTACCGTTATGGGGCACTGGCCTTAAGGGTCGGTCTCCATGCGAAATCCAACTTAGAGCGAACAGAAAAGTTTGTAGCATCAGTAAAATAACAGCAAATAGAATGACAGATCCGTGATGTCAACAACAACCTATGAGTAAGGGTGACACAAAAAGGGCTGGAAACTAGCGTCAATTTTCGATGGTAGTGTTAGTTTTGTATCCAGTATATATGGAACAGACTCTCTCAAAGAATCACGCAATTTACGCAGTTTGGAATCTTCAGCTCTTTGGTTCAGTGCGGCTGCTGTGTCGCCCAGCAGTATGAAGAAGACTGACTTGAGTCCGCGGTATAAAGTCAAGCATCGACGACAAGCAAATCATCAATTACGACGCAAAGTACTGAATCAAATTATCGTGCAGCGCTGAAATAGCAACACAGCAGCATATACTTTGAGTTCTGCATCCTTTGGCGAACATAAAATATCTACGCGACTGCTAAATCTTGCATTGCTTGGTGTGAACTATAAACACCATCAACCAGCAACGTGGCGTTTTTGTTAAAGTCTTCGTCATATAATTCCCTCACTCAGTTCCGGCAATCTTTAGCTTGAAAAATTCAGCGAAATACCTTGGAGATAATCTATACGAGAAGAAAAAAGGAAGTGGTTTGATGATCTGTGACGTCGATTTGGACTTGGAATGCCCCACGTTGGGCGCCAAACATGAAGTGGTTTAAATGATCTGATAAAGTCGGTGACATGGGAACTGGAATCGGGCTATATTGGGATGGATGGTTAATTAAATTTATTTTGTGTGGACTCAAATAGATTGTAAGTGTTTGAGTTGTGAAGGCCGATAGCAGATCTCAATACATATGCTAGATACATAAATCACTAACTCACTTTTTTTTTTGAATGGCGTTTAACGCCCGTTTATACTACTGAAACACCCCTGGTGGCGGACACTGATGATACATAAAATTAAATGGTATATTGGGAAAGGATTTTTTTAAGGAAGGAAACGTTTCAGGCCTAAGTTTAGGGTACCTCTGCACTTGCCAATTATGAAGAGTGAAGAAAGCTTGGAAAAACCTCAATCAGGGAGGATGGTCCTGGCGGGATTCGATCATCAGATCTTCGGTCACGAGTCCGCGCCTTAACGACCTCGGCCACCCGTGGCAGTGACTAACTTCTGCTCGTACAAACAATTCCCTATAATTACGTAATTACTGATCGGAAGTAATGCATATTAATTACTTAAATTATGTTCTAACTGATGCAGTAATGAGGATAGCCTCAAATGCTTTTCTTAATAATTTGTACCATTGACTTAATTTCTGTAGGTATTCAAACTTTTGATGTCTAAATTAATCTCGGACAACTAATAACCAATCCATGTGTGATGATAATGTTCTTGCTGCGTCGGTTAAAATTTAACGCAAAGTAATCATATTCACTTTGTAGGTACTGCATAGGTTATATCTTATGAAGTACGTTCCGAAAGTAGTTGTGAACTTAAGCTGCAATTGCCCTTATCAAAATATCAAAGTTCTACTTCCGTTTCCGCTGAAGTATATGTTATTTTGTAGCGTTTTAATGTATTTGCTTGTTTGTTTGCGTGTGACATAAAATTGTTTTAAAGTTCAGTATTCATACAAGTACGAAGCTTTCCTGGCGGCGTAAATCAAACAGCCGTTCTCAAGATTCCAATCGGATCAATGGTTTCCAGAAGTACAATATTCAGTTAAACAGCAGTTGAATGGCAATTCTTTCCATTTCCGTTGAAGTGTCTTTATTTTGTGAAGGTTTACTGTATTCCGATGTTTCATTGTTTTGTGAAATTGAATTGCTTTAAGTTGTTAAACAGGAATTGAATAGCACTTGGCTGTTTCTTCATAACCGGTCGTTCAATTAAGAAACATGTTTTCTTTGTTGAAAAGCTTTTCATCAGGATGATAAGTCAGTTCAGCAGCAATTAACTGAATAATTCACAGATGTGCCTCCACCTCATAGAAATGTCGTGAGAGGGCTCTGCGTTAGAGGCTGAACGAAGTTAAGAGTTACATAAACTTAATGAAGAGAAGTTATAACATATTTATGACTCTATGCAGCGAAGTTCAGAATAATCATTGCACAGTTAGCGCATGAGGATAGTATTGGGCTTGCAGCAGCGCATAAAGCTGTTCGAAATAAATTGAAAGTGTTTCCATAGAACAAACATCTCAAAAGTATATCCACAGCAAATGGTTGCTAGTAAAATTAAATTGGTTTAGGCCTGTTGTAATTATGGAAATTGTTTTTAATGCCTTTTATAAGTGCTAAAGTTTGTGTGCAACTCTTTTTATATGTGCATAAAGTGATTAAAATCAAAAGAATTTAAACTAGTATAGACATCATCAAACATTTTTGTAAGTTTACATTGTATTTAGGCTTTACATTTTTTTAATATTCATGTATACGACTTTAGAACTTCTGGACACATTAAAGAGGAAATTCTCTTCTTGGCAATGTGTGGCTAACATGGCTTACCATGGCTCACCATGGCTCTGGTAACCGACATAAGGGTAAACTGTTTGAAAACATTAATCTCTTAAGAGTAATTTTATTTCCATTGCTCTGGACACAATAAAGAACTGTGATAGGAATATAAGTAGTGTAAACAATTTCAATCCCGGTTTTCTTCTGGATTAAAGTACCAATTAAGAAAAAGTCCATTCATTTATCACATCTTTGAATGTGTAAGAGTAAGGGACGGAAAAGCAGACAGAGGCTGAGGCAAAAGGTTTCATCCTTTACAGTGCTCTGGGCAACAGAAACAGAGGGCACTCGCTTTATCACACGTGTAAAAGCAATACAGAAGGCTATGTATCTTCCGGATTCAAGAATGAGTTTCTGTTCTACTCCGCATCACTCCAGGCCAAAGAGAGCCGAACACCCAATTTATTTCCCTTGTTGCCCTGGTACTTGGATCGGCACATAACGAACCAAACTTACTCATGCATAAAGCTACCTGCCTTGGGGTGTGTGCACCGACCTCAGTAGCTGAATGGAAGCACTCTATATTCGTATGGACACATTAAATGTGTACTGCGTTGAGAACGTCAGCAGATAAAAGCCCTACAGTGCCATCTGTGAAAGCTCAGTTGTTCCGGCATTCATCGTGCAGACAAGGCAGGGTACAAGGTCATTATACTGGAAGCTCCTCTACCGCGCTTCATATTTACCCTGATATTTTTTGGAATGAAGGTTCGTTGCACAGGAGTATCCGTGAAATGCTGGCGATTATGTCATCCAAATATATACCGGGTGAGTATTCTCATCCTGTGGATTGCTAACTAGGCACACCTGCATTTTACAGTTGATGGGAAATTCAGGTGTTCTCAAGTGACTATCCACATTCACCAGACCGTCTATAAAGTACTGTGTACATATTGCTACATCACTATCCTATTTTTGACTTCTTTTTTGTATATCAGAATATCTACAAAGAATAAAATATCACCCCACGCCTTATGTTTGTCATTTCACATCATTGCAAAGTTATTCGCATTCATTTATTATGTTCAATAAACCAGATTCTTACTGCAATTTACGATTTAACTGAAATTTCCATAATTAGGATTTTTACATCAATAATTCACAGAATAAGCATTATTTCTCTCTTTCGTGCCAGAAAGTAAAACAAAAAAGTATACTTCAATGGGCCAATAATGAACCTCAGAACTTTATCGCTAGAGCCCAACGCGCGCACAGTGCAACACGAGTCAGAACATGCCGAAAGACACAAAGCAGTGACAGTCACTTTCATCTTTTCACATTTTCTTTATCACCTATCATGGAATAAACTATATTTCTATGGTGGAAGTCGGAATGCCAACACAATGCAGTTTGTAAAATGTGCGTGTGTGGTGAACTAACCTTCGAGTTCCATAAGCAAATGTTCACGTACCTTCAAACCAGTTAAGTGTTCATTTTAGGTCTAAAGGTGGTGATATTAATAAAATCTGGGCCCGAAACTTATGTTACGTGCCATGTATTATGCGTTTCACTGGTCTGCCATTTGCAGTTCCTGTTATTTAGAGTGAACTGAGAACCACTAAATGCTATTTCTGTTTAAGTAGCATTAGAGGAATCCCTCAAAAACAAAATATTCCAATTCTTCATATGTAAAAATACCTGCATCACAAAGAGTATATTTCCTGACCTAGTTCATACTGAAGAAGTAATCCTGCATTCAAAGCAACTCAATTATTGATCTTAATGGCATTATTCCGCATTTAAACATGTTCAAATAATCTTAGTTTTTAAGTTTAAGACTCAAAGTAAGGAATCTACTTCACAAGATGCATGGATATGCTTTTACCATACTCCCATAGTAATTTCATACCATTACTTATCTGAATTATTTTTTATTTAACAAATGTCAATCATTGACCATTAAGTCATTAGGCTAAGAGTTCTTCAATATTTTTCAAGAGTACAGTCCAAATTGTTTAGAGCAGAACTCTCGTTCAGATTGATAGATTGTCCAGAAGTACACAAAATTAGGTTGTAATGTAGTAGGCCTCTTTGTGGTGCACCCTGGGTAACGCTGAATCTACTACAACTTCACCCGCTACCGTAGTGTTTTTATCATGCATTCTAATTTTTGTGCAAACCGTCTCCAGAGGAACCACTTGAATAAAACAGCGTAATTTTGTATAAATTTTTTTTTGGATATCATCACTAGCCAGATGAGTAGCAATTTTTCATAAGATTCATAAACAGCTGTACTTCTGCATAATGCCAATAAACTCCCATCGATGTCTGTGGTGCTTACCGCTGATATGAAAGATACATATAAAAATGAAATTGCTATCATATAGAAAAAAGCCGGTTTAAAAATATAACGAATATATGTAGACACTGGAAGATGATAGCTTTACTGTTTTGTTTGCAACTTGAGTACATTATATTGCGTTGTTTCTGTGAACGTACAGCAAAGAGGTATTCTCGCTACATTAGAAAACGATTGCCTAAACGTGAATCTCTCATTTCTGGGCAAAAAATGTTACGAATGCTCCTTTAGTGAATTCAAACAAAAGCGACAATCCAGAAAATGAGCGTATAGTAGAAAGGTTAGAAGTGAAGATGCTATTCGATTCGAGCTAGGATATGAAATTTACACTGAGGGTAGTAATGAAATACTTTCAATTTGACAAATGTTAAAACATCTGCGTATAGTCTATTCATAGAAGAATAACAGAAATGTTTATTCGCGTGATCACGCGGTCTATAGATAAGAACAGACTTGCAAACTACGTATACAGAATTCAAGTTCTGTTGTTATTATTATTATTATTATTATTATTATTGTTGTTGTTGTTGTTATTCTCTATTGTTAATAATTTGGAAGACTTGGACGTTATCACAACGAAAAATGAAATACGTATGAACAAGAATGTGGTTTAGTTTGCATGTCCGTGATGGCCCCTGTTAACTATTTTCACATGAAAAATATCTGACTCTTTTCTTCTATACAAATCTCAAAATATTAGAGTAGTTGGGTGGGCAAAAGGAAAAGCATCAAACTTTTCCTATAATACAGGCAATAAATAACCGAAGAGATCTGAAAAAATTAGATCCCAGACGTTCAACTCGATTGTAACTGCTTTTAACCAGTGAATGTTGATTAAGCTACCAGTTGAAACATGCTCTCTGGCTGAGGTTTTCTCTTATCCTGAAAAAATGAATGCCGGGTGTCTTTGGGCAGCACGAACTGCAAATTCATTTGCACCATTACGTCGTTCATTCCATTCAACGTTTTGAGAATCCTTGGCAGTTGGCGGGACGTTAAATTCTTACAGAAATTCTGTTATCACTGGAAGTTGTTGATTTGATTTATTTATGAACGATCTTTAACATCTCAGGTCATCAGCGTAGAAACCGCCGTTAAATTTTGCTCAGAGGCCTCTTCTTTCAGGCTTGAGGTTCTTTATCGTGCTGTAAATGTACGACACTGGGACCCACGGCTTTACTTTTCTTCCGAAGGAAGCCATACTTAAGATTTTTACGCGGGGAAAAATCCACCGAACATGGCCGGGATTGAACCTGCGATCTTGGGTCTATGAGGCAATTATGGTTACCATTAGACCACCAGAAACGACTCACTGGTAGAGATAAAATAATGGTCCAATAAGGTATATAAAACAACAGGGAATAAACAGAAAAGTACATAAAATTGCAACTCTCATAAGAGGCGCGTTAAACAAATCCTAACGTTTTCTCTGAAGGAACGAATGTGACATCCAAAATACGACAGTAATTAGAACAAGTGTCTGAATTTGTTTAAGGGAGAATTGTAATATACCGAGAGCGCGGAATCAGTGGACTGAGGTAGAACGAACGCACAGATGTGAAGGAACCAAACTGTTCCATCAAGCACTGGAACGAGAAGATAGAAATCATTTCCTCGTGGTTGTTATGATCATGCACAATGTGTTGGAGTTTTAATGGCCAGCAGTGTATTTTCCACGATTTGGACTTCAATTATGGACCAGCGGTATATAAATATCAAGGATCCAGCCAGAAAGTCAGAAATCAATTTTTAATGGTGTTTAACGCCCTTTTTTTTTTTACTACCGAGGCTTAATAGGCGGTGGATACTGATGGTACATGAGATAAAATAATGTATTGGGAAAGGATTTTTTTTAAGGAAGGAAAAGGTGTAAGATTTAAGTTTAGGATACTTCCCCGGCATTTGCCATTTATGAGGACTGAGGAAAATCTGGAAAAACTCAGTTAGGAAGGAAGTCCTGGATGGGATTCGTACCCCTGACTTCTCACTCACGAGTCTGCGCCTTAACGACCTCGGCCACCCGTGGCAATACAGACGTCAAACGCATGGGTGGCAGGTTTAGCATCAGCCCGTAATATACTTCCTATAACGTCGTAAGTATTATTGTCAGTGTTAAACGAGAACTTTTTTCGTTCATATACATGCAAGAATATGTTGTAGGTCACTGGTTGTAAGCTCATTAACCGAAATTCTGCTTATTTCATATACAGCCTATGTTCATCTAATGTGTGGGCATCATAACCATAATCATAATCATTATTATTATTATTATTAATTATTATTATTATTATTATTATTATTATTATTATTTTAAATAGTATTTATGGCCCGTGTTTACTACTGAAGCATCATAGGCGGTGGACACTGATGATACATGAAATGAAATTAAAATTGGGAAAGGACTTATTGTAAGGAAGGAGCATTCCAGACCTAAGTTTTTACCGCCATGTGTGGCAGAGGTCGTTAGGGCGCAGAATCGTGAGCAGGAGTTCTGGGGTTCGAATCCCACCAGGATCGTCCCCCTCACTGAGGTTTTTCCAGGTTTTCCTCAGTATCTCCCCTACATTTGCCAATTATTAGGACTGAGGAAAACCTCAGTCAAGAGAGACTGTTCTGGCGAAAATCGAACTCCAATCTCCCGCTCACCAGTCAGTGCCTTAATGACCTCGGCTGCCTGTTCGCTGTGGGAATTCTTTCAATACATTATTTCTATAATTAAAAATCACAACTGTTTAAATCGAAAGGGCGCGAGGGCACAAATCTACACTCATTGCTCTAACATCGGACATCTAACTTACTGTATTAATTAACGATTCTTGAGGGTTGCTAAGTCCTATTGGTATCAAGCATAGAATATATCCTCTTCTGCCAATTGTTCAAAAAACTGTGCTAAGGTTTGTGTTTGATATGGTTCATATTTATTGTATCATTAAAATATGTGCCATACCATGTTACACACGTATCATTAGAACAACCCTACTACGACTAGTACGTACTGTGTAGGCATTTTGGGCAATCCTAAGATTATGGATGCCTTCAGTGTGACGGGGAACAGGGGGGAACGCATAACGGAAGTAGGACGCATATACGGTTAGGTTATTTGAGTTACGGGCCAGCAGAGCGCGGTTGCATATTGCCAGAAGGTGGTTATCAAGGCCATAAAATTTATGTGCAGGTAACAGCTTGTAGTTAGTTCGAGGAAGTCTTTGTTAGTGAATGGTTGTGCTCTCTTGTGTTACTCGATGCTTTATGTTACTGTGTGCTAATTGTTCTTCGTTAGTACGCCAATAGTCTTCAACAGGATTTTATGTACGACGGATGTGTGAAAACGAATTCTTGCAGAGATTTGGTAGGGCAATTCGTCAGACAATATCAGGCAATAGTGTTTTAGGTAGAGAAACTGTCCGTCAACTCGTTAAAACAATAAGAAAGACAGGATCTCTCAATGATAAAAAACTTGTTCCGAACACTGTTTTAAATACAAAATCATTTTATGCACTCTGAATAAAATATAAATACTAGCTTTGCTTTTACCGACTGCGATGCTACGCTACTTCACTAAGTAACTGCGCTCAGGCAGCGAGTAGCTCAAATAGCTATTTACTTTAATGTTCATATACTGGAGCCTACAAATATACACTATGACTTTTTCAATTCCGTACCTATCACTTTTAATTCACCGCGTTCTTTCCATGTAAAAAAAAAAATACAAGTTGCTGAAAATTAAGCACGTCTCAACATTTTATAAACGAATTCCTATCCGTAAAATGTACAGGTGTATTTAAATAATTTCCACTCTGATATTTGTAACACATTACGCAAATAATTGCAACATATTTCGAGCTTTGAGTATCTTAAACAGCAAATACGGGACATAATGTTAAATTAAACATTTTAATTTATGGAATGGACTTCACATCATATTCATCATTGCATTTAGTAGAACAGAGCTTACTTCATAGGACATACTCAAAGCGGTCTGCTGTTAAGGCACATTGGAGCAGCGGACATTCATAAGCCGGGAGCTAATTATGTAGGCGGGACTCATTTTTTACCCCTGGCTACGAGCTCCGAGAACTTCAATCTTTGGTAGGTTGAGTGTACCTTGGACCTAAATATCTCACCTCTGCACCAACCAATTCATCAAAATCCTGAAGTCAGCAGCTAAACAAAAGTAATTTAAAGAAGTTTCGTCCTATTGGTTTAACGCAATTGGAAATCAAATGGGACTATTCTTGTTTGTAAGATTGTTGGCTAGTGGCCAAATGTCCTGCTTATGAAAATATTTCTAGGTATATACTATTTTTATGGTAGTTGACACATCACTGTGAATGAAATACAGATCTTGAAGCGAATGCAAAACAGAACAAGGCCAGCTAAATATTAGCTTATGTTTTAGGCTGAACTCATTATTTTTCCTCTATTCCAACGGTTTTCAAAATTTCCTCGATCATGATTATCTTTAAATATCTCCTTCTCTCTCTCCCTTCCTCTATCGTGACCCCAAAGATGTGATTTAAATATTTACAATTTTAATTTGCTTGGCTTATTTTTTTTAAAGTAGCTCATTAATGATTTACAAAACTTGAAAAATATAAACAAACACATTAGTGCAAATTTTCTGGAAATGTGGCTTTATCCTTAAATAATCATAATAGTACGTTAAAAAGTATAAACCACTTAAGTATTAACAACTAACAATATATTATGACACAACATTACTCTTGAATGTTCATTCCTTAATGAAAGAGGGTTTATTTCACTTACAGCCGTGATTTATCAAGTTTATTAGGAAAAAGTTGCATTATCAGCTCTGACTGTACGTTTTGCAAAAAGTTTCTGTTTTTGTAATTTAGATAAATGAGTGTAGAAAATGATTTTTTACGCAAAGTATAAAAGAAAGGCATGAATGAGTACTTTCATTCATTTCATTGATAGTCCGAAAAATCAGAGAGAAGCAGGCGAACCCCAGCCTACGCAGTTGGCCACCGAAAGATTTGTGCTGTTACCAGCGAAACTATGACGGTGCATATACTGTTTTGCCTGATCCATGTTTATTTGAAAGCTCCTTCCTGAACAAATAATTCTCTTCAATTTGATTCTGAAGTACCTTTACGTTGCAAATTGTTATCATGTTTCATTTTCTGTGTATATTCATGAATAGTGCTGTTACTGATGCTTCGTGAGCTCTCACAGATCCACAGACCGCAGTTCTAATGCTGCTCTATCCAATGCCATTGTCTACTAATATTCCATAAAACTGCTTAAGATGACAATGAACATCGATCGGGGAAATGAATTCAATCACGTGTTGCTTACGTCAGTAGCACTTGTCATCTTCATCATCCCTCACGATCATGCCATTCACTTTAAAGAAAGGGAGCGTTCAAGGAACGAGTTTGAAGGTTAAATCTTTTGTGTTCTACCACTCCTAGTTAAAATATGATTTCTCATTCTATGGATAAAAGTACTTACATTATTTAGCCTTTGTGTAATGTAACCTTCTGTTTCCCTTCTCATTTTCCGCCTAATTCAATGCTACTCTTCCAAGCAACGAGATATGTGCACTATATGTTATGCAGTTGATTAAAGGTGGAACAAAAAAAAAGTCTAAACGAATCTTGCTGCCTGCTCACAGCGCACTTCTTTCGCTCTTTCGATGAAAACTCATTCCCATAGCTACTTTCCAAACGTTTGACGTTCCGAGTTTATGGCATAATAATGTATTTAATGACTACGCAAAAGTTCTGCATATGTCATTGCATGTTAGTTGACAATCGAGTCTTCAGGAAAAACGAAAGAGAAAGTCTTCCCACAGGGTCCGTACCTGCAGCAAAATGTCTTGACGGATTACAGCCTTTATTGCTGGAAATTTTTTGTTAATTAACCTGGTATGCAACGTGCATAGAATTTCACGACTTAAACAAAATCACATACTCAACCATACCACGCAAGGAGATGCTGGATTGTCCTGCCTTCATCTTCCACACATTTCCGGCATCTGGTTATGAAATTAACCATTATATTTCTTAATCATTTTTGGACAATTATATTAATTTCTTAACGCATTTTATCCTACAGTTGGTTTAAAGTGTGTCGGTAGTACCAATTTATGAACCTCATTAGGACTTGGGAGCTCGATTACCTGGGGATTTCTCTTTAAATAGCTTCCTAACAGCACGAGCATAATCGGATATTTGGATCTTGAATAGTACTCATTATGGAATATAATCGGACATTTAGGCCAAGTAATTGCCATTTAGCAAACTTTAGGATTAAACACTTGCAAGAATAAAACTTTAAAGATAAAAAGACACTAATCATTTACTTAAATAAATAATTATTTTTATTACCAATAAGAATAAATAATTAAAATATTTTAACAACAAAACAATCTATGATATATTACCAAATAGGAGGACAAAATAAGTAAATCGCGGGATTAACGCGCCTCCCAATATTTTCTAGCCCAATTTTTCAATTCTGTTAACAACGTTGATTGAATGGAGTGAGGCTCAAGGGTAACGTAAGTCGCCACAACTACCCTAGCTCTAGGTGTGAGAATAAATACTCAGCCGCATGAACAGGAAACGTACATCAGTACAAGCGCATAGGCTCAGGCGGTAACGCTTGGGTTTCGCAGTAGAGAGATCCGGGATTGAAATCCTTTGGGGCCGCACATCCTCAACGTCATTTCCCCTGATCGCTTATGTGGATGCTGGGAATGGACCTTTCCTTTACCGCGATTTTTTCGAAGTTTGCGCTCTCCCATGTACATCACTTCATTACTTAGTTCTGTTACAGAGTCGAAACGGACAGGGTGGGACGAGTTCCGTTGACTTTAGAGGATTCTGTTACGTAATCGATAGTCGGCATTGAATCTTACGGGCTGGCACTTATTGAAGGGAGATTATGCTGGCGTCGGGGCACTCTATATGGAAACACTGTTAGCGGCCCATCCACATCCCTTCCTCACCGCCTTTGGACTCTGGCCGCAGTGTTTGTTCCGCCCGGAGGTGCCCCTTCTGGGGATGTGGGCACAAGCGGTCAGCCGTTGAGTAAGGCCGAAATAAATTGTTCTCATTCGTCCCCTAAAATCTAATTCCGTATATACAGTGTTTTTTTTTTCGATACTAGTTCACCGGCAATATAGAAAACACTACAGGATGTTTAATTTAAATAAATCATTATTGAAAAATTGATTTTAAAATTCCCACTACAGTTAGGTCTTCATTTTGTTCATAAGTGTGAATAACTTATTATGAACTCCATGCAGCATTTGCTACTAATTATTTGCCAAAAACTTTTATATATTCGAATCCAATGTTGGTACTACTGGTTGGTCATTTAGATAGCAGAGAAAGTTGTTTCACCTAAATATGTAGCTGCAAAATGTCTCTTTCCGAGGGTCCTCTTCCTCATAGTGGCTGAAGGACTTAATCAACGAGCTGAGTTGTTCATCAAAAGGAGGGAGATTTTCTTGCAATTTTTTAAAAAGCTACTTTCTTCCAAATGCACATTTTTATTATAGAGAGCAAACTCATTTCTCATATTCCCCTGAAAAAATAAATTAAAATCATTAAGAAGCTAAAATGTGAGATGTCAGAATGCTCAGAAAACTGAGTACTAAATTTGAAGTACATGAATTTTACACCAAAATAATTTCGCGTTGGAAACCGCTGATATATGTGCCAAATCGTTTACACCATGAGTTGATTCCCTTATCATTTTATCATGGCACTGCTGGTATCTTGATAAATGCTCCACATTTTACGATAAACCATAAGTTTCGTTTCTCGATATGTGTGGTATGTGGCATTATTTTTTGCGCACGCAGGCCCCGTCATTTATCAGAATGCACTGCAGCCAAAGGCTTGTTGTGCTATCTACATTGTTTTAGTTATCTCTGTATCCTTCACTATTAAATGGAGTACAATAACGAATGTTGTTTCCAGATCTTTTAGACTTCGTTTCTCAAAAACAGAACATCCTCGAGGTAAAGTCTGACAAGAGCACATTCAGACTCTTTCCCACAGCGTCTGCAGTTCAAGTTACCCTGAGAGAAGCTCAATGTATTAAGGTGCTTTTTCACCAGAGCGTGCCCTACGAGAAAAACAGTAATTATTTTCAGCTGAAGTCTGTTACATCGAAGTAATCTTTCAGTTCTTTTCTTGCATGGTCTCTTAATGAATAATTTGCTGTGTGTTAATTCCTAGAGCTTATTCCAGGTTTCATAGTGTTGTGCATTCAATCAGTTCCTAATAGTTTCTCTAATACAACATTTAGATATTCTCCTCAAATACAGTTTTAAGCTGCTCAGTATTGAGCAAGTTCATCGGGTTTTTTTCATTTCTCTCAATGCCACAGTTACCAGGTTCCCAAATAAGATAGTGTTGTGCCAAGTTTGTGAGCAGGTTCAAATGTGACATCCATTAATAGCAACGGTTAAGATTTTTAAATAATGTTTCAACTTCATCTCTTACTCTTTTTTTTTTTTTTGCCTTAACAGTGTAACTCCCATTGTTAACGCAATAATTATATTAATAGTAAAAAAAATGATTTACAAGTATACATATATAATTAAAAATATATATCCTTTGACATAATGTTAATGGAATTGTGAACGCAATTTACGAGATGTAATTTTACAATAATGGTATTTGGTGCATAGAGGAGATGTCTGGTTTCATTACTTTTGTAGAGGTAACCGTACGTGAAATAGTAGCCAAAGGGGTATTTTAAATATAAAACAACTTGTTTGATAATGTAAACTTAGCATATATAATTGGAAATTCCTAGCAAGAAATAAAACATAAAGAGAAGCATTAAAATAAAGCAAAAAGAAAAAAAGTTGAAAAACAAACCACCCAATATTTTACTACATATACACTCTTAAAGACTGCGAAAAAGAATATATATATATAGAATATATGTCAGAAAAAACTGAGCATCTTAGACTTTTTAATGCCCAATTAAATTAACGTTTAGATTTTGAGCTAAAGTGCATGTAGCATAAACACCGATTGCTGCTGTCCGCGTAAATCTGAAATTTAATTACACATTGGGTAATTACAGATTCAGTATGGATAAATGAGCAATTTCAGTTCGAAATTTTACTAATACAATCCAGTTTATTGTGGGCTCTCTCTGGAAACCACAGTTCTAAAATACAAGCCTCTGATTTAAAAATATTTATAAGCCATAAATGAATATAGTTTACATTATGTACATAACGTAAATAGAAAAATAGCTATGCATTTTGTTGTTGAATAGCACTAAAGATATTTAAAATAACTGCAAAATACATATGCTAAACTATATGAAAACACAAAAGAATGTGTTACGATAGGTTAAAAGAATTGTTAACATGACAAAATGCTATGGTGAAGGAAGAAGAATGTACCAGTATAGTTTGTAAAATGCAACAGTAGCTGAAGTGACAGAATTTCTGGGGCAATGTTACCAAGTCGTTTTATTGGAAACGAGAGAAAAAATTGTGAATCTTAAATAATTTTGGGTTCAGTATTTTATTACAATACATATTTGAAAATTTAAAGTTTGGTTTCTAATATTTAGAAATATTTCATCACTGAGAGATATTGACACGTGTAGAACACAAAGACATATTATTTTAGGAATGACCAATATATTTTGTATTGCAATAAAATACTTAGCTTTGCTTGACATATTGAATTGCATCCATGTAAACTATGCAGAAGAAATGAGCAGCCGCAGGACAACACAACATAGCTGGTGAAAGTATCCAGCATCGAAGTCCTGTTTGTCATTTAAGTATAGCTGAATGTATTATTAAATAGTTACTTCCGGTCTCCGGGAAAAACGTTCTCACACAAAAACTATTTTTAAAGACTTAAATTATGAAATCAAGATGCACCTTAGCAATCTTTATGACGTCAATATTTCCGGATACAGTCCGACTTAAATAAGGACATTGAAAATGGCTTGTGGTGCAAAGTGTTGGTGTTGTTTAGAGTCGTAAGAGAGTCTACAGAAAGTACCATAATGAACGTAATCTATAAATTTAGCACCCCTGTCGGTTGTTTGGGTTGCCAGAACTGAAATTTAACAGACTGTCATCTGTTTGTATTGCAATTAAGGATTATCATTTTATGTAATGTTATCATATCAATGGAACGATACATGAAGGATCAACGCGTTCATTCTGAAAGTGCATTTTAAGTACGATGAATCATGCATGCAGAGACTTTTCGAAGACTTCATGTACTTTTTGGTAGACGAAATGCGCCTAACGCATTTAGGAATTTGAAGATGCAGGATCGACAGAGAACATCAAATCACCTGAACTTGCTCGTGGATCAGTAGAGAATGTTGTACTCCTCAGGCAGAGCGCTGCTAAGAGCCCAATAAGATCGATTCGCCGCCGTTCTCAACAATTGTTCATTCTGAGCAGCAGTTTGCAGCTAATTTTAACGAAAAAAATGTGCATTTGTATCTTTTTAAAATCAAACCAACACAAAAGCTGAAGACGACGAATCATTTGCAGCTTCGGACATTACCTCTCTCGCAACGGCGATCAAAATTGGCCACCGAGATAATATGGCTGGACACCATGCGACATTTTTATGGCGGTATGTAAAAGTTTGTTTATATGAGCTGTGTTTATGTGCACAATCCGCGAAATATCCCTTAACTCAAGGAAGAAATTAGACGTGCCACAGGTGAAATTCAGCCGGAACTTTGCTCTAAGGTCTTTGAAAATTCTGCCAACAGAGTGTAGGTGTGCTATCGAAGCCGTGGACGACATTTGCTTGATGTTTGCTTTCATGTTTGATTACAGTGTTTGTGCTTCATATTGGCTTAATGGTATTAATATTTTTCAAATAAATGCTTTATTATTAAAATAAAAATTGCATTCATTACGGAACATTCTTTTTAGCGCTCCTTTGTTGAACTGTTCGCTTCCTCAGTTTCTGAACTAACTCTTCCAAATTCTGTATAAAGTAAAAGCTACATTCTTGTCCCCCATTTCGTTATGCGAAAATGTTACATAAAGCCAACCAGTTAAAATATTTTCATGCTGCATCATAGTAGCAAAATTGTGACAAACGACATCAGCATATACTGAATATATTCCCTTCTCTATAGCAGTATTGTCGGTCCTGGTGGTGTAGTGGTAACCAAACTTGCCTCCTAAACCCAAGATCGTGGGTTCGATCCCGGCCATGACCGATGGAGGGTCCCGCATCGTAGATTTACGGCACGAAAAAGCATCTCAAGTCTAAAAGAAGAGGCCTCTGAGCAAAATTTGTCCGCCGAATTGGATGGGAAGCTGATGACCTGAGGCGTTAAAGAGTGTCTGTAAATCAACCAATTCAACCTATCTAAAGCTGTTTATGGTTGCCAGCGAAATACTTTTGAGATATGAACTCTGTGCGAAAATATGTTAAATTTTTGGGGATTTTAATCAATATTCCTTTGCAATATTGTTCTACAGAGGTCTGTTAATAAAAAATAATCATAGTAAGCAATGGTTTCGTGATCCATATTCATTTTCGCCTAATAAAGGAACAAATGAACGAAAATGAATGACAGGAATGTGAAGTGAATGGAAGATAAGAAGCAATAATGATCTCTTGTTAAGAACCTTCAGTGCCCATGATCGCCTTGCGAATGAAACCGTAAATAAAGACCAATCGTTTGACCATAAGTGTTTCAGTCTGGCCGCCCTATTCTTTAGGAAACTCTAGGGCAAAGTAATTACTTGTTGCCTGGCTAAGACCAGCGTAATATTCCTTTAATGCTGCTAGTTTCGGAACGTTCATTTTCTTTGGACTGTGTACATATAATTTGGCCGTCACCTCGACATTGAGGCGTGTCTGTCTGCCGGTATACAGCAGCTGTCCCCCTTAGCCACCATTCAACTACTTGCATACAATAAATGGAATAAAAAGGGGAGCTGACTGCATCTTGGACACAAGTAAATAATGAAATCATGTAGTAAAAGTATCAGGTATTCCATTCAGACGTTTATGTTTGGAGTGAGGGAGACGGAAGAAATGCTCGTTTCCATCACACGAGGCACTTGTTCATTGCTTTTAATACGCACCTCTTAAATGAAAGTGTAAAAGCGCTGCCACTAAAACGTTTCTTCTCCCTGATACATGAGACAAGCGGTTATTATAAAGTGTATTTCTGTAATTACTAGGCTTTTAAAGGTGTAAAAGTTTACCACACCATTCCTTGTCGATATCTCCGTTCTAGTCTGCAAGCACATGTTCATTTTCTTGTATCTGTTTCAGGTTAGAACTTCTCTTACTTGGATTCTTACATCTCCATCTGTCTAACCAATTTGGTTTTATGAAAACTTAACAAAGTGTGCATTTTTACTTCTTTTACGATTCTGACATTGATGAAGTAAACATGTTTCAAAATATCTTTTTATACCACTGTATGTATTGAAATGAATGTCCATTAGAACTGAAGGTGTAGCAGCACTGGAATTAAACAATTGACAATTAGTTCTGCAAAGTAATTTGCACCACTATTTTATAAATTACAACTGAAAGTATCAGTCTTGCCTTATATGACACAATTTAAGGGAATAAATTTACGAACTTATTTGAGCAATGCACATTACTTGCTATTAAGAGAATAAACTACACGAGGAACACTGGGTAAAATTAAATCCTGACTTTTTTTTAACAATAGTAGGATCTGTAACTATATGGCTCAGACATAACGAAGACTTTAACTTTAAAATAGGCCATAATGTTGAAAATTTCGTTATTTTCAGAAAATAACTCTGTATAACACTCTCACTTTCTTTTTCCCCAAGCTGTGAATAAATCACGTTCTTGCCCATACCGTTTTTTAGATTTCGCAGGCAGTAAACCATTTCTTATATTAGTCACATCTTCAATCACTTGGGAACCGCCACGAGTGGTCGAGGTCGTTAAGGCGCGGAATCGTGACGGAGAGGTCTGAGGTTCGAATCCCGCCAGGACCATCCGTCCTGATTGAGGATTTTCCTCAGTCCTCATAAATGGCAAATGCCGGGGAGGTAGCATAAACTTAGCCTGGAACGTTTACTTAATAAAAAAAATCCTTTCCCAATATATGATTTCATCTCATGTATCATCAGTGTCCACCGCCTGTGGTGCCTCAGTAGTAAAAACGGGCTTTAAACGCTATTTAAAAAAAAACACTTTGGGTGGAGTTTCTTCAACACCTTTATCACTTTTGTGAAATTCCAGTATAATTTTATTAACCTGTATATCATCAAGCAATAAATGTTTCAATAATATCAGCAATAACTAAAGAAACATTAACGCGTAACTCCACAAACATATGAACAAATACTAATCGAATTGATATTTCTAGTTCTCGTTTTTAACTTTCTAAATAAAATAGATTATAATAGATTAAAATTAAAACACATCGCGATATGGAAGTATAAAAACAGTATTATCATTCTTGCAATCCTTTCAACACTTTGCAATATACTTTGTGTTTTTTATACTTTCACCTACATTCATTATACAGTTCTATTCTCATCTACTTCATGTGTTGGGCTATATGGCCCCGTCAAGTATTCAACAATCTCGTTTTTACCGACCTAAATTTCCATTTTCATTTGGTTTATGTTCTAAAAGTATTATAAAAAGTGTTTTGGTTTCCTAGTATTCGCTAAGTTTCTTCTATTATCTTCATTTCAAACTGATTCATTCTTTGTACTTTTTCCATATTTCTCAGAAATTTCATTTCTCCTGTTTGAAGTCCTTTCATGTTCTACTTTAAGAGTCCAAATCTTATTTCCATAAAAACAAACAGGAAGTGCAATAATATAATAATAGTATTTTTTTAATTTATAATAACTTTATTTTATTAATTTTATAAATAATTTTATGTATATCATTATCAGAATTACTGAATACCTCACTGCCAAGAAAGTAAAAGGATGTATCTTTTCAATTTCAATAACAACCCCCTGTTTATAGGATCCCGGAAGGTAATAGTTTTTGTCTTTTGAGAGGATATTGTTAAATTATTAGTGTGGAATGTTTTATTTAAATTTCAATAAATTTATTAATATTATTTAATTTTCATTAATTTTAAACTGATCGTTTGGAAATAATATAATAAATAATTTATTAAATCAGTACTTAGTACAACTACAAAATTGAAATCTTCATTTTAATACAACATAATTACTGCAAAAATCTAAAAGCAGGGGCCACAGGCTGCATCTGTGTCTTACTCCCGGATTTATTATTATTGTTGATTTTGCACTTTTTAATTACTGGTTTTACTTTAATACTTTTGTACTCTTTATATATTTTAAAGGAGTTAATCACATGTGTACAAAAGGGAATTTTGATTGCAGAGAGATTCTTTGGAAACCAAATTGCGTCCCCTTTACTGGAATACCTCATTTGGGGATATGTCTGCCACGAGCATTTCTGCTTGCAGATAAGAATGTGTCAGCTTCATGTGGCATATTTAAAGCTCAGATACTACGAATTTAGCATCCTGGAGGTTCTCGAGTGGATGAGGAGACATTATGGAATATACACATATATACAGTGTTGAAAAATACGTACAAAATATATGAGTAAAAAGTGAACTTGACTATATGTACTTTGAAAGTGAGATCGAATAATCACAAGACCCTTCAATATGGAGCTACAGATACCGATATCGATAAATGTCATAGCTCTGTTGCGATGTAACAAGTGTTCATAGCCAGTCAAATGTAAATCAATGTTGTTAGCAGAGGAGCGCAATAAGCAGGCTTTACCTTAATGTAACAAGTGATGTACTGTCACTTCGGTGCGCAGACCATCTTGAAAGTGGTAAGACATTTTGAGAACTACAGTAGATAAGATTTATGAACGATTATTTTATTTGCATTTTAATATAACAGCATGCGATCCATTGCAGTAATGCTGCGTACTGTGTTAGGCAAAAAGATTCCGAGTTTTTAAAAGTCAGTAGGACTGATTTTGGTACAAATTAAACAACAACATGGAGAAACTCTGGAAATTTGTATTTATATTTCCTTCGATGACGATCAGATGTTGCTTTGTGAAAATGGCTGACACAGCAGAGAAGAAGGTATTTTGTATGCTGAAGTTCCATGCGAATAAACTTTCGATCTGAATACTGGAAGTATCTACAGGGAGATTATGTGCACAGTTTAAAAATTCTGGTTGTGTGTGGAAGAGGAAATGAACCGTGCGCCCGTCTGCATCTGTAGTCGACGTGCTCCAACGGGGTTCTAAAATATTACATGTAATATCTTTAAAATTAAATTGTCTTAGTTTCTGGGTATGTTAGCTCTTGCTTTGTCATTGCAGTTAGGTTGCAGTTGTATTGCAAACTCAGGAGATTTTATGACTAACGCTGTATTCGACAAGATAAATTATTTGTTAAAGGTAAGCTATTGTGTTTTCAGTCCTCTTGATCATCCATAAACTCTTTCGCAGCTTCAGATTTAACTCCTGCAGCAATACAGCCAAGCGTTCGAGACCATTTGTTCCCTATTCTTGAGATGTTCCCTATTTCTACCCCCTTTCTCGTAAATTCTTTGTACATATTTTTTCCGCAACTTATAGGGTTGTCTGCCATTATTTTTAAAACGCGCAAATGTGGGAATTGCAATGTCTGATTTTTAAGTAGAAAAGCACCTAATTCCTTGGCGGCAACTACAAGGTTCTGTCGTTACCCACAACACTCCGATGTGAAGGCACGCACATAATTTTCATTATTCTTTTTGGTAGTGTTTAACGCCCGCTTTTACTACCGAGGCACCACATGCGGTGGACACTGATGATACATAAAAGGAAATGGTAAATTGGGAAAGTTGTTTTTTTTTTTTTTTTTTTTTTTTTACGAAGGAAGGGTTCTAGGCCTAAGTTGAGGACTGAGGAAAACCTGAAAAAAAACTCTCAGTTAGGGAGGACAGTCCTCGTAGGATTCGAACCCCTGACCTCCCGCTCAGGAGTTCTGCGCCTTAACGACCTCGGACACCCGTGGCGGTATACAATATACTTACGAAACTGCAATCAATAGAGAGAGCATATCTGTTAGTGAAACAGTTATTATGAATCTTTTGAGTCCGGTGGGAATCACATATGATCAAGTTTAAGTTACCTTTCTAAATATTTTATTTATTTATTTTCAAAAATTCTATTTAAAATACATACATCATTCGGTAGTTTAATAGCTATATATTAGCTTTTGCATGCACCATTAATCCACACATATTTAAAACATTTTACTTTTCACAGTTCAATTAATTGGGTAAATTTCTTGATTCGCTGTTATTTTTTCACGCATGCAAAATATGCTATTCTTTACTTATAAAAGTTTCAGTTCATCTGCTGTATGTTTGATACAACTATTACTAGAAAAAATATATCTACATTTTATCGTAAGCTTATTACCATTTTTTGGTCATTTATAAAAAGTATTTTCATTAAAATTTAGTACATAAGGATCTCTCGTACATTTAATATTAAAAGTAAGCATGGCACTAGAAAATCTTCAAGATTAATTTTGGATCACAGAACAAGTAGTTTTGAGAACACTATCATTATTTAGAAATAATGTTCCTATCACTCGTGTTTTGTTCCAGAACTCCGATAATAGAAAACACGCTAAATTGTTAAATATAATGTCCCTCCAGGAATATCTGACCATTGGAAAAGAAGAGCTATTATGATTGTTATCTCTAAATCTAAATCCACGATATTGAAGATTAGAGATCTGATATCTCTAAATCCATGGTACTGAAGATTAGAGATCTTTGATATTCTGTGCTTATTCCTTAGATTACCTGAAGCATTGTCTACATTCACAAAATTCCAGAAGCAGCAGTGCTAAGGTATTCTCCTTTCTGAACACCGGCTTCCACCAGACAGGGCCCAGATCCCCGTTTACAGGGAGAAAAAAATACTATGGAAATATCCGCAAACATATATTCATACGATTACAATAAAAAATCCCCATTGCTAGTTGATGATCTTTCAAGTTGCTGAAATGTAAAGTATTCGTGATATGGTATTTATGAAGAATGACCAATTAGAATCAATTTTTCAGAAAATAAATATACCTTGAAATTAGTATCAAATAAAATATTCAAAGATAGAATTTATACTTAATTATTTTAAATTACATAATCAGCTTTTGGTCACGAAATATAACAAAGTCCAAAGTAACCACAGAAACATACACACTAATTAGGGTACATCAAGAACACTATAAGAATTAATTATAAAAAGTGCATTATATTTAGCAGGTTGGATTGTTTGGGGTTGAAGAAAGTACTTCAATTTTTCAATCTTGCCTACGGCTGGTCGTTTGTGCCTACTTTCGGGCACCTCCGGGAAGAAGGAATAAGACATCGGGCGGCCGGGATCCTTTAGTGGTGACTGGCGCGATATGAGTAAATGTTTTGCTTCGGCGTCCGGTATGGAAGCGGACCTTCCAAGGGGCTCATAATCCTTAGGGGCGAGGTGTTCTACTTGGAAACAAGTTAGGGATGACGGCTTGGAAAGCAAACAAAACAGTTAATGCTTTAGGGGAAAGAATTTGTCCATTGCAAGGTCCTCGATGCAAATCCTATGCTGTTCAGTACTCCATGTCAATGGCTCCATAGCCCCAGTTTAGCCATAGAATGTGATATTTCATAATTTGTGAACTGTACCTGCAACAATGCTGTATATTGATATGATTTTTGTAAGTTTGTAAAAAGTTTATTGGTTTAACATCCAATGTTGTTTCCTTTCGTATCAGCAATGATAAACGTTCTGTTAAAACGAAGTCCCATTTACCGATTCCCTAGCACACTCCGTCTTATTGTAAGAATTTTTATGATATTTTTAATTTGATATTTACAGATTCCTGTGTAGAAAATTGCATTAGAAAGCGCGTTCACCACCAGGTTTACATTCCGTTTACTTATTATATTTTTTCATGTGGTAATATAGCACTCTCGGTATTTTTCTTCTCTACTCTTTCCCCTCGTAAGCTGTTTTCAAGCATTACGTTACTTTCGTTATTCAATATTTAGTTTTATCACTTGCACTTGTCTATTGCCTTTTAAAGACACAAGTTGCACGAAAAACTGCCCTATTTATGGGACTGTTTCAGTGTATTAATTTTTTTTCTTAAGTTGGTATAATTTTTAGTTCGCTGCGTGTTATTTCATTTCTTGTTTCAATATACATAGAGCGTCAGTGAAATGCACTGCAGTAATTTTCGAGGTTGTAGAGACCTCTTAGACAAGCAACTAGAATTAGGAAATCCGTAGTTGTTAAAATATCAAAGAATAGGCATAAAGTTTCTAAAGCCACTGATTAATGAAGCGTTTATTCGAAAATAACGGACGAAAGTTATAGAGCATGTCTCTTTGGTACAACCGGAATGGGTCATTGTTATTGATTCCCAGTTTAGTTGATTACTTTTTTCACATTAAAACTTATGTATATCAGCGGCACAGTTTATTCTAGTCTAAGCTACATAACACGATAGATCAGTTAATCATTATACAGTGTCATACTGTCATCTGATTAGTCCGACACTTTAGAAATCTTGAAAACGCTAAAGAGGAGTATTTATTTATTTATCCTGTGGGGAATTAGGTAGAAAAACATTTTAAGGCAAAAGTTTTACCTTAGTTTGCTTTATCATGTACTTATTAGCAACTAATTTTAAGTCCCTTATCACCATACAACTCCTTTAATTTGCTTCTTGGACCGAAAATCTACAATGTTAAATTGTTTGTCTAAGACTCCTCTAAAGTCACCAAATTTATTGCGATGTAGTTTATTAACACTGGGTATAAACGTGTGTGTTTTTATATGCATCACGTATACAGAGCTTCCATTTAAAAACTCCAAGTTTGAAAAGCTATCTATTTGACATACATTGCATTTAAACAAAATGGACGTGAATTTAGATATTAAAAGGAAAGATTAAAACTTGTGGTGATTAATTTTAGAACTTATCCCTTCATCCCCAGGCACCCCAAATTTGAAAACTTGAAATGTCTCCCGAACATTTAATACTTCAATTTTAAAGAGTAAGCAATTGATATCACATATCTTTTACCGTTGTCTAGCTAACTGGACTGTTGTTATTTTTGTTTAAATTTGGATAAAACAATACTAAAGTGCAGGAACCGCCTCAGTGATCCTGTCCCATTTCACCGAGTTCCGAGTGCTTAGAGTGAACAGAAGATACCTGGTGTGTTGTCACTTTAATTTCGAACATCAAAGTTTGAGCAGAAGCATTTCTTATTTGTCATACTATTAACAATATCGAGACTATCTTAATTAATAAATCAAGAATAAATTAATAAATTGTTTACTTGCACTTTCTCGTCCGATATCTGTTAGCACTAAATATGTACTGAAAGAGATTGTAGAAATGTGACATCAAAATATTCTGCACCGTATCCCTAACGTACATCATGTCAACGTAACTTAAATAAGCTGCTGCATAGGTAAAATCTTACTTTTACACAAAAAGGTCATCAGGCCTTGTAAGAACAAACTGTAAGCTGATTAGTCACATGTTCCGAAGTAAAAAAGTGTTACTATCATATGAACAGCTGTAATTTTATCCAAAATATTTTTATCCTACAATTAACTTACTTTTATTCTTCTCGAATTCAAACAACAATTACAAGAGCTCAGGTGCCAGGTAACATAGAAAACTAAATATGTGATAACAATAGACTTCGCTTAAGTCTAGGTAGTAGTAATGGACGTTTATTGTGCCAGTTTTAGAATATATTCAAATAAATACAAGCGTCGCATGCACCTTACGGCTGAACATGCTAATATCGTCTTTGTAACAATCAAAATGATCATACACATACATACATACATACAGATCTACATGCATACATATATACAAATACTTCGATATATTTACGTTTCTATTAATACTGTTATATACAAATACATAAACTTGAGTGGAATCCTTACTCTTGAGCCTCCCTTCCATTTCATTTCCTCACGCCCCCTCTCCATCTCCCCTCTCTTCATTATGGCCATTAACCTTCTTTGTCGAGTCTTCTCCAGAAATATTCCCAAATTGTGTGAGTATCTCACATGCACCAACTCTTCCCCGCAAATGTTCAAATTTCTATTGGCATTCAAAAATTGCGGTGATGAAAGCTCATTTATTAAAATCTCCGTTTCCCTGCATTCTTTTTTTTTTTTTTTTTTTTGAATGATTTATTTATGGACGCTCTTTAACAGCTCAGGTCATCAGCGTCCTATTCAACTCAGGGCGTGAAACGACTCAGAGGCCTCTCTTTCAGGCTTGAGGTTCTTTTTCGTGCCGTAAATGTACGACACGGGACCCACGGCTTTACTTCCCTTCCGAAGGAAGCCATACTTAGGATTTTTACGCCCCGAAAAAAATCCATCGGTCCTGGCCGGGTTCGAACCCACGATCTTGGGTTTAGGAGGCAAGTATGGTAACCACTACACCACCAGGACCCTACATTCTGCCAAACTAAACCTCCAGTATGCTTTCTCCGCACAATGGACAAATTCTTTCCCCCAGAACATTAACAGTTTTGTTTCCTTTCCGAGCCCTTAATCTGAGCCATGCGGGACAACTCCTTTCTTCTCTGCCACAGATATCTAGATAATCCCCCTCCCCCACATGGGATGTATTTGAGCCTGCAGGTTAAGTGATACTTTTTCTGCGCATTGAGACTCAATATTTTGCCTATTATAACTCGCAAACGTCTGTTAACCTCAATCCAATTTTTTCTAAGGTTTTCCTCATTTTTGATGCCCATTCCTTATCCCACCCTTCTCTTATTTGCTCCCTTAGACAAGCTGCTCGAAGGAGAGCTTGATTCCATATCCTTAATTAATATTTAATTGTTTTTATTTTTAAATTCACTCTTTCGTTAGAAATATCAAACTCTTTAACTACCCCACAGTTTTCTGTACCCCTTCCTACTTGTAGCAACCGTTTCAGTAACTGTGTTTGTACCTGATTGAGTTCCTCTGTAAGTTTAAGTAACAAAGATAGGTGTGTCATTTGAAATATCAAAGTAGGCGTGACCGGGGGTAAGGTGGTGAAACCTAAAATTTAATCAACACTAGTTTTATTTCTACTCAATCTCGTTCGGCGTGTCAGTTCCCAGAATCTAGAACTCTTTCCCTCCTGAAGTCGGAGATTGTCGAAAAATAAAGAAATTTAGACGTCGATTAAATTGTCATCTCAACTCTATATATCACAACAGTTTGTCTCTTACTTCTACACTGATGACCTGAGCTGTTAAAGCGTCCATAAATAAATTAAAAAAAATCTCTTACTTCTTATTCTTCTCCCTCTCCTACTCCTCCTTCCTCCACCCTTGTACTCGAGAAAATTTATCGAAAAACAAATAGAATTGTAACACTATCTTTATCAAATTTCCAGCTATATATAAATGTATATTTACATGCATTTGTAATTTGAATTTTATGTATATAGTTATGTATATTGTATTCCGCATTTTTGCTGGTACTTCGCCTGATAAAGTGAATGAGAAGGGCTCATGGCCTTAACTCTTGCCAGGGTAAATCAATAAAATCCCCCCTCAATTGAATTTACAGGTGTTTTCAGAAACTAAAGGTAAATTAGGACATTCAGACTGAGAATTTTCTAAATTGATGCCTTGTAAATTTAATTTAATTATTTTATAGCAAAAAGAAAAGCGTGAAATAATTTTAAGACTCTGTTTTGCATTTTGGAGGGAAAGATAGTGAATGGGTATTGAACATGTATCAGAAGTATTGATTCAGATATTGCAACTGTTAAGGTATCCCAAGGACATTGCAAGAGTCCTCTATTCACTAAGATAGTACACGGTAGATCGAAATTGTCATATATTAATCCTCAAAGACGCATATGAATCTATCTTGTTATACAGGGAGATAATGCAATATGAATTTTATAAGTTAAAGTCTGTACCAACGAAAAGATACGAGTTGCAGATATATCAGGGACGTTATAAACAATGCCGGTGTTACTCTTGATGTTAACTATAGCTTGGGCTTGGTGAAGAATGAGTTAACCTCTCTTGCTGGAAGGTAATTGGCTACTTCAGCGATCTTCTAGATTAGAAGCGAGATTAGTCTTAGGAGAAAAGGACGGAGATAGGTTGAGCCAGTCCATCTTTCAGTCTGTCTAGGAGATGCCTGTCTCATGCCTTTGAAATTGGGAGTGGAGAAGGTAGGAGAGAATTATGCGGGTCTGTTGTCTTTACAGCCGAGAAATCCATCACCTAGTTTAATTTCTGGCGCTTATAATTTCTTTAAATGACTGCAGTGCGTTTTCATTTTTTTTCCCGACGATACCCTCGCGCGCAATGTGTATTATCTTATATTATAATAGCATTTGATTTATGTGCATTGTAGACATGGGTTTTATTGGTCTCAGCAGAAAATGTGATCTCTTGGGCTGCAGGCTAAAACCCTTTCCGTTCCTGGTAGCTTGTAATATTCGCTAACCGGCAATAAAAATACATGTGACTATGCTGCCCACAACCTCATGGCCATAACTGAAAACTTAAAAATATTTCGAAGGGACGGAAATCCATTTTAGTAATATTTTCACTTGTCTGAGAACAAGAGTAGAATTTGCTTTAATAAATGAAATCATGGTCTGTGATATCTTAAAAGTTGTAAATTGCACTACCAATCAAACACTGAAATAGTTCACATTTACCTTTGATATTATTTAGCCCTAATGACATTGTCATATAATATTTAATTGCATCCAAGTATTCATGTACAGAAAAAGCTTTGAGGATAAAACATGTCAATTTGTATTAAATAGCATAAATTATACAAAACATGTATATTAAATATTTTTCATAATGTAATGTGATGTGATAAAATGTATTGTAAAGTAGTCATTTATAAGAAAGTTCAGTTGCAGTATACCGGACAAGACTTGATGTTTTTTTTTCCTGGAACTGAGATATCAGTTATTCAGTTGATTATGTTACGTTGATATGATAAATGTAAGGAAGGAGGTATACCTTAACGTTGTAAGGTCCTGTCATATCTCTCAGTACAAGTTTAGTGCTAACACAGATCGGAGAGGAAATAATTTATTCAGCAAAAAGTAACAGTGGCAACGCTGGAGAACTACCAGAAATCCCATGCCAGTGTGTTACTGCTTTTAGACGAAAGAGATAACGCTGAACACACTGAAATTGGTGGGGTGAGGCGAGGATATTAAAATTTGTTCCGCACTTTTATATCTATCAAACATGTTACATCCAGCTCCTCGTCAAAGTGTATGAAAAATGTTTTTTAAAAAACATAGTTAATATGTCAGAAAAACAAAACGAGCATTGCTAATTTATAAATCTTTCTACAGAGTAATAGGTCTTGTTACATAGATATTATTTAAGAACATATTTGTATATTTGTCCATTACATGATAATAATATTTGAATGTGCATTATTACATACAGCAAATTAAAAAAGCATAATCTTAGTTTTGGGATAGTATATTCGCTTGTATTTTCCAATTTACACGTTTATCAACTTAAGAGACCTAGAAAACTGACTTCTTTGGGCTGTTCTAATAATTGATTATGATTTATACACGTAAACTGATATCTGGTAAGTTATATGTTATACAATTTATGACTTTTGTTTTATATATTTAATGATATGTTAACTTTAAACCAAGCACACAGACAACTGAATATGTAAATCAATTTTGGTGTTACATGATGCATGTATTGCATAAAACTATTTACTGGAGCGATTTGAAAGATTTGAAATATTTGAGTACAAAATAATTAAGCATCTGACACATTAAACTAAGACTAAAGAAAATAAATCAACGTATATACCAATTAAGTTAATTGTATATTTATTTTCTATGCTGCAGGCTGTGTCTGGTTCGCGCATTTCAATTCCACATTAACTAGGTACAAAGTAACACTGGAATTTGCAAGTGGGTTGTACATGTTTAGTATCAGTGCTCATTGACTCCTTTGAACCATAATATGATTAAAATAGTTTTGTTTTAATTTTTATATTTATTTTATACATAGGGCAATTGCATCATAAGCAAAATTTCCTGGCTTATGCCAATAAAGTTAATTATAACATTACATAATTATATTACATAAATAATGTGTAGGTAAAAAAAATTAATGCTCATTACTAACACTTTATGAAAATTCCTTATTAAACTAAAAGGAGAAAATAGCATTAAGATGCAAGTACATTTGTAGCAATTGATGATATCCGTGCATTACGGTGCTTATGGCGTTATTATTAATGCCCTTGTTTGTATCCTATGTACATATACGACAATTAAGTGTGAACAGGTTTAGTTACTGGCATATAGACATTGGTAGTTATGGCATTATAAACATTTGTATGGCGTTTTTAACTTTAAGTTTCATTTTAGTAAAGAGTATGACTTATGTAGCAAGATTATGAAATAAATTACAAAGAGTTCTAAGCAAAGAGCATGTTACCTGAAGAAAAAAAGAAAATATGAGCCACAATAAAACAAGTCCAGCATTTCAACCCGAATAACCGTCCCTACAAAGTCTTACCAACATTCGAATACACAATGGAGAGTTGTGCAATCCACCACTTATAACTCGGTATAAAGCACATTCAGGACAAAGGAAAGCTTAACTGTCGTCCTTGATGGCACACTCCACTGAACGCAAGAATAACTGACAACCAGCAACATATATCTACAATAGGAGATTAAAGAGCGTACATAAAACTCCACAAAACTAACATAGCCCTGGAGTCTTGACACATTTCCTGCACATTGGCTATTACTGATCAGGAATTAGCCTCATAAACATTGTAATGAGCCCCAGCGTTCTGTTTCCTTTTATTTTATAGAAACTTAAATTCAGTTTTATTCCTGATCGCATTGTGTAATGTTTTGTAAAGGTAGTCCGGTTTTAAATAGCAATAGTTTCTACGTACAAGTTTGAAAAATGCGCGGTTTTTAACCTTGTTTTACTTTTATTTTCTTAGATTGAAGTATTCGAATAACATTCGTTCAATACTGCAGCGACTTATAAACGAAATCGCAGGATTCTGAAACGACTTCTGGAATTTCTTATCCTGTATTTGCGCGTGCGTACACTCTAAACAGATATTCATGCATTATAACTTTTTTCCCAGTGTTGACAATGGTGAACTTCTCAGTGGCTAATTTAACCAACCAATCAACCAAGATCCCAACAGCCTCGGAGGGCCAAAGTTTACCGCTGCGCCCTCTGTCTCTGTCTTGTGACATCATGGACAGAGTGCAGGAGAGCATGTAATCAACTTATTTTTATAGTTTAGTTAAACTGTGACTAGACTATTACTAGGATATTGCTAACTGTTCATGTAGCATTTCAAGTTTCTTATGATTATTATCGTTCGCGCAGCTGCTGGCGTCATTGATTAGGAAGCCGTGTTAATGTGGGGCACTGTTGCAAATGTATTAGTGTAAGTATAGTTTGCGACTATTCTTGGTGCTACGTCTTGAGCAGTTAACGATCCAAATCAGTGGCTACAATGGCTAAAAGTAATGGAAGAGCAGGAAGGAAACATGAATGACATTGAAAAGACAATGATGATCCCGAAACTATCATGGAACCCATTTCTGAGTCGGAACAAGAATGTTCTGATAATGAGGATAGTTACAGATGCAATAAATAATTCTATCTGTGTGGTAGGGGCAGAATATGTAACGATTACAATAAGTAGCTTTGTCACTACTAATCTACTACTACTAAGTAAACTAGAATTATGTGTAAGCATCAAGTACCATTTTGTGACAATTGACATTCTGTCCCAACAAAGATATTTTGTTAAATATAACCTAAATCAGCATATATGCTTTAATATGCACTAATATGAATATAAATTTTTAATATAAGATTTTCACTTATTCATGTGTATTGTAAAATTATAAAAAAATAATTTGAGCAGTATAGCAATTCCTATAAGTAAGACATAGTCACGATTATTTTCATTCATCCTGCAAATGTATACAATCCTTTCCTCATTTAAAGATGTTACACAATCTGTTTACTCTAATTCTTGAAAAAATGGTGGTTTAGTTCCGTTTATAATATAAGTTTTGATGTGAAAAGTGATGAACTACGTTAGTTTATGAGATTTTTCATAATATAAAACTGCAAACATGATTCTATATGTGGATATAATCAAATTTCATTCTAAATATTGTTGTAACTAAATACTACAAATGTATTCTCTCTTATTTAATGTTAAAATTCAATTCTTTGTGCTATTAATTTCACAAAAAGCATGTCAGAAATTTACATGTTCATTGTATCATTAAGTTTATTGTTCAACAATACTGTTTATTCAAAATACTTTAACATAGTTATGTCGGGCTGGATTACTATTATCACCTATGCGATCACTGCAGGTTAATAATGAACTAAAATCCATTAAGTACTAGTGGACAAACAAGACATGAGCAAAACAAGCTTGAAGGTGCGAGATGGTGGAGACGTTACATGATGTTACAGGTATATTCCGCAAAACAATTGTCGAGTCGAGTTAAGTTTATCTCAGCTTTTCTGTTTAGCTATGGAATGTGAGTAGTATATTTTCGAAACATTGCGATTATTGTAAAGCGTTTTAACAATGTGCGCGTCTTGCAGTTTTCTTCCAACTCCTCGGATATGTTGCGGAGTGTAGAGAGGACTGGGCGTTTTGCTCATGTCTTAGCTACATATGCGTAGATCAAATAAGATATGTATACAGCTATTTTGTTGACACAAGACATAAAGGAGCTCAAGGAGTTAATACTATTAATTAACTTTTTATTTTTTAAATCTATCTTCCACCATCATATCTAATATGCTGTTGCGTTTGCTTCTCAACTGGTGGGCCAGTGGTTCGATCACAAAAAATATTATATGAAGAAACCCAATAATGCCACAAAAATGGTGTGTTCTGGTTATTCATAAGACGAACAGAAAGAAAAATGGCCACAGCAGAGGGTTATAACTGGTACAGCCATATTCAAGAAATTAATGGAAAGATTAACGTCTTAATAAGTTCGCAGTAATAGGTAAAGAAGAATAACTAAAATGTAGTGACAATTATTTATCCCCTTTGATTATTATTTGAATCAACAATTGATAGACTAAAAAACTTTAATCCACAAATTTGCGGTCTTTTCCAAATAATGTTGACATAAATAAGGTTATCGTAGATCTTAATAAAAGTATTTGATGATAGTTATAATTAATAAGAATATGAAGGTGTTCTGAAACAATGCATGGTTTTCGCAAAACATTAGAGAAAACTTTCCTTCATGATTATAGGAGATGTTTTTGCATCAGACTTTGAAATATACTTTTTACTAAAGCAACAGCATGCTCTACGTTATTAATTTATACTACAATTATGACTCAGAGTAATTAAATGTTAAAATGTATGACTATAAAATTTATATATAAATTGCTAGAAAATTTGAAGAGAATTTTTGTTAACATTTGCAAAGAAATCAAGAAGTTAATTACAAATAATCAAAAGTTAATAATAATTAAATGATATAATATACTATATTTAGTAACTGGAAAAACTTTTCTGCGCGTTAAAATTATCGTTATTGTTGTAGTAATTATTATTACATTATAAAAAAAAACACACACACACAATGTGCGTTTTTTTTTACTATATATTAGTATAGCAATGCTCAGAGAATGGGGGAAAATATATGTGACGGAATAATTATTGGAAAAACGGAAAATAAGAAGTCATAATATCAGCTGTTGACAATATATCAGTAAAAGATGGAGGGACTCCAGTAGAATATGTAAGATTCTAAAAAGAAACACGAGTCTGCTTTCTCACGCATTGCTTTCAACTCTTGCTTCTAGCCCCTATCTTCTAACATCATCTGAGCCTAAGTGTGTAAGCCTTCATTTTCAGTGAAAGATGCCGGAGGAGCACCCTCTAGCGACATGCCTTAATTATGACGCAAACCCTTTAGCATGTGAAGGTGAGGTGCAATATAGAAAGCCGATTCATGAAAGTGCTGTCCTATATGGCTTTGCACTGCCGTGACCTGTACACCAAGAGAGATTTCAAGACATGGTAAAGCACTTTATCGAGCCTCTTCGTCTCGACACTAGTGGGAGAGCACGTGTCATAACACGCTGCGTCGGATCATATACATTCGCTGCATAACGATTAAACATGGATTCAGCTTCTATAACTGAATGACAATATTAAGGGTTCCTGGAGTAGACATGCTGCTCTGCCATAACATAGGAGATAGAGGAATACTCTAGGAGAATACTCACGGATATATTTATATCAGTACAAAATAAGCATTTGTAAAAACACATAGGTACTAATCAAGTTCGGACAGAAACTACCAATATAGCTCACTGAAGCCATTTGAAATTTCTCAGTAAGAAATCATACACGACTGAAGAATTACTGAATACTTAAATAACTTAGTTTCAAAGTTTTAAAACGCTGCTAACGGCTATTGTTGTTGAAAAGTATAAAAATGATTGGTTCATTATTACTACTACAGAGTTTAGTCGGAAAGTAATACCTCAGTATTTCCCACGTTTCAGTATACCCTTCGTCCTTCTTGAACTCTTTTTGTCAGTTTTAATAAGCGCATGTATTCCTGCATGACAAATTTCACTGTTCTGGAGCTGAGTCAATAGTTATCCGGCGGTCAGCGTGAATGATCTCATTGACTTATTACATATTGCGTGGAGTCACTGCAGTGTCCTTACACCAGCCAATGGAGTTTGTCCTTCAACTTCCGTGCATTGATGAACCCAGCTGCATTGCTGTCGCAATGATAATGTTAACAACCGGCAGTCACGTGACGTGAGGACATGTCGCTCTCACGTTATTCGTTGGTACCAATAACATAAGCCAGAGCGAGTAACGTAGTCAAATAGAAAGCATACGTATCTGCTTAACTTGGCGAGCTGTGTTTTTGTTCATGTTCAGTAACAACTCGGTATGTAAAAGTTGTTTTTGCTCGCACGACTCAGGATGGAGGGGATGGCACCAATAGGAGCGGCTGTAAAAATTTCGCAGCGCTCCCACCAAAATCACCAATTGTAAAATAGACGGGAAATACTTTGGTGTTTCAAAAACAAAATATCACTATACATCGATAGTATCACAACACATTTAAGTTCGGGCGTTTTAATGTCTTTAATGGTCACCTACACTCACATATGCCAATTTAAAATGCCACGTAGCTTAATTAGCAGCGAAAGGAAAAAATTAGGCATGAGTATAAAAATATTACTTTTTTAAAGAAGCTATTTCAACGTTTTTTCCTGCTTTGTATTATCTTCACTACTCCCTCTCTTAAGAAATATTGTGGAAACTAGAAATGAGGTAAATTATCCAGAATATAAGAAGAACATCAAAATTGCTAAGTTAATCCTAAGAACTTCATTTCATGCCAATATGTGGTATAATTTGATTAGTATTTGTTTATGCTGATCTTGCAATCTTCCATTTATATTTTTGTAAATAACAATGTTTCCCGATACAAGATTGAAACTTTGTAAGAAGAGAAATAATTGCTAAAGCACCCTTTGACTGTATTTTTCTGTGACTGTGGTCATTTTATTATTATTATTAAATGAACGCTTATCGCAAAGATATATTTCCTTGTTTTTTTAATGGTGTTTAAAGCCCGTTTTTACCACTGAGGCATCACAGGCGGTGGACACCGATGATAAATGAGATGAAATGTAAAATTGGTAAAGAATTTTTTTAAAGAACGCATTCCAGCTTAAGTTTAGAGTACCTCCCAGGCATTTGCCATTTATGAGGACTGAGAAAAACCTGGAAAAAACCTCAGTCAGGAAGGATGTTTCTGATGGGAAATGAACCCCAGACCTCCCGTTCACGAATCTGCGCTTTAACGACAGTTTCATTTTGGATGTCATTTATGAAACTAATAATGGAGAAGTACTCTAATAAATAGCTTCCTAACATTTAGTATTTTAAGAATTAGGATGAGGGTAAATTACGAGTCAATTAGGCTACATATTTGATTAATGAATTATTTATAGACAGAAACTAGTGTTAGAATGAGCAATACAATGAATGGTAGGCGTTTGTTTATATTTAGAAATGGCTTATGCTACGTTTTGGGAAGATAATTAAAAAAGAAAAGCTCATTCATTTACAACAACAGTACTCTAATCTCTGAGTTACCGTGGCCTACCGAGAGGCTACATGAACTCCTCCCATCTTACTCGGCATATCAAACTCGATATTTACAGCACCTGTGAATGCTAAAATAAAAATTTACTTACAAGAGCGAAAGGCAGATTTTAGTGTTCTCAGTCTATGTCTTCCAAAATGAGCTCACCCACCCTAACTTAATTTTAAATTCGGTACGTTGAAGTATATCATCTTGTTATACAAGTTCTAACACACAAAACTCTATTTAAATTTCCTTCCGGCTGAGTTATGTGGGGTTTTTCTAGAAACATTCTTCACTTCATAAACTGGCCACTGTAAGAGGAGCCCAGATAAACTGTGTACTGAAGTTACAGTGTTGGTAGCAATGGTTGCTAGCTTGGGACCCATTACTAAGTGGTTTCAGCTCTAACCTTTGTGTACGCTCTTTGAAGAGAATTCTTTTCCTGAGCAAATCAGACGACATAATTTGCAGACGGTAATGAAATTATGAAAAAATGCAAAGAAAATATAATTAACATATAAATAGTAATGAGATGATGATGGAAAATTGAAACAAAGGCTCTATCTGAATAAATGAATCTAAATCAGTTGATAGACAAATGAAAAAAGTATACTGTTTTAGACTTTGAAAACTTATTTTTGCGCACTTTTCATGACCTTATAACACAGATACGGGATGATTTCTACCACGAATATCGAAAGGCTGACAGGATACACTTGGTCTGCCTTTTGCGCTTCATTTCATCACAACTTAGAATTTCAGTTTTTTAATCATAATTTATAGTTGGAATTGGGGGAGTTCGAAAGTATGCACTTTTGTATGGGGATGCGCATGTTGTGGAGACTGGTTTACGTTTTAAACCGGAGTTTGGCACGTGGTGGTTGATGGTTCAGTTATAACGGGTACTCAAACAGTCATGGCAACATGTACTGAATGCTGAAATAAGTACAAAAAGGTTTATTTATTATGTTCCTGTATATTATGGTGGATTAAAAATACGAATGTTTTAAATGTGTATAGCTAAATTTTGAAGTGAAAATTATTTTTTTCGTTCAAAGTTAAAATAAATCCACGTTTCCTTTTTATGCATTTTCGTTAAAAGTTAAGACTTTTGCTGAAAATATTGTCTTGGGAGGTAAATATCAGAATCAAACATTAATACCGTTGCCACAGGGCAACTGTGCAATATAATTGCGACCGCATTCAGACAGTGAGCAACAAAATAGTAATGTGGGGCAGCGAACTTCCTATCCATGCGCCTGTGCACAGTAGTGTATTTCCAGTAGTAAGAAGAAAAAAGCGCCGTTGCCAAACAACTGTTTGTTCCAAAATATTTTATTTACAAATATACAAAAAGATAGAAGAAAAATATTTTTAACCTTTTTCATTTTCCTCATCGAATCTCTTTCTGGTTCAAAGGATGAACCCTTTCACCCGATACATATAGTCAGATGTTCTCAGAATTGTGGGTTTTCTGCCTAGTTTAACTGGACTTGTTGTACAAAAACATTATTTTGATTTAATTAATAAGTATCTATCTTTTCTCCCCTTTTCTAACAATTGTTTTCTGTTACAGGCTTCTGGATGTCGAACACACATTTGTTCAATACAAATTTAGTTAGAAAAGTTCTCTAGCCATTCTTGCCATACACACTAGGATCTCCTCAATGCATCTCTATTTTGAAAAGGGCGGTGTGGTATTTTACATTGACTTTCATTACTATTTGTTTACTCCTCGACAGCAAGGTAGTTCTTAATCCGTTTTCCCAGCAATCCCTTTACTTCTGGAAACATTTCTGTATCCTGCAAATATTCAGATATCATTAATATTGATGGGAGCTTTCCTAACGTATTCAGGTAATTTCCTATAAGTATTAAGCTTATGGGCTGTTATTTTAATGCCGTGACCAGTACTATGGAGTAATTGAAGTTTTTATCTAAAATGTTTATATTTCATCACATTACCTTAAAGTTTAATAGAAAGTTAGTCATTGAAAACAACAGAACTATATAAATCCTAATTGAAGATTATTTTATATACGTGCTTATAGTTCCTTATACACAGTATCCGCAAATAATCTCCACATAATTAGAGCCCCTCGTGTTACACCAAAGCGATATTCACACACTCTTCACACATACCCCTGATGGAGGCGATGCCTAAAGCACTACGTTGTTGCAAATGTTGAGATGCTGGAAAGAATTGGGGAACTTATAACTAGAAGTTTCTTCCGGGCTTAGGAGCCGTGGTCTGTTGGAGCTAAGGAGTGTCTGACCCAGCAGTGTCACATCTGGGGACCTCGGTGGCCATGGAATGGGTCCACCTCGACCAATTCAATCTAGACATCTGCTATTGAGGATAGCCCTGACGACAAGTGTGAGGTGAGGAGGGACACCATCCATCGAACTGAAATCATGTACTTTAGTGTAACTTGAGATAAATTTCTTCCAAGACTTCTAGGAAAAGCAAAGTACACGTGGCCTGTTATGCGAGGAGGAAGGAGATAAGGGCCCAGAAGGCACGCTTATCATTCCTGCGCAAATATTAACCGCAAATCAGTGCTGAACTGCAAACAGCCGTGTTGCACGAGGGTTAAGTCTACCCATATATGACTGTTTCTACTAATAATATTGCCTGTAAACATGACCTCGTCTGACAGCACAATGGCGGAAAAGTTTGGAATTTCTAATCGTTGCTGTAGGAACCACCGGGAAAAAGCACGTCAAAGACGAAAGTCATCACCCCCAAGTACCTGAACTTTCACAAGTTTGAAAGCACATGAAGAACATTCCAAACAGGCTGCTACTAACCTGAAGACCTCACCTCACAGCTCGAGTATTTGTTGTGAAACTGCTCCGACACCTGCTCTTCAAACTCTGATGTACGGACCCATGATCCCCTACCACGTGTATGGTGATCTACATTGACTGTACCAGTCTTCCTGAATTGTCGATCAACAACGAACAATGTCCTGTCTGGGAAGCGCTGTGCATTCCAGTCATCGTGCCAGCAGAACCGTACGCAAGATGCGTGTCAGCGAGTTCTGGCCACTTAATACGATCAATGTTGTAAGAATGACAGCAGTACTGCTCCTAGCACTACATTTCGGGTGACACTGAACATAGGTAATATAAAGATATTTTCAACTTTATAAAAGTAATTGAATTTATCAATAACAAAATCATTACAATAAGTGTTGCTCATTTCAAATGTAACGGAGAGTTCTTCAATTGTTGACACACATACTTGTGAACATGATATCGATAAAATATTACTTAAGAGGAATAAACAAAATCGCATATTTCTGATAAATAATAAGTGTCGAATCCAAATTGGGTTTTGGAATTATCTAACACGTTTCAGAAAGCTCTACGCTAAAACAACATTAATATTCCATTGACGCCCAGAAATATTATAGTGCCACAAATTGATATATTCTTATTCACTTTATTTAAATTATGGGCTTGTTTGTAAAGAAACTACAGGTTAAAAACTTGAAATTATGTTTGTAAAATATGCGATAGAAACTAGTTTAGAGCTACGAGAAAATTACATTTAATTTGTGTTAACTTTCAGAAAAGTCTGAATTTTTTCATTAATATTAAAAGTATGAACTTCAAGAAACTAGCTTATATAAGTAACTATTAAAATCAGTTTTACATTATACAGGATAAGAAGCTTAGATTAAATCGCAGTTTTAACATATTTAGTCAAAGTGAAAACTGTATGTGAAATTAACTCTAAGTTGAGGAGAACGTAACTGATAGAGAGGCAACAATAAAATGGAGAGATTCCATGCAACCAGAACAAAGAATGTGGCTCAAAGTATTGAGGAGGAGATGTAACGTGGTGAAGAAACGCTGCAATTATGTTTGTATTTATTAGTGTGTTGCACAATACCTTCTTTCAGAACACTTACACAAAACGGAGATGTATGTAATAGGTAGTTATTCAACCAATTTGTAGTCTACCGTTATCTTAAAATTGAATTCAAGTAGAATTGATTCCACGTAAGAATGTTGATTAGACCGCTAGCATGTGTTTGGGTCGGAACAGGTAATGATAATGGATCTTGAATACGGTCCGATATTACATAAGTCACACGCAAAGAGAGAGAAAGAAAGCAGAGAACTCTAAATTAAGTAAGGATTGCAAAATATATTTAAGATGGCATAAATGAATGCACTCAGAAAGAACTGAAGGGATTGATTTAAAGAAAATTCAACGCAAGCATATTACTTTTATTGGTGCATGTTTGAATTTTCCCTCCAAGTTACGTGTCAATGCTCTTAGGATGGAACCAGTAATACTGTATTTACATTTCTTTTTTGAGAAATTCTTAGCCACTCCATTATATAGGGTAGATTCGGCTGCATATACAAGGAAGAAATTTGATTTCTTAATGAGGTAAGCTAAATGATAAATTCCTTTGACCCGAAACCAAAAGAAATCTGGTGCCTTCGGTTCCTATGGTTTTGTATAAAAATTCCAATTTCTCCTCAGAATTACAAAAATTCCTTTTGAAGATTGTAAAGAACACTAGCGGTATGTGAAATGGGGCATCGTCCTATGTATCCAAAATTCTGTAGTAATGTAAAGCAGCAGTACTGTTTCTTAACATCCTTTTCACACAAATCTGGACTGCTTCAGAAACATTACATTAAATGAGTATTTTAAAAATTTAAACTAAGAAATGTGCCAGCAGCTAACGAATGCCAGGTTTTGTTAAATGGCCACCTGTCCTTTAAAAACAACAGGAAAAGTTTATCTAAATTATGCTATACAGGGTGTCAATAACAACGCCACAATAATTTTAAGAGATTGTAAATAGGTTTTAGACAAGCAATTTGAGATAAGGAATATGATTCACAAAGAGAAGCTATAAGGCAGAGTCAGAGCAAAATGCTGTTAACAATTTGCATTCATATATCTGCAAACCTGCTTCGCGAGCGATGAAACTCCGAATTTAATAATTCGTCATCAGCATTTCCAACACTTAATGTTATAAAAATATCCAAAATATCGAAAAAGCATATGAAAGTGAGGCGCTGAACAACGGCTAAATAATTTATCGTAGCTTAATCTAGAGGTGTGGCCTCATGAATAGGGAGGCAGACTAGTTAGGAAGATCGTTAATTTAGGTCCAACGGTGTAAATAATTTATTTGTTAATAAAGTTAATGAAAGCATTCTCATACTTAAGATATAGGAGTAAAAAAGTAATTAAAGAAACCAGATTCTGTAACATTAATCCGCTTAATCTTGACGCCTGTATCATACCAACTGCGCCCTAGGATCTTGCTCTAGATTTTCAATGAAGCTTCGTTGTTCAAGCCCACTAGTCCTTTAGAAACTTAAGCCCAAAACTTTGAAACGATAATAGCCAGTCAATATATTCCCTTTCTCCAATTTCTTGTCTAAAGCCCCTTTACAACCTTAAACAATTATTGCGGTGTAGTTAATAAATTTTCTGTTGATATCCGATCGAAAATGCCTGTTCCTAAAATCAAATACTACTATGTAGTATGTGACATTTTCACGCATATCAGCATATATTTATTCAAAGTGTGGTTTTGATCTTACCGATGTACAATGCAGATGAGATATTTATATTAGTTCACTATCATTATGAAATTATATTTTTAAAAATTCAGGTACTTCTGATATTTTCAGAATCAGGAATTGTTAGTATTCATTCCTATCACCAACTCTAATCGGCACAGAAATAAATATAATAAATATAGAGAGATATATTTAGCTAATTTTAGAAAGCTCAACTAAATTGATTTTATAATTCAATATAAGAAATGAGTGAAGGTAATGTCTATATCGCACTTTCAGAGAATGTTTGAAAACATTTGAGGTCACAGGCATATATTGACATCGAGCGAAATATTCTGATGAACATCATACAACGCATAGCATTGAGTTTATGCCGAATGCCAATGAAGTGCCGTTGCCTATAAAAAAACCATCGGAAGACAATTAAGCCTCTATAATGAACTTCAAAGAGTAAATGTTATTTTATACTGCTGTTTAAATGTATTCAAGCAATAAAAACCTTAATGTGCATATCTTCTTGTATAAAATATTGATAAATATAAGATATGTATGCACATTTAAACATTTTAACGGAACACTTTACACTTTTTTCAAATACTGGACTTCCCTTGGCACTACACCAGTCACCCACTTTTGAGGACACAGCTTGATTGTACTTTATATGGCAAAATCCACTCATTGTGCTTCTTGTTCTTGTGTTTCTTCCTCAGAATACTAATATGACTCTCTTTCTAGAGTTTGATTCCTTAGAAGTGGTCTCTAATTTTCGTTAATAAGCCGTCTGTGTGCTTTATTTATACTTTTTCTGGGAAAAAAATCTTCATTTTGTTCCTTAGTATGCACAAGAAGTCTTATCGCCTTAATTCAATAGTCAATCTCCCTAGCCACTTGAGCCTAAATACACTGTTGCAGGCATAAATGAGGAGATTCGTACAATTCTGCAGCGTGACGCTAGCTCCTTCCCATAAAAAAGTTTCGATTGTTCTCTGCCAACTACCCTCAGTCCTCGAATGTGACGTTTTCCGCATATGTTTATTCATTTGCGAAAACGTGTAAATATGAATACTTAATCCTACTTGAACACTATAAAAACACTGATTCCAACTACCAGCATTCACCAAAGCCGGCGGCAATTGCCATCATTTCTTTTAAAGGCTGAATTAATATTGAGAGTAAATCAGGTGAACTCAGTACAATATTTGTTTCACAATAACAAACCTATAAGCTTTATTTTATGTACGAGACACTTCCCCCTCGCCTCTACAACTTTTTTATTTCCTTCACTACATAATATACATCCTGGTCAGCAACCAATACTCTACATATAAAAGAAATCCTCTTCAACGCTAGCAGATGGCAGCACTTGCATAACATGTATTGCTCTGGCGATGGAGGCAAGTTTTAAAATTGATCCGATCCACTATGACAGCTGATTTGTCCTTACCCTATTAAGTTATTTTTATTGTGTTGGGGTTTTTGCTTTCTGGTAATCTAAGCTGCTAATAATGCAAGCAGATAAACTTCACCTGCGTCATCTAACTTACGAGATCGAGTTGTTGTGTGTAAATTACCGGGAAAGTTTCAGCCTAGAAACTGCAAAACTGGCTGCAGGGAGGTGTTCATTGAAAATCCTAACATACAAAGAGGTTTTTGCTCATGCTGTAGCTGAAGAAATAACACAAGTACATCTGCATCAAATATAGCAAATATTTGTATTTGAAGCATACAAGTATTGTCAGTTCAGAATGTTTGAAAGAGTAAAATAATCACTGAAAAGTGTAGTCTGAGGGCGTAAAAAACCTAAAAAGGGAAACAAAGCCATTGGTTCCGTGTCGTACATTTACTACCTATAGGTAAAAGTACCTCAAGCTTGAAATAGGTCTCTGAGCAAAATTTATCGTTCGTTTCACATCATGAATAGAGTGGGAAGCTATGAACAAATATGTCAAAGATCCTTCTTGAATTAATCAAACAATAATATAATTACTGCTATACATACGTGTTATTTGTGTCTTTTAAATACACAAAAACTATTCTAAAATTACAAATTCAATAGATTAAATTTAGCTTGAAATGAACCCAGTAAATTAAAAGTTAAGCATAGTAAATATATACTCTGTTTTACTTATTGTTAGGTATTTACTACTAAATCCATATTTACATTCGTGCGGACTCACAACAGCACAACTACTGCAGGGTTAAGGGATTTTTATGATTTTTGAGGATATTTTGAGTTATTTTAAATATTTTAATTACAAAATCCAGTTCTTTCTAATGACCAGTAGAAATATTGATAATGTTATCAAGAATCACAGAGTAGATACTGAAATGAACATCAGTTATAAAGGATACCTTACTAGAACCTTGAATAAATATTACCTGGTTAATATTATGAAATAAAAACAGGAGAAAAACGCAGTTTCATACCTATTTCAGATATCGCATCACAAAAAGTTTATCAAATATGTTTGGCATGTGTAGATCAATTTTGTACTAGAACTTTTTTTAAAAACCTAGTTGTATTTTCGTAGGATACAATTGTTAGTCATAATTCTTATCCTTCAAAGTCGGATATCTTTCTAGGCTATTAATCTACTAATGTAAAACACACCTCATCTCCCTGTGCTGAGCTCTTCTGCACTTAATGACTGAACTTGAGCCATCATTTTCCATAGCAGGACGCTGCTAGCATGTCAACAAGTTGCTTCTAGCCCCTCTATTAGTCCTCCGGCCTCAACTCATTCCGTAACCATTTAGGTTTTAAAAAAAGAAGGAAAATCAGTCGCTTTCACAAAAAGTCCAATTACTTGAAGCCGAGGACGGAACAGGCAGACATAATAGACTCGAATTACGTGATGTAGGTGTTCGTAATTCATTTCATAGCTTTGCCATCCGCCACTATTACCCGTTTCGAAAGAAGTCGGCTCCTAAACGAAAACATCAAAGAAGTAATTTCATTATACAGGATGTTAATTAACTACACTACAATAATTTTAGAGATTGTAGAGGAGTCTTATATACAAGAAATTTGAGACAGAGAATATGTGATTTGTTTGTTCAAATTCCGCAGTTTTGACATTAAACTTCTAAAGGAACATTACTTAACCGATTAATGAAGCTTTCATTAGAAATGATACCTCACAATAACAGAAGAAAGTTGTAGAGTATATATCTTTGGCGGAACCAAATGAAAGCGGATCATTAATAATGGGTTGAAGCCTCGTTGATTATTTTTATTTTTACACATTACCTGTGAATATACTTAATAAATTAATTAGTTAATAAGGTAGACCCCTAAATATAAGCCTACGATAGATCGTTTTGTAATGTAGGTCACATAATCCGAAGATAGTAGCTCTAGACTAAGCTATATTAGACAATAAATGAGTTAAATGTTGTACAGTGCCCTACTGTCATATGATTAATATAAGATTTTAGAGATTTTACAGCACTAAATCTAGAAAATGTGGATGAAGCTATAGAAAATCGGGATTTCTTCGCTCGTGACGCAGGTTTGAAGACATTTTAATGTAAAGGTTTGCCAATTATGCTTTAAAACTCACACATTAGTATCTATTTCAAATTCTTTATCACAATATAACTCATTTTTATATCTTTGTATTCATAGATTTGGCATATGAGATTGTTTGTCTAAAAACCCCTCTACAATCTCTGAAAGTATTGTGTAGTTAATTAACACCCGGTATATAGCAAACAGTGCGCGAAACACACATATATTTACTACGACTTAAGTCTCATGCTAGTTGTCTAGATCTTCAAAATGATGGAACCAGAAGCTGATATTTGCTCTATGGGCTGAGGAAAACCCCTAATAAAATCTCATCCGATTGCTTGGCCCCAGAGGGATTCAAACCTCTGTACTCCGCTTTGGACAGAGGCTTTAACGTGCTGAGCCTCAGAGTGCTCTTTCTGATCATTGCAAATACTCAAGAAATTAGAAAAACATAGTGGCAAAATCATTAAATTGCTTTAATTTAGTATTAAAGGTGTCCCTTGTTAATAAAGACATGTAGTGTACCCGAAATACAAAATATATTGTTATCACTGGAGTACACAAATGGAAGTCTACACCCCTTGAAAGTACTTCAAGTAAAAGTTGTCCCAATTTCATAACGGAAATTACAGCGAATGGCTGATTTTAAATACACAGATGCCAAAAAAACAATTAGACAACGATTATGGTCAGTTCTAACACCGTGTTTCCTAAAATGGGTAATTATTTATTTATTTATTTATTATATCTAACTTATAGAGGAAAGAGTTTATTATTTTTAGCTGCATTATTGACACTAACCTACAACTAGTGTTATAGGCGCAATCAAAATACTTATGTGAATCTTTTGTATATTTTTACATACTGCAAAAATTACATTGTGAAGGGTTTTGCAATTTTACATATATTTCTGTAGTAATAATCAGCATTAATTAACTGATTTAATACTTTACTCCTAATACTGACAAGTGTAATATCTTTAGATCCATAATTTTACTTGTTAAAACATATATTAAGTTTTGGCTCCCAATTAAAAAAATCTCTCTCAAAACGACTACAATACTTATGATTCAGCTACATATTTATAACAATTTTCATTACTCATACGAAATATTTGCTATTGATGTATCACAAAATCGTAATACCTTCCTTAAATTGTATTTCTAAGTATTAGATAAAGGGGCAATCAAAGTTAAATTTAGCTCTTTTATCAGTAAATGTACTTCACAAATATATACACTAAACATATAAATTGACTGGTAATCTGTAGTGGTTCAGTGAAATCAATTCTGAGTGACATTTCTATATTCCTGCTGATTTGTTTAAAATACAATTTTCAAGCAATCGTTACGCATAGAAAGCTATTTAGAGCCTACATCCGCAGCTAAACATAAGATAAGCGGGGCCAATGTCGATGGACAAGTTCTTCGCATTTTTACTCGCAGAACTTTGATAAATAATAGGGTGCACATCAGTTATGTTTTGTTTCACAACTGCTGTTCCGTTAACGAGTTATTTGAGGTGGTTTTCGTCTGCAGTAACACATTTCTTTTAATGAAATTTACTTTCACTCGCAACTACCTTACTCCTGCAATTCTTCTAATTTCTGCCTTCATATTTCCTTTACAATTTTCTACAATTTGGAGTCATTGTTGTTCACTTTATTTTTTCTGTCTTTTAGTGGTGTAATTTCAATACACTACACTACAATACATTTTGCTTCACTAACACTTTGCAATTAATAACAATGGCAATCAATATATTGAAATAACACGTAATTATACAAAAGCTGATTTACATAATCGCAAACTGAATAATAACTACAAAAATAAATAAATAAAATACTTACTCTCTTAACAGAAACATCCGACTGTCTACATAGACTTCCTGCCTACTCGGGAACTGTCTGTTATAGCGAAAGACGACTGGCATGCCCTTGGATTGCTCAGCTAAGTAGGCAAGTCAAAAATAACTATCTGTAAAAGTATGATTATTTTACTAAATGATCATGTAAATTATGTTAGGTAAATAATTTTCTAGAGTTTTCCAAAGGGATTCTTTGGTTATGTTATACGTGTACGGAGTAACAGTTTCTGTATGTGCAAATTTATCATTTATGTACTGCCTAAGGCTTACAGAATTAGTTATAGATGTTAACAGCAGCAGATCCAAAGGGTTAACTTGAATCACTTCATCTGATTATTTTACCCCCGCCGTTTGACTTCATGATAAGCATTAATACGTTAATATACAAAATGTGAACATTGCAATACACTGCTTGTGGATGTGTACAAAGGAAATGCAGAGAAAAAGCGACACTTAAATCATTCAGGGTTAAGAGGTAGTGAACTACAAATAATTATTTTATAGAAAAAGATACTATTTATATATTAGAATATTTTAACATTATGCAGATTAAAAGTACGTATTTTTGTCAGGTGCATAGGAATTCCATCTAATGAAGTAATATTAACAATTTACTCGCGTAATTAAAATATTTAATAATGATTTTTGGGCTTATTGTGTAAAATTCAGTGACATAACTACTCAGAACTGTAGTGAAATATATGTGAAGTAATTGAGCTTAGATTAGGATCGTCTACATTGATCTAAATTAATCTTATGAGGGTAGGTCCAAAGTTTCCGGCCTAATCATTTTGTAGGTATGGTAAAGACAAAAACTATATTTCACTTTTCAATATAGTTACCCTTCATGGCAATACACTTCTCATATCTTTGAATTAACATTTCAAACCCTCCTCCCAAAATAGTCAGAAGTCATGTCTGCAAAATGGGCATAAAAATCCATCATTTCTTCGTCACACTTAAATTTCCTTCCTCAAAGGTCCTTCTTGAGTTTAGAGAAGAGGAAATAGCTACTGAGAGCTAGATCTGGGCTGTAGTGTAGATGGTCGATCTCCTTGAAGTCATTTTCTTCACAGCTTCCTTTGCAACAAGAGCTGTGTCCACAGGCGCGTTGTCGTGAAGAAGAAGCACAATACCACTCAGCTTTCCTCGCCTTTTCTCTTTGATGGAAACATGTAGTCTGTGCAGTAGGCCAGCATAGTACTCCCCATTTACTGTGATGTTCTTCTCCTTGAAGTCAATGAAGAGCATTCCTTCAGTCCCAAAAAGATTGTGCCATGATCTTCTTGGTTGACTGAGTGATCTTGGCCTTTAGAGGCGGTGCTTCGCGGGTTTACACCACTCCATTAATTCTTTTTTGGACAAGGTCTCAGAGTAGAGGACCATAATTTCGTCTGCTGTAGCAATGGTTTGCAGCACTTCTCTCTGGCTGCCAGGGCAGAGCTCCAAAAATGTCTGACAACAGATGACTCGTTGCTCCTTTGGACTGGAGAAAGAAGTCTAGGCACCCATTCTGCACTAACCTTATTCATGTTTAAATGTTCATGAATAATTTGAAAGACTGTTGTTTTAGAAAGGCCCAAAATTGCTGTTCTGTAACTTTAAGCCGCCGGTCTTTCATAATTTCTCCTTCCACAAGAGCAATGTTTCAGGAATGAGCACCTACAAGGGCCCACCTGTATGCTCTTCGTCTTCAATGCTTTCTCGACCGATTCGAAATGTTTGGCCCATTCATTTACGATAGAATATGAGGGGGGTTCTTCCCCATATACACCGCTCAATCGCTGTTTAAATTCATTTGGAGTAAATCCTTCGGTTGTGAAAAAATTAATTACAGCTTGATACTTCATTTTGAACATCACATACGTCTACAGATAGCCTTTTTTATGCAACTATATATGAACTGAATACAGCGGAGGGGAAGTTAAAGCTGCAATTATTTACTTAACAGATAAGATATGCCACCAGATAAGGATGTTGTGAAGGCGATGATGCTTATCGGCGAGGCCGAAAACTTATGGACCTACCGTTGTATGTCAACATAATTTTTTTACCAGAACCTTTTAACAGGCAAGTAAATATTTACGTGGTAATACGCATTATAAGCAGAAGCGTATTTGCCATGTTTTGCTGCGACATTTTATGTTTGTAGCAGCGATACTGAAATAAATGCAGATTTAAAGTAACTCTTTCTCCTGTTTGCTCAGCAACTAACAAATGCTTTGTAAACAATGTTGCTCTGAGTGGGACTGAGAAAGAGGGTGTTGAATAAAGCAGTTTTATCAACTGTGACCTAATCTTTAAGTAATAAACAGTTAATTCTTCACGAATAAACAAATATTTTTTACACTGTTCCAAACAGTATGCAAAATCAAAAATGGCAGTCGGCAGGGGAGGGCAAGGGGACACTAATGCCCACTCCCCCTCGGAAATGCCAAGCACTAACATAATATGGAATCATTGCGTGTCTAGTTGTATATTTTCATTGTTATTGTTATTATTGTTATTATTATTATTATTATTATTATTATTATAAATATCATCAATGTCATATTTAGAGTATTTTATGACTTGTAATTTCAAATGTAAGTCTGTTCTTTGAACACATTAGCTCGCTATCTCTTTTCTTAGGTCTATGATTCCCAATTATAATTTTTCATGATGAGCCTTAGAACTATTGCTTTCGGCTTTATTATACTCTCTTTCTACATACAATACTCCACCAATGATTCTGGTGATTAGATGAACGTAATCTGATAATATAAAATGTATCAGCAATGAATCACAGTGTGTGACATACTGCACAATAATTCTATCAAAGCAATTAAGCAAGTTATATTGAATCTGTAATAATAAAGAATACGTAGTACGGCAGAAAACTATAATGGCTAATAGTTGCGGTGTACATTTAACTTAAGTTTTTCCTTCCCTTTTTAAAATCTACAATGGGCAGGTTTAAGTTTAAAACAACCAAATATATGAATGAATGAATGAATGAATGAATGAATGTAATATGGGTACTACAGTATTCAGGGCTTCAGAAGTGACATTTTACCATCGAGTGACTTCGCAATTTGAAATGTAGTGGTTCATCGTATATTTCATGCGTTTCGCTGCGTCTGACACATACATTCTACATAATTATTTATTGTAAACAGTTTGCAATAAGAGACGCAACTTCCTCTGCATCTATGCTAGCGCAGCAGGAATTAATAACTGCAGTCAAAGGAAGTTCTTCAATGAAAATATTCTTTCCTGCCATCACATAAAAAAGTTAAATTGCAATATCAACCAAAGATTTGACCCCTTAGTATAAGACAGTTTGCTCTAGCCGATGCCTGTGTCACTGTTTCCTTGTTGATTCTGTTCAGTTTTAAAACACATTCAGTCTTGGGCGGAGGGTCACGAATTGTGTCGCAATATCGACTATGAACGTTGAAGTGTTCCATTTATACATCTCGAGACCATCCCTTAGATGTTGGAACTTTAAAAAATAGACATGATTGGGCGGTTTCTAGTGCAGCCACCACAGCTAAGAATGACCAGTTTGTGTTAATGCGATACCAGAAGGAGCAGCATGTTCATCAATGATCGAGGGTAACAATTATTCTGCAAGTAGCGGTGTTAGTAGGATGTTCTTTATACGGCAGTAAGACAATAAGCAACGACTTAAGGTATGAATTTGTCAACAGTCCTTGGGTACCTTCCGCAACATATAACTTCAAGTCAGACGTAGCAGTAGGAATCGGTCATTCCGATATCAATGGTTTACTCGTCCTGGCTCATGTACTCCGCTAAAGAGAAACGTCTCTGTGTCGGCATTGCCGGATTTTTCAACAGAAAGTACATCTTGGAATTCAAGTACATTTATACTGTGTACTTTTTCTAAATATGACAATTTCCATGAGCTTTCCTTACATCCAGATTACTCCCTGCCCTCCAAAATGGATGCGAGAGAGAGAGAATGATTTTCACCATCAGTAATGAACCCTAACGTTTAATTGAACATTATAGCAAGTAATTAACCAACAGGAGCCTATTTCACGAAAACCCAAATTACAAATGTACAAAATTACGCTGTGCAAGGAAATTAATTCAGAGGAATTCATGACCTACAAAACGTAAACGAAATCATTGTTAGAATTATTGGGATTCTTTTGTGAAATAAATCATTTGTTGCTGATACCTAAATAAGTTATTACGTAATTTTGTACATTTGTGCTTTCGGGAAATGTGAGCCATTTGTTTCAAAGGTCGTTGCCAATATGAATATAATAGAGAAAAGCGTTATATAAATAACTAAAATTCGCGTGTTTGGAAAGATGTTGACTTCCCCCCTAAAAATTGTATCGGCGCCCATGGTTTCTACACAGTTTTTTTATAAACGAGTGCAGAGAATTATTTTTAAGTAAATTGTTCCGAAATGTATGAATAATTTTATGTACTTCTTTAATAATACGGGAAAAGCCTAAGTCTGAAACACGTGTGCTGTTTCCCGGGAAACTGTGACGATGCACGAATGTCCTCCTTGGTCCACGTTTTCTGCTTGCTTGTTTGAAAGTTGCTTTCACTTTGACTCTAATTTATTTTTCTCAATAAATATAATCGTAAATTTTCATCATAATTTCTTTTCTTGTACTTCATGCTGCCAATGACTCGATGATTATTTGATTTCCTGGGAGGCCTCGAAAACCCCCTGCGGTTCGTGGACCACAGTTTAACAACAGTTGATTAAAACAAGGTACAGCAGCGGAACACAGGTTGAAACTAGAATAGAATAGTACTACCAACTTCTCAGAAAAAGGGTTATTTACGTTTATATCCAAAGTAATGTTTCTAAGTATTCATTACGAAGGTTTCGTTATTTTCTCAGTGTGTTTTGCATCTATGCAAATATTTGCAGTTTTGCATTAGATTTAGGAACAAATGAATCATAATCTTAAGGTATGATTTGAGTAAATCACAGTAGAACATTTTAACATAAGAAAAGAATTCTTTGTACTAATATTTTTGGTTAGAGAAAAAGGAAATGTATGAGCAATGGCTTATGCAAACTGCTGTGCGTTTCAAAATAATGTATGTCCTATACAAAGTAATGCTATTATTGTATTTAATAATCTTAAGATAGGAGGCAAATATAGTTCGAAAGTCTACTTCTATTCCTAAAGAAATTTAAGCTTAATCGTGTACTGAAAGCATTATGAACCCCAGCATAGCTCAACTGTGCTACGAAAAATTCAAATGGTTCCTATTTTCTGTTCACAGATTAAAGAGTACAAAATTCTATGCTAAGAAAGAAACTGAGAAGAACATTTACATCACAACGTTGGTAATTCACAAACCTTGTATTAACTGAAAACAAAAACATGCTCCCTTTCTTAGCAATATGTACGTGTAATTCAGGAGAAGAAATTGCATGAGGCCAACTTGTTCCCAGTGGCACAAACTCCTTTCATTTTAAAGCTGTGATTGGACTCCGGCGCCACGGTATTCAACCATAAATCTTGCTATTAGCATAATCATTTTATATGCAGGTGTTTCGGTTTTCTTTACCGACTTCATTCTGAGTGCTACACAGAAAATGCCTGCAGCGTTGGTTGCTACATTCTACGGGTTCAGCTCCATATTTAAGTCGAATGCTCATAAATTAGAGTGTTTCATTTGTAGTTCACTATTGGTTGGAGCACTTGTTAGAGGAGCACTATATTCTCTGACATGAATGGTTAATGCTACAGAAACAGCGAACAAGAGTTGTGCTCTGAAGTGAATTCTTTCAAAGCTTTATAAGTAATAAGCAGAGCTAACTGCCACGTGAAAAAGACAATATTCATTTTAGACTTGCAGCTTAAGCAGAACGCTGAGCTGTAAAACAATCAAAATCTTATTGCCGTTTGTTATTCATAAAAACTTAATTTTATATATAAAAATTCCTTGTAGTTTTATAAGAAAGCTTTAGATTCACGAGGTGTGTACGTTACTCTCATTGATTTCAACCCTCCTGCTCGTTTACTTGAAATCTGAATTTAAGAATGCAAATTATGTTTAATTTTTTTTAACAAATAACAGGTTAGTTTAAAATGGCACTTTATACTTTCTAGTTTTTATTACAAAATTTGGTTTCTGAATTAGAAAAACAAACTACAGAAATCTGGAAGTCAAATACACACATTGGCGTATGTAACTTTGATGCTGTTCTCTGTACCACTATGAGGACCATTCTGAAAGAGTTTAGTATTAACAACAATGAGTTGTGACAAGCTAGTAAAGTTTTCGTAGCTTAAGATTAAAGCTTAGATAGAAACATGTGCAAGTCTCAGCGCGCTCTAACAATATGTGATGTATGTGTACGCGGGTTTTGCTGCGCCAGACGCTAAAACGAGAGCATTTCCATGCTATGATTTACTGCGACATTAAAATTGATTTAAGTGAGAAAAAATGCCTTAAAAATTGCATATTGCATTTAAGAATTATCGACTGTAGCAAATCCATTATTTATAGATCATTTGCAGATATTAAGAGAGGACAGGTTCCCAAGAAGATGAAGGACGGCCTGCTACAGCAGCAAGGGATGAAAATGTAATGAAAGCAGAGCGTATGTTGTGGGAAGATCGTCGCTGTACATGTTATTGAATTCAAGAAGCTCCGAATATTGCATCGGCAACTGTGAAAACAGTGAAAATCTTCGAAGTAAAACTTCCTGTCAGGAAGTTCTCCAGTCGTTGGATCTCTTACAATCTGATAGATGAGCAGAAAAAAGCACGTGAGGTTTAGCTCCAGAAAATGTTGAAAGTGGAGGAAGATACAAAACATATTTAACATCACAACACTCTAATGAAATGTGAATATACCACTACGATTCATAAACAGAAGCGACAATCATCGGTCTGGGTCTTTCTTGGAGCGCATTCTCAACAAAAAACGGGCGAGCGAGAAGTTTTGGCAAGAAGCTAATCTCCCGGACAAATCGGTGGATTTTTTCGGGCGTATAAATCCTAAGTATGGCTTCCTTCGTAAAGGAAGTAAAGTCGTTGCTCCGGGGCATTGATTTACAGCATTAAAAGAATTTCAAGCCTGAAAGAAGAGGCCTCTAAGCAAAAATAGTCAGCCGTTTCACACCCTGAATTGAATGGGACCCTGATGACCTGAGATGTTAAAGGGCCTCCGTAAATAAACCAAATTAACAAAGAAGATGATCTGTTACTTCTTCTAGTGATCACATTGAGACATTTTCACCTGAGACAACAAACTGTCACTGTCAGAGTGTACACCACAAAATGCCTCCCCCCCATGTCTTCAATATACTGAGAACGAAGTGTCCTAAGACTTGTCTACGTGGAAATCTGTTGCAGCAGGACAACTCTGCCGACATTGTACTGGAAACTTTTGTTTTCCCCATAAGTTGAGAATTAAATGTTTTGCCCCATCCTCCCTCAGTTCAGATCGGGCTCCATGCGAATGTTTTCTATTCCCCTAAAATAAAACAAAAAATTCGTAGTTATTGATTTGAATCATCTGAATCGCGATGGCTGCACACAAAGATGCATTTGCGCTCTATCCAAAGAAGAATGGTGTTCAGCAGTACAAAATAGTTTGAACGGATGAGACGTTGTATAGAATGTAATGAAGAACACTTTGAAAAAGTGGCGATCAAATTACATTTTTATAACCTTTGTTGCTTTCATTCTCAAAACTTCCTGTGTGTACCTCGTATCAGTCATATAGTGTTCATCAAGGTATAAATCTAATGTTTGTTGGTGCAACTTAAAGTGATTACATGATTTCTATGACTCAAGGGTTGGAATATCACTTAAAAACGTGCTGCAATTGTAGGTAATGTCGATTCATCAACATGTTAAAGAATATGACTATTAGGTGAGTGTGATACACCCTTGATTGCCATACAAATACTGCTAATAACTAAGGTTTATCATGTTCAGAATAGCCTAACAAAACTACAAAATGTATGATCGAATTATGAACATTACAGAACACGAATAAATTTTAAACTGCATAACAAGGATGTTCAGAAGTAGTGGAAATAAGCAAGGAGAATGTATCAAAACGAAGGCTTTCAAAAACTGATCTGAAGAAAACCATTGTTAAAGCAGATTGACGTAAAGAAAAGACTCCAATGTGCTAGACGACACAGACAACAGACAGCTACTGATTGGTCTACGTGCTTTTCACAGATAAACGCAAACTCAAGCTCTTTGCTGCGAGAAGAAGAATGCATCTGCTAATATAAAAGAGTAGATTTACCACCAATATGTTCTACCAAAACATGATGGGTTTATGGGTTTTTATCAGGAATGGAATGATATAGAATTAGAAAAGTTGCAAGGACTTACAAACTAAATGCCTGCAATACTAATGTCAAGGGTGGATACGCCTATGAATTGAAAAGTTAATCCCTTGAAATAAATATATATTATCTCAGTCATTATATTTTGCATCTAAAGCATATTTTTGTGCTAATTTAAACGTTTGTATGTGTTCCTGTTAGAAATAGCAGGAAATTATTCGATGGTTTAGCATTAATGATCGGTGCGGTACTTGGTTGACTGCAAAAAGTATGAAGAAAGAATTAATTCTTCTTAACTTGCTGCAGCTCTCCTTAACTGACGCTGAATTATCTGCACAAAATAAATAAAGTTGAGGTTTATTCACTATTGCATCAAAAATCGCTTTAATTTCCATGCTTCACGTCTTGAAATTCGGATGCCAGAAACACGATTCTTAGTACAAATCCTACCATCACACATTTGACATCGTATATATGAGCGCTGTTAATGAGCCTAGTATAACATACTGTAATATGAACGGTGTATTTCAGGAGTAGCTTTCATTTCTAAATTAAAATAATTTTCAAAAGTTACTGTTTAACTGCTATGGTTTCCGTAGAGACCCATAAAACCGGATCAAACTATGGATGAATTTATAACTCGTGACTTTAATATTAGTAGTGCTACAGATCAATGATAAAAGAAAAGTATTTCTTCATTTTCAAGAAAGAGAACATATAAATTATTCATTTAATAACTTTTTAACGCGTACTGTGAGCATTATCCACTCTAACCAAAATTTAAATTAATTTAGCATTTTCTCACATAGCCTCTATATGAAGCATCACGTTTATATGGGAATAAATATTTTGGCCTAACTCTAAATTTTGTGCTACGAGTCATATTTATAGCAAATATGGTTATAGTGTTGGAGGTCTCAAAGATGAAACTTTTTGTAATCCGGTATATTTTAAACGTTAAATATTATTGGATCTATATTTATGTTTATTTCATTTTCTTACTTCAATTTTAACGAAAATTCTGGTAGCATACGAATAATTTTAGTAACACTTATCGTTTTATAAAATAAAAAATGTTTCCTCACTTGTTATTGTTTTGTAATGTATTTTAAATACTTTTTATATAAACTCACATCCATGTTTACGTTTATATTTAAACTGTCACCACATGTTAATAATCTTTTAGCAACATCTCACAGGAATTTGTAATAGAAATTTAGCAAGATTTTTCTTCATTAACTATCTATTCCTTTCCTCTTCTTTAATGAAACGTCAGTTTTAATCAAACATGCAACAAACGCTGTAATAGCAGATTGGTGTCCACTCCTTGTAGAGTTGTTTGGAATCTGCTAGTACTTAAAGGCACCTCTTTAAAGTATAAATAAGCAACTTTATTAAGACAATCGTGATGATTCCGTCTTAAGAACGTGGTGCCTTACTTATCAATCAAGTTTGTGTTTGATTCCATGTGAAATTAATTTGAATGTGGTTTTCGGTTAAAGATATGAAACTTTGTTGGATATTTTCCAGTAACCTTTAATTTTATTTTAGTAACCTTTGTCTGGTGTTTTCACAAACATTCAACCAACAGTCCTCTTGATTTGAACAAAATTAACTTGGAATTTATAGCAATGTGTGATATCATACAGCTATAATCTAAAAGGCGTAATTCAAAGCAGATGCTAATATATATTATAAATATAATTAGCAATTATATATATTATATATAAACGTCTATACAATATATGTATAGACGTTTTCTTTAGAACATTAAGTATAAATTAAATATATATTTACGCATTATCATTTCGTAGTAAAATATAAAAGCACCGTAAATATGACTTCCTTTGGAAGGAAAGCAAAGAATTTGGGTCTAATGTTTGCGCACAATTTCCCGTGAATGTAGTTGCTGAATAGCTTGTAAATGTTACGACGTCATTTTATACAACTGACGATTCAGGACTACAAAGTTTTTGAAATTTGAAAATTACATTTGTTTCTTTTCTTTGATAAATAAGTTTGTTATTGTTCTGTGAAATTACTTAGTTTGAGTGTATGTGTTTTCTGAGGATAAGCACTTTAAATAAAAGAGTAGGGTGTTAGATCTAAGCGGTTTGAATTTATTGTAAGTAGTATATACCTTTATTCTTAATTATAGACACACTTTCTTAACGAAAGTTCTTCCTGTGGAATGCCTTTCATAAAACTGAATGTTATCTCTTGCTGGGTGGCCCTTATCAACTATGTTGCTAAATATGTTTTTAGTGGTTACATTTACAGCGAGATTGTTTGAGTTTTGAGTTGCAGAGCACTGCTGCGTACTGGTAGAAGCGCTCAGATGTTACTCGAGTTACGGACCATCTGAGCGTATATATATGCAGTAAATAAGCTCGGGAAACAGGAGCTAAAATCATTTGAAAAATATTAACAACTTTTTACCAACCAGTATTCGAACCTGAGCCGTCAGCTTTTACAGGTAGCTTGGGACTCTCAAACGAAACGCAGGATAACAGAAGTGGAAGCAGATACGGATGACGTAATGCGAACATACTAATAAAGCTGCAATAATGTAGTCTAGCATGAGGTCATCCTATGATGAAGAGCGGAAATACACAGTAAACAAATCGTTTATGTTGTGAACTTTAAAAGACATCATTCAGACATATCAATCCCTGATTTCAAGCTGCATCTTTTTGGATCTAAGCGATGAAAGAGGTGCACAGTTAGCTTACGAATCTCATCGCCGTCAGGTGTTTCTTAAAAGGAAGGATTCAAGTTTGTAGAGTTGTTCGAGGTGGATCTCCGTTGCTGTAAGGACATCAAATTATTAACAGACTTCGGTGTACACAAATTAGGGTAGGTTGTGAGTTTGCGGTAGCTGGAACTTAAATTAGGGAGCAACCTTATCAGTTCATATTAATTTTAACGATTTGTTTTCAGTTGTTATTGTTAAGTACCTTAGGAGGTACCAACGTTCATTATATGAAAGTATTTAAGTTAACAATAATTTTACTATAGACCCTGTTGAACATGCCAGAAACGAACCACTGCATAAATACATTTAGATGTTGATCTTTATACTGTTCAGCTTAGTAACAACTTCAACATGTGTAAAACAGCATGTAACATCGAGATTGTAAAAAACAATCTGGACTATTTTTTACGTTTGTGGTAAATGTGTGATGGAGCAGAGATGAAACATAACACCCCACCAAGAAAAGATGCACCATCGTATGCCATTTAGAGATCAAGATAAGATGTAAGAGCTGCAGGTTATGCTTAGAACAACTAGATAGTGAATGAAAAGGAAAATAACTTAATTACATTTTGCAATACCAATATATAGAGAGAACAACCAGACCACAGAAGTGACTTCTTGTTCATCTTGCAAAGTGCAGGAAATGGAAATTACATATGCAATTTTCAAATCAGTTGCTCTTCATGGGCGAGATGTAAAAATACCTCCATCACTAGAAAATATTTCGGGCAGATTTGAACTACTTAACTGCCTCAACAAAATTGCAGATATGACATTTTCTACATTGGTATTTACTACAGCAGCACCAGAGATCTAGGGTACACAAAGCGTTAGAAATAGTAATTAATAATAAAATGTTAATATACCTTCTCATCTCAAAGCTACTTGCAAAGTAAATAGATAATTTTCTTGAGGGAGTTGTGTCTTGTGATGACTGGACTAGCTTAGAAGTAGCGTCACTTGTCTCCAGAGTGCAAGATATTGCATACGCTATTTTTCAGGAATATCACTCATAGAGATCATTACCAAGTCTGTCACTAAGGTGTACAAACTCCTCAGCCTTCCTATTTAGGCGAGAAGGGTGTAGATAATAGAGCTCAGACTATATCTTCATACTTATATCTCATTTTCTTCCATTGTATTAGTCTCAACAATGTCTAATCATTTCACATTATTTTCCAGTAAGGAGCAAACTCCAAAATCTCCAAAACTAAATATTATGAGGTCAATTATTTTTAGAGTTGCGATCATCATGGGCAGAACTTAATTTAGAAGACAGCTCAACCAAAATATGTCCCTTGCAAAACAATATTTTGATTCCTTAATAAACTGTAAAGGGCTACAAATTAAGAAGAAAATCCCTGCCAATGTATGGAAAGTTATCGATAGCTCAGAAACATGAGAACAAATAATTCCAACTCACTTTGAATATAATGTTACCAAATGTTTAAGCATGGTTCCCAAACCGCAAGAGCTGTACAAGGCAAGTGTTGACCGCATAGTGATGTACCTCCCTCACTCTATCACTTCTTGCCCCAAAACTATTAACAAGTCTTTGGAGCCAGTGGGCAAGAAGGCCGGTTCACAGAGTTGCTCCATGCTGTTATTATTATTCCTACATAATCTATATGTAAATATAAATATTTGCCCGTTATCTCTCTGCGCATCCACACTTCTCCCTCTTCCATTCCTTTCTTCTCCTCATCAGTTTTCACAAGCTTCTTCACGTTTGTCGCGAGAGTATGCAGTGTAGTGAGTCAAGCAACTATGTTCCCAATGATTGAAGCACCCCACAAAAAATAAATCAGCATCAAGATGAGTGTAAACAAGCAGCTACAAGAACACAACATTAATCTATTGAGTGTTTGTGTATGTTGTTCTCTCCTCGTGTTCTGAGTAATAGAGTGAAAATAAAATAAACATTCCCAATTGAGCTCAGCTTCCACCCTAAGTTGCTACCATTTAACAAAGGAGTTCGGTTTCTTACTTGTTTAATTTGGCACTCTCCCACTGATGTCACAGCAACACATGTGTATTAGAAAGCGAACGAAAAGATAAACTGCAGCAGTTGGCCTAGGAAAAGTAAATTGCCTTCTAAACGGGAGAAAGAATTATTTCATTTTAATAATTTAACAAATAAACTGAAAATTTTCAGGTAGATTCTCCCCTTTAAATTGATTAGGGGATTACTAAGGAACAGACGTATTCAATACATTATAAAAGCACAATGAAACATACTTTATTCCAGTAATGACAATAAATTACAATATAATTAATAAGTGTCCGATACAGCCTTCTCAAGGAAATTCAGTTAAAGAATTCACAGTACAGAATACTGTATAGAACAAAGTATGTTCAATTTTTATTCATACCTGTGGAAAATATTACTGTTGTAATACCTGTAATACTTACAAATGAAGAACATTTGTATAAAGTCTGGTTTACCTAGATTACCTGTTTCAATGGATGAAAGTTGCAGTTGGTAGCACCTTACAATGTCGAGATAATAGCAGGCACGAGGCGCCATGAGGAAAAATGATTATATATAACAATACTAACCCCGCAACGACACTTACCATCTGATGTAATCATTTTGCCAAAACGAACTACCTTTCCCGGTATCCGAGAACCAACTCAAGTTAGAAATTAAAAGCAAGAGGTTTACAACTAGAACATGAAGATGTCATGTAGTTGGAACTATCAATATTAATTACCACGCACCTACAGCCTTGCTCAAGGACTAGCAGTTTGCGTCTACATCCTCATGTAGGCGCCTATGGGAGGAAGGGATTAGGTACAGCTGGAGGCTACGACCCAGGGAGGTGAGGAATGAGCAGAGACGGGGTCATTAAATATGCTTTTAGACAGAACATCTGACGCAGGCTTTGCCCCCTCTAAGAGTTCGAACCCCTCGGAAGGGCCGCTTACATATCAGACGTTGGGACAAAAACCTTTCCAAAACGTAAACCCACCCCGCCTGGCTTTTTGACCTTGTAACAGAACCAACGGAATTAAATAAAATGGGCAGTGGAAAAATTGTGGGAACTAAATATCTATTCTAGAAATGCATAAGCTTCAGGTGTCTAGGAAAATTGAACCGGAAACGTCCCAAGCGCTACGACCGAGTCATCCTGCTTCGAAATTACTCAGTTGATTTTAATATTAAATGCAGATATAAAATACTTTTGTTTAATAAATACACACAAAATATATAAAATATCAAGATCGTATGTAAAAATTACCCTCTTTTATCAGTATCTCTCACTCTTCATTTTCCCCCCTTTTTATATTTGTAAATATTACTAACTCATTGATGCTCTGTTGAGTTGCAAACTGACTCGAGAGCAAGTTCAGCATGACAGGTGGTTGCCTGTGACTTTATTACCCGTTTCACATATTTCTTATATGTTTTTAACGTTCCACCAAATACCAAAATATATTTTGAGACAATGAATGGAATGAAATGCTACGATATAATACGCACGAGTTGGAGGTCCGTGATGCCAAATATGCACTTATCGAGAATAAGGGAAAACTACGATAAAATTTAACCATTCATTCTCGGACCATTCAGGTTTGCCAGTTGAGGCTTCTGAGACACGGGTATAGATAGAGATTTTTCATATATCATTTAGTTTCCATAGACCCACATACGTCGAAATTATTCATAGCTATCTACTAGTAAGCGCATGTGCTTAACTCAGAACTAGCAATCGATACTACATAATTTAAATATAGCGTTTCAAATTTAGATATGAAACAAAAAAGAAAACTACCTGAAAATAAAAACGGTTTATTATATTCAGAGACATTATAGCAACCATAAATGTTCAATTATAGAAAATCCGAAATTCGAAACAATTATATAGACCTTTTCTTTTCACACGTTGTTAACACTACTTAGCACAGTCTCTTTGTTCTATGTTAAGTGTAAAACTTGTATTGGAAATTTTATTCTAATAAGTTCTTTAGAAGAAATCAGCTGTTATGATCATTTGAAAATTGTACAATTGTGCAATTTGTAAACTTAATTTTTGATTTTCATACTGAATTTCTTTTCGCCTGCGTCCGCAGTTGAACGCAATCAACGCCGGGATAAGGTCGCGAGAGCTGCCGGCTGCATCGATGGACAAGTTCCGTTACATTTCTACCCGCACAACTTTCAACAATAGCATGCAACCAATACAAGTTGCACCCGAAATAGAACTTGCTCGCGCAACTTCAAACTATAACTGACTGTCCGTTTGCAGTCATCAGCACGGGAACAGTGTGTTAGTTTGACAGGCAATTGACGTAAGGTTGTCTATATAGCGCTGGGCTCATTGTAGATTCAGATATAAAACACCTTTCAGTAGAAAACTTAGCCGCTCAGTATTCTTATGTTTCATGGTTGCATAATATTTTAATTCATTGCCCCCCCTCTCTTTCTCTCTCCAAAATCATATGGATGAAAAAAAGATAAACAAACATTTATATTGTATGTTCATTACAATAAATAAAGGCGTGAATTCCGTGAATTTCGCACTGTGAAGAAAAGTATCTTCATGATACGCACAGCGTTGCTTTATTTCCTCGTATTTGTTATTTTGCAAAACTATCTATCATAACATTAAAAAAACTGTAGTTGCAAGTACACTGTTTAATTCACTGTAATAAATGTGGTTTCTGTCACAGTTGAAATCATATTTTTATGAAACCTATGTATAATTTAGCATAGAAAATTGACGCTTTGAATTTCAAAGTAAACAAAGAACTGATTATAAATGGTACTTATATCATAAAGGTATAAGTCATAACCGATGTTTACTATTTTTACTTTTATTTTCAAGTAGATACTTGACAACGTGTTTTGAGTTTAATTGTGGCTTACATATACGTACTGTTTCAGCATGTAAATAAATCTACAGTCTATTGTATTTAAATGAAAAAGGTGTATTTATAAGAAATGCCTTTACAGTTCCATACGTGTTTTAAAAGTTTAATTAAAGAAGAGGAATCACTTGCTATTGGTACTCACTACTACCAGCATTTGGCGAACGTCCCACTGAATTACTTTTTTTTTTTTTTTTTAATATCTTGACCTACTCAACGTATGAAATACAATATGAGAGCAACGTGGTCACTCCTTTACAATTACATCAAAGTTAATTATTCCTAGAAGTCTTTCACAGCTAGCACTTAGAATTTCGTGCAGTTTTCAACACTCTATAACAAGAAGTACATAACGTTCAAAAGACTTTCATTTAGAACATTTTGTAACAGTTACTTCCGCATATTTAATACTGCTTTTATAAAATTATATTTACTTTATTTTCAAGCGTCTTTAGTAGCTTTTCTTTATTAATTTGTCGTTTCACACAATGATATAAAGTCAAATGTCTTAACATCTGTAATAAACTTAATATTATTTTAATGGGTTTCAAAATGCATATTAATCTAATGCATAATTATAGCAATGGCATAGCTCAGTATATCAAATGGTTAACTTAGAGCTCGCATTCGGGAGGTCTTGGGTCAAATCCCTTTGGGCCGGCAATCCTGCCCTTGGAGGTTTTGGTGGTTTGCCGTGGTAGCTTAGGTGGGATGGATCCTTCCTTTCCACATATTATCCGCTTTCCCATTTCAGTTCGTTGGTTCTGTTACAGGGTCAAAAGTGCCAGGCAAGGTGGACTGGTGCGATGTGGCGACCGCTTGCGCTCTGGAATGGTTTCTGCCCCGGCGTCTGGCGTGGGATCGGCTCTTTTAAAGTGCAATACTCCTTAGAGGGGTTTCGACGCGTCGGAAACATAATAGACACCATGTCTACGACCGTGCCTCATCGCCCATGAATCCTGATCACCCGGTGTTCCCCATACCTCATCCCTTCCCAATTAAATCACTGAGTAAAGAAAAATGTTGACTATGTAGTATTATAAGGAAACAGAATTAAATAAAGGAAACACTTTAAATGCATAATTCAATAAATGTTACAGCGAATGAACATAAAAAATATCTTGCATACAAGCCATATAAATTAATCATTAATCAATTGATTGTTCTAGTTCTTAATTCATTATTTTCTGTAATATACTTTTATAGCGAGATTTTGAACACTACAATTGCATGTATGGAATTTCCACTTTGACGAAGCTGCCAATTCAGCTTAGGAATAAGTTTTTTACTACAGAGTACATAGTTGTATTCTTCAAGAGAGATAAATTCATATGTAAATTAACTATAGAAATTTAAAACTCACGAATATAATAACTACAGAGCCCTAGTTTGCATGCGTGACCCACCTAACATGGATGTTTTTCACCATGCACCGGGAAGCAAACGGATATTCATAGTTCCTTAAATTCAAGTGCATAGATTTCTGCAGAAAACCAAACACTAATTTTTTATTCATAAAATGTCATTTCGTGTACAAGATCGGGTTTTCCTGCATTCTGTATCTATTGTTTTGTGTTACTACATGGCCATGTAAATAAAAACATGCTTCGTCCGTAAAAAAATAAATGTGTGTCAATTAAGCGAACATTAAAATTATTTAACACCCAATTGCAGAAATTAACTGTACTCACATTATGCGTGGTTCTTGAACTACAGTTATCTTATAGAGTTTTAATTTTACAATTTTAGTGGCAATCCAAGCCGAGGTTTGTTAAATCCCTGATTCAGTGCAAGCTTTCTTAGATATTTCTTTGCACTTCGTTCTAATTTTTCTCCGATGTCATCGAGTTTTTCCTTTGTAAAAACAGGGTGTTTTACTTTCGGTTTCTTATCAGGAACAGATCCCTTTCCCTGAATCTATTCATAAGATTACGAACCGTTTCTCTGTAAGATGCACAAACAGCGGGGAATCTGTCTGTAAATCGCCGTCTCACTTCTCTACAAGAGTTTGTTGTTGCATAGGAATCATACATGAAGTTCTGTGTGCCAAAGTATATAAAAGTTTTTGGCATTATAATAGCACTAACACATTAAAACACTGAAACACGTGGTCTCACAACGTTCAACTCCTGTTCAACACAAAGACTTCGCGTTACCACACGGACAAACGGAAAAGTAGAGGGGGAATAGAACCGGTTAACAACAAGGCAGGCAAATCCCCGCTATGCCGGCCACGCATGCAAAGGAAGGCTCTGTAGTTAATAAGAACGGAATTTTCCGAATAATATAAATAAAACAAAAGTGGATAAAAAATGTGCAATATTTCGGATAGGTAAGTTTACGGGCAATTATTTAACTGGTACACATATATTACTTTACGTATATATTTATGTCGGTCCTTGTGGTGTAGTGGTTACCATACTCGTCCCCTACATCCAAGATCGCGGGTTCGAACCCGGCCAGGACCGATGGATTTTTTCAGGCGTAAAAATCCTAAGTATGGCTTCCTGCGGAAGGGAAGTAAAGCCGTGTGTCCCGTGTCGTACATCTACGGCACGAAAAAGAACCTCAAGCCTGAAAGAGAGGCCTCTGAGTAAAATTTGTCGGCCGTTTCACGCCCCGAGTTGAATGGGACGCTGATGACCTGAGATGTTAAAGAGCGTCCATAAATAAATCAATCAATCAATCAATCAATCAAATGGTATTTATTTAGATTGAACAATATGTATATTCTGGTATATAGAACGAATAAATGTAAGACCATTACAAAAAAAATAGAGCTAATAAAAAGTGAAAAGGTTATTTCGATATTTTCATCAAGCCCTACAAAGCACAAACAGTGAATGCCAGTATGATTTCTTCGTTATTGATAATTGATAGACACTGGTCGGATTTTAATGAAATAACTATTCTTATATTTTATCACAGAACACAAAATAATCGATAACAGTATTTACATTTTTAGTGTGTGTTCTCCTTTTAACAACAACGGTTCTTATTATCCCATTTTTTTACAATAGATGACTATTTGGATAATTTACGTTATTCAATAACAAAAAGCCTAAAACTATATAGACGCATATTGCGGGACAAAAGAATAAACGCGTGTTCTATACCGAGCTGTCTTGGACTCGCCCAGCGTGACCTTATGAGAGTGTCCTAGCATAGCATAGGCAACACCTGTAGTACTAAGTGCAAAACACGAGATTGATTCTTTTTTTTTTTTGATTGATTTATTTACGAACGCTGTTCAACATCTCGGGTCATCAGCGTCCCATTCAACTCGGGGCGTGAAACGGCCGACAAATTTTGCCAAGAGGCCTCTCTTTCAGGCTTGAGGTTCTTTTTCGTGCCGTAAATGTTCGACACGGGACCCACGGCTTTACTTCCCTTCCGAAGGAAGCCATACTAGTACTTTTACGCCCGAAAAAATTCATCCATCCTAGCCTGGTTTGAACCCGCAACCTTGGGTTTAGAAGGCAAGTATAGTTACCACTACACCACCAGGACCGACACAAAACAGGAGAACGGGGTTAAATAGTTGATTGTCATCTTCCCTCTGATAGTCGCACATTAGCATTGGCAAACTACGGAGTGCAGGACAATTTCATTGAAACAGACGGTACGATTATTAGATGTTCTATTTATAATGTTTATATAAAGCTCGATGTAAAGCATATAAAGGACAGAAATCTTCAGCATCTCAAGTACGGAAAACATCAAAATAATAAAGAAAATCTTGGGAAAACTTCAAAACAGCAATCTTTGCAGAGAGCACAAAAAAAGAAGAAGAAGGGACAGAATGCGTTTTTCACTGACCTCTATCCTTGATGTAAGTACTCTCAGAAAAAAAATGACCTACAAGCAATTTATGAAAATATCGTTTGAAGATTGTTGAAGACCACCCATTTTGCATCATTTTGGATGAAACAAAACAATTTTCTTTCCAGAGCTCATATAACTATTCTTGTGATTCTATTGACAGGAGGTTCATCAAACCAATGTTATTTTTTATGAATGAACTGGATAAAGTCATCTCTACAACCACCATGCTGAATTTCAATGGCTGTTGTTGAAAACGCTGGCCTTTAGGAATACAGTAAAGCAAAGTTTGTCAGGTTGTTACAGACCAAATAACATACACGGTCTCAGGATTTGCACAGCTTAAGTCTCTTATTATATAATCTGTGTAGCTCATGCGTTACGTGCAGCAAGCGTTGTTGAATACGAGTAGTAAATGTCTTCGTTTGTGAACTTAAAGAAGACGGTAATTAAGCTCCAAGTAGAATACAAAATTACAAGGAAACCACAGTTTTTTCAGTAATTCATTTTTCCTTAACTAGAAGAGTTTTTTGTGAATATTTTACAAAGATTAAGAAGTTTCTACTAATCTTTGAATGATACGGAATTTGCAGCTGCAATATGAGCCAAGTGTTTATTAAGGGAGACGGAACTATATCTAGTGCACATAGTTCATTCCAGAGGCCATCGTGCGACCTGAAGGGGAATGTTTATGTAAGGCATAGCATTGGAATTTGGTAGAAAAAATTGTCAATGTGTTTGAAGCATTTGCAAAAGGCAAACTTATAAACAGCTTATCAAAATATCCAGACCTTAAAAACCAAGTAACGTGCAGTGATTTGGAGTTCAGAGTTCGAACCAAGTATTCACCACAGGTTTCCGTTGATGTAGCGCCATACAGAAAGACATTTTACATTTAAAGAGACAGAATCTAATCTGCAAGCACATTGAAATGTTGAATGCAATTAAGTGCAATTATTTTTAATAGTGAAAGTAAAGTAGCAGGAATTATGCAATTCTTTTTTTATTTTCCTATATACACTTTTAAGGTTCTTTTTCAGAAAAGTTCCCCTTTTTGTCCTTTTTAATAATATTTTCCCTTTAAAATACGGCTTATTCTGAAAGATATTATTCAGCATGTAAAGGTTATAAAACATTCTTAGATGAAAACTTTCAAGAAAATATAAAATAAGTCTTCTTGACTGTGAGCTCGCAGTCCAGTGGGATTCTACTGCAACTTTCCACACGCTTCGTCCACAGCTGCGAAGAAAATCACCAGTGGTGCGCTCGGTGTAATCTCCTTGAAGTCCAGGCAGTTACCCTAAACTTAGGCCTGGAACGCTTTCTTCCTTTAAAATAAAAACCCTTTCCTAGTTTATCATTTCATCTTATGTATCATCAGTGTACATCGCCTGTGATGCCTCCGTAGTAAAAAAGAACGTTAAATACTATTAAAAAAAGAAAATGATCAACAGACGATTCATCAGTTCAACTGGCAAAAATATCTTTAACTTTAATTATTGATCATACTAAATGTTACTATTAGAACAATACTGCAATACTATACTACAAATATCTCTTTTTTATTTAATATGAACAGGAAAACACTTCCGATTTCTACACCTAAACTTTACATTATCTATAAAATTATTTGACATTATTGCAAGTTATTTTAACACCAAGCAATTCAAATGTTTGTATCAATACCACAGTATTTCTAACTGAGTAAAATAAAGGTAGTCAATGGTTTGCAATTTGATGTCGAGTTCACGGTACTTTTATTTATTTGTTTATTTATTTTTTGAATTGACATAATAGGTTAGGTTCATTCTGCCTTCATTGCTGATAGATGCGTAAAAACCGAAAAAATATACATTTATATAACTGAATGAAAGTTTTCTAAAAAATGGTGTGGAAGAAACTAAAATGGCAATTATTTTGTCCACGTTCAATATTTATTTTAAATATGAAAAATATAACTGTAATATTTTGCTTAAACACGTAACTTGTGCAAGAAACTCATTATGGAAAACAATGAAGGCGTCTCTACCAATGGGCAGCACAACAAGCCTTATAGGCTGAAGTGCTGGAGGATGCTAAAACTCCATAAAAATCCCCCGATATCTATCTACCTTGCTTCAACACCAATAAAAGACATTCCATTTGTCATTTTTATACTAAACTTATGGAATTTATTTGCAGAGCACTTTTTGTTCTGCCCTGCCTGGATAAATATACGAAAAAATATTTGTGCACATTCTTCAAGTAATTTCATCGTTTTAAATTTTCTTGATATTATGCAAACATAAAAGCGGAAAAAAGTGCTGGGAATTATATATGTCACTCATGATGAAAATATGCAGTCTATAATGCAGAGTGGAGTAGTAGTTTACGCATTTTATATTGATAATTAATATATGTGTATTTTAAAACAAAGGCGCGACCTAGCGGGATTATCTTCAAACATGGAAATGTGCATACGAGGGAAAATTAAAATTAGCGCAAGTTATGGCAATTTTCCAGGCTGTTATTTGCATTACTCCATCTGTTCGATCGGCACTTTCTTCACACACTATAAAATTGCGGAAATACGCGAAATCCGTAGCATATGGCGGTCCCAACTATTAGTGTTCATATTCTATTTAGATGTGGCTTACAGAAAGTACTTGTGTTGACTAAGATTTCATATTAAAGTCATAGTGAAAACATTCGAGGTTACGACTGTGCGAATCTTTGGTATTCTGTCCCGACGCTAATTATTGAGCTACCATTCTCCGTCCTGGTCATTAAACTGTTTTCTGTGAAAACTATACCTAGCTATAACAGTATTTTATAATAATTTTATATATATCTTAGTCAATGTAATTAATATCTGCAACGTCTAGCTGCCAATTTTATCAAGCATTTTGTTCTTTCTCTCTAAGCTAGAGTTGTAAGTCGCTAAATATTTTAACTTACGAAATACGTGCTTTTTCCTACTCTGTACAACAGATTTTTTCTTCAACCAATTGGTATAAAGTATTTAATACAACAAGGAAATAGAGTGGATGAATTGGATTATAAACAGATTTTAATAAGGTACTTGTCATAGTCTCAAATTCATCTAAGCACAGAGTCTCTATTAATTTAGTCTTATAATGTAAAGAAAACTACTGGCAGGAATCTAGACTTGCCTTAAGGAGACATTATGTACAAAAAGAAGGAAGGAAAAACCATATGGTATCCACTTTGGGATGAATAAGTTTAGAATGTAATTGGTCCAAGGGCTAGCGTCGTGTGTATTAGATTTGCTCGCAAGCGATCACAACCAGTGATTCCCGACGGAAAGAAACGTCGATGTATGGCCGAGAAGATATCTGTGACCACCCAGGGTGGGCGAGGAGCTCGCCATAACTATCCCAGTCCGTGATTACATAGCTTCCAGACTGAGGGAGATATTAATTTATGTCCGTGTTTGAAGCACGGACGGCGATCGAGTGATTGGGCCGATATCCATTCTCGCTTTGGAGCCATCAGTAAAGCTCTCTCTCCTACCAGTTTGTTTAGTGGACATAATACTTGCACACACCTGGTCTGCTTGCTCAAGATCATTATGCCAAACTTCTCTTCCCTCATCCTCGATTGTGTGATGAAATCAATATACTTAAGCCATTACATCTTGATATAAAGCCCTCTTCCGCTCTTTAGTAAAGTTAACTTTATATTTTGTTCCCGCCTATTTAACACACACACACACACAACACATATATGTGTGTGTGTGTGTGTGTGTGAGTGAGTTGTAGAAAATATAAATATAAATGCAACTACTGCAATACATAAATTACACTTTTATCTTAATATTCATGAATTCTAAAAGTAGCCAACCGATTTTGGATTGAAATCTTATAAAAAAAATATGCCATGAGATGGTCACTATTTCTCAGAATAATAATGTGTCCTTCACTTCATTTTACAAATGTTGTTTATATACAGTGCGATCTGGTGCAATCTTGTATCTGAAAGGAATTAACACTTTGCTCTACAGACTACGGAAAAATATACACAAAGAATTTAGGAGTATAAACCGGCCTTGGCACTAACAACGGAAACCCATACGAGGCCCGATGCACACAAGCGGTAAGCAAAAGGACGCAGTGACGTAATATTTTGCAGCGCGGTTAAGAGTTAACGTACACACGATTAAGGAAGCGGCGTCAGCTGATAACTACAGTGGTAAAGCAGAGTTTGTTTCTCTAGTTGCGCGTGCTACTTGTACGCAGCGTCTTCGCAAAACCCTACCCCAAGAACGCGATTCGAACCCGGCCAGGACCGATGGATTTTTCGGGCGTAAAAATCCTAATTATGGCTTCCTTCGGAAGGGAAGTAAAGCCGTGGGTCCCGTGTCGTACATTTACGGCACGAAAAAGAACTTCAAGCCTGAAAGAGAGGCCTCTGAACAAAATTTGTCGGCCGTTTCACGCCCTGAGTTGAATGGGACGCTGATGACCTGAGATGTTAAAGAGCGTCCATAAATAAATCAATCAAAAAAAAATCGCAAAACAACGCATTTCTAAACCGCACTGCAAAATGACGCCATGTCACTGCATCCTTTACTGCTAGTATGCAGCGAGCCTAAAGTGCATGACTGGAACAAAGTGCCAGAGCGCAACGGGTTCTGCCGATATAACCTATGCAAGTTTACATAAGTAATACAACTTGTAAAAATATTAAGTGAATACCGTGACACAATGCATACACCTATGTGAATGTTTATGGCTATGACCTTGCATGAACATTAGTTTCGTTCAAAGACAAATTAGTTCATCACCGTATTTCTGCCGTTGTCCGTTTGAAAGTGGAACACAGGTCTCATTTAAGAATTTGTGGGATACCTCTTTGGTTCTTAAAAATGTCATCAAATACATAACAGATTCTGCAGTAGTACGAGATATGGAAATTGGAAATCACTTTTGAAACTTCAAGGGCTAGCTTATTTTTCATTTTCAGTATCTTTAATTTGGTATACTTTTCATAAAGCTGAATACATGGATCAGCATCCGGAACATTCGTAACACCCATGCAGTTCTGTTTCGACACAAACTTCGATGATGAATGATTGATCTGATGACAGTGATGTGATACATTTTATTTCACACATGCAGACGTAGATATGCACCACATCGTATCATGATATTCAGTTAATATTCCCAAACAATGCCACACAAGTAATTGTGTTACGCTTATAAACTTGCATAGGTTGTTGGAACCTGCTGTGCTCTAGTGCTATAATGTGTCCTGTATTCCTATCCGGCTATATTTCACATTTGGTCGAAATCAGTTTCTGATATCCCTGGAATTTCCCTTAAGACTATTTTGAACGCTATAGGTATGGATATAGTTTAATGCCATACGTTACAATGTGACGTGTGCTCATAACCAGATAAATGTAATCATTTTCATAAGCACGGTGTATCTCAGTCTAACCGCAAGTCATGCACTGTCTTTGCAGAAGTGGTAAGGCGTTTTGAGAGCTACAGTATAAGTTTTATAAATGACTTCTGTACTTAAACTTCAAATAAATGTATATATGTATTTCTTTTTAAGTACTTCATATAGTCATTGCAGAGGGGGTATTCCTATAACATACAGAAGTCGTAGAGAATATAAGTGAAACAGATTTGGTCGTAGCGCCTTAGCCTAATTACGCAGAGTTTTGTGTCTGTTCGTTGCATGTAAGAATGCAGACCGGTATGGTCTGATGCGCAATGTATTGTTTTCATGTGCAGAAGTATGTTGCTCTGATTACGTTCACAATGGGCATAGTGAGCTGCGATCCCTAAGGGTTAGTACCTCATATTGAGATTTAGAGTTTATATTTGCATAAACATCGATACTCAACTCATTTTATGTCATATATCTCACAGCTGACGACTTTCCTAACGGCGCATGTTTGCATCGGTGTATTTTCGAAAATTCATTTCCATCAACATTAACAAATACACAAGAAATATAGGTAAATAAAAATGTTTACATAGGTAAATAAAAATGTTTACTGTTAATGATGCACGTGGTAAGATACACTTGAAGTGACAGCCTAGGCATATATAATTTATTGCATAATTATATGGTTTGCAGGGCTGTCTTCTTTTTTGTAAATATCTGCAACTGTGCCATAGTAGCAATTTGTGACCAGTTATGAAACGTTTAGATCAGATAATTTCATATAGTAAACCAATGTGGCCTAGCAGTGCATGTGTATTAGATCATGTTTTCTTCTTCTTTCGTCTAAATTTATTGTCCATTCTTTTTTCTTTTGGAATTTGATGAAGGAAGTTATATGAGAGGGTTTGTCCAAATCAAAGTTTATAGGATGAGGTGAAGAGGTCGTGTTGGTAATTTAATTTTTTGGGGGGGCTGTGTTAATCCAGTTTACCTAAAATCTCACCACCTCTAGGCCACAAAGAGGGGGATTCGACACCTTCAGATGTTGTGATGCCACTCTGCACGCGTCAGATGGACATCGAGTACTTCCCGAGAAGCAGCAGTTTGAGTGGGCTGGTGTTGATAGGCAGTCCCATAATTCACGGATTATTCAGCACGCTATCACACAAGGCGAGAGAGTCCTAAAATAGTTTTGTTGTTCATCTGGATACGCGAGAGGTAACGCTGAATTTTCCACCTCAACCACTGAATTGGAAGTGGGGCCGGATGACCTTGCACCTGTACGCAAAACGGCATGGCAAACAGCCAAGTAAGTGTCCCCAGAAAGGAAATATTCAGTCTCTCTGCACTGTTTCAATGAGAGTGTGTATTTAAGTGCATACAGCCGGTTAACTGGCAAATAGCAGTTCTTGATCACAGATCAATAGTTTTACAGTCTATAGTATCTTGTGTGCTCAGACCTTAGAAGATATTAATATAACAGCATATGGAAATGTGATTTTGAAGAATAAGCTGAGAAAATATGCTTCCTGTTACGACATTTTTATCGCTAACTTTAAAAGCACGGAGGAAATTATAATGACACATTATTTCGTTTTTACACAAAGTTGGTAAACTATTCACCTTAAAGAGTACAATTTCATTAATTTTTGTGCATGCTGAAGATTAAATTCCACAAACAGTATAAAGAAAATGGTTTAAAATATATTGGCTGAAATTTGGCATTAGCTACGAGGAATAAAAATAGAATTCTTTCTCTTAAAGAACCACATTTGACCTTGTGAAGATAGGTCAAATACACAGTATGTTATAAGTTGTTTCTAAGTATAATGAAACATAATAATAGTACTTGTTCATAAAAAATATTTTACTTACATTAGGGTTTTTCCATCAATATCTCTGTATATATATATATAAACGTTAAAGGCATGTGATATCTTATTGAAAAGAATAAATCTTCAAAATACCTTGTATTACTCTAAGGTTATTTGAGTTATTGGCCGACAGAGCGCGGCTATGCAATGGGAGAGGCCAATCGTCACGACCGTATATTAGATGCACGGTAGCAGCTTGTAGCTATTTCGAGGGAGGCTTCTCCATCGAGTGACTGTACTTTCGTGTGTTATTCGGTGCTTTCATTGTGTGCAAAGTTTTGTTAATTATTCTTCATTAATTATGCCACTTCATAAATATAGTCCTAAAGAGCGGGTTTTATGTACCTACAAATGTGAAAACGGATTCTTGCAGAGAAGCGGCAAGGCGATTCGCAAGAAAACATTCTGACAATTGCGTTCTAGGTACAGAAGGTTTTCGCCAACTTGTGACAAGTTATAAGGGAGAGGCTGTCTTAATGAGAAGAAACGTGTTCCAAATCGCCGCGTTCTTAATGAACAAAAGTTAGATGAAATACATCTACTTCCTTCGTAAAAGCAGACAATATTTTACCGCCGAGGAACATCATTATTAACACCTCTTATAGCATATATTAGTGCTTATTATTATCAGCAGTAAATACCGCATCAATTTATGCTTTCTGAAAATTTATAAATATAAAAATGAAAATACTAACTTTACGGCCACCGACTTTACTTCTCTTTTCCGGTTGCGAAAGCTGCACTTCCTCGGTTAGCAGGCGCGATCAGGCCGCCCGTAACTCACATAACTTATATATACAGGATAGTACTTTGTGCATCTTAAAATAGGAGAATGTCATTTCTAAGCACGCTTTTGAAGCGGAAAACACAGATAGCTCGAGATCAAGAGAAAGAAAAAGTTCTAAACATGTTACAAAACTACAATAATATATTTTTAAAAGGAACAATCAACAAGTAACATAAAGTTTGCTTTTCATTAGCATACGATCAGTAACAGCTGAAAATTAACCTATTTACTGTAGTGTCTCAGTATTTCACATAGTACTCTTCTGGTTTCTTGTAATTTTAGATTTACAAGAATCTTAACACACCTCCTATTCGTTTAAAGTAGCAGCATAGCCGGGGATATAAAGTTACCATAAAATGATTTCAACATACATACGAGTTACAGACGTCTAACTGCTTCTTATATTTCGGAAGCTTGCCATTTTCAAAAATGCATTAAAATTTATGGCTCTTTAAAAGAAAATAGAACACACTGAGCTTATATTTACTGGCAAATAAACGCGGCCATGTCTGAGGAATAATTCATAGTTTTGGAAGGACAGTAGTACCAGTTTTACTAAGAACTGCGATACAGCCCTCGAGCCGTATGCGCTGAAAAACTTGTTTCACAAATAAGTGATAAGGCTACGGCTATGATAGCGGCAAAGCACTGTCGTTCCAGATTCGCGCAATAATTTATATGTTAAAATTACGGAGAGCATGTAATTATGGGTCATTATGGAAGATGATCAATCAACTGCCGGGCATCTTTATGATGTAAGGAAACATGAGTGGTTCCCTTGGATCTTTACCCATGCTTTTAGTCCACGTTTCTTTTAATGTGTGGAGGCCATGTAATATTTTACTTTGTACTGAGTGGGTATATCAGATTCCCTAATGAAATAAAACTGTGTGAATATTCAAATGCAGGATGTATACAAATTGATGTAAAATATTTCAAACGCGCGCTTTAAAAGAAAATCATTTATAAAATTGGCTTGTAAAGTAGATTTGTAAGAATGAAAAACAAGCAATTAGTACAATGAAAAGTTAAATAATATATGTCACAAAATGTGTTAATAATTCACTTTTCCCTCTGAATCGTCGGTCCTGGTGGTGTAGCGATTACCATACTTGCCTCCTATACCCAAATCGCGGGTCCGAACCCGGCCAGGACCGAACCCGGGCGTAAAAATCGTAAAGTATGCCTTCCTTCGGAAGGGAAGTAAAGCCGTGGGTCCCGTGTCGTACATTTACGGCACGAAAAAGAACCTAAAGCCTGAAAGAGAGGCCTCTGAGCAAAATTTGTCGGCCGTTTCACGCCCTGAGTTGAATGGGACGCTGATGACCTGAGATGTTAAAGAGTGTTCATAAATAAATCAATCAAAAAAAAAAAAAGAATCTACTGAGCAATCGTTTCATGCTCTGTGTTGACAACTTCTGTAAATGTTCGTGTTTTCTCGAATCCATTTTGGATTCAGCCTCCCAGAGCATTAACATGAGACACAGGAGTTGCACAAACCACAGACTTTAAATGTATCCTAGATAAAAAAAATCCATTCAATTCAAAGCTAGCATTTGCGCGTGCTAATCAATGAAGCTCAAACAAACATACAATATTTGACTGAAGTGAGCTGGAGCGTCATCGTGCATAAATCACATTCGTCTGGTGACGTCCAGAGGTACAACAGCAATTAAATGATACAACCCATTTATGAGAAACTGCGGATAAATGCCTCTTGTCGGATATGGAAGGAAGAAATAGGGGCCAGGTAGATAATTGTGAATGATTTTGCGATTATTACCTCATTAGAGTTTTCAAGCCTGATGCAATTATTATGATAGGTGAAAATACCATGTCATGTAAAACCTCTCTCATTAGTGTAAAAGGTATTTGTTAAGAAATTCACGAACACAGTACACAGAATTGTTGGCAGAATTTTCTTAGAGTGTGCATCAAATTCTGTGCAAATCTCGGGGAAAATGCTACAAAGACACTTGCAATGATTCAACAAGTAATTGGGGAACAAAGCAAGAGCCGTACACGTGTGTTTGAGCGGCATGTTCGGTTCAGAGTCGGCCGTATTGCTATTGAAGACGATGCTCACACCGGTAGTCCTGTCAGCTGCACAACGCCTGACATTTTTGCCAAAGTTCAACACCTCGTTCGTGAGGGTTGACGTCGAAACATTGAAGACTTTGCTCATGAAGTGGAATTGTCATGGGGCATGCCAATGAATTTTAACTTATGAATTGGACATGCAATTTGTCGCCGTAAAAATTTTGCTAAGGATTCTGAATGCTGATCAGAAGGCACAGCGTGTTGAAGTTTGCACGGAGTTTCGTCACTGGCGACGATAGCTGGATGTAGGCTTATGACCCTGAGACAAACCAACAATCCTCCCAGTGGGAGAGCCCGAACTCACCAAGGCCAAAAATAGGGAGACAAGTGAAGAGCAAAATCAATAATATGCTCCTCGTTTTATTTGATGACAAGGGGATTGTGCACAAAGAATTCGTTCAACCAAATCAAACAGTAAATTCCACGTACTACTGTGACGTTTTTTGACGGCTCCGTGAAAATATGCGGAGATGAAGGCCGAATTTTGGCGACAAAGGAACTGGCTGTTGCATCAAGATAATACGCCCTATCACCATTCTCTTTTTTCACCAGGAGATTATTGACGTAAAACCACATGAAGGTTGTCCCCTGCCCACCGTGCTCGCCTAATTTGGCACCCTTCGACTTCGCCTTATTCCTCAAACTGAAAATCAAGTTGAAAGGACGTACGTTCGATACAATTGAAAGAATTAAAGAAGAAACGCTGTCTGTGCTAAATACCCTGAAAGAAAACGACATCTAAGATGCATTTGGAAAATGGCAGAATCGCAGGGACCGGTGTATGTGTGGAAGAGCATTACTTGGAGGGTGACGGGGGTCTGGGTCAATAGTCTCAAAGAAAGTTTTTGACCAGATAGCAACACCAGTCGCGAATATTCTGGATAACACCTGGTATTTGCTGGAATATATTTCTTGTAGCAATAATCCTGACAATTACTCTTCTTCTGTATTTACTTGGATGTATTACATGCAGCAATAATCCTGACAATTAACTCTTCTTCTGTATTTACTGGGATATATTACATGCAGAATTAATTTTCATAATTAACTCTTCTTCTGTATTTACTGGGATATATTACATGCAGTGATAATCGCCACAATCAAGTCTTACTCAGTATTTACTGAGATATATTACATGCAATAATAATACTGAGAGTTAACTCTCTTCTGTATTTACTGGGCTATATTACATGCAGGAATAATCTCCACAATTAACTCTTCATCTGTATTTACTGGGATATATTACGTGCAGCAACAATACTCACAATTAGCTCTTCCTCTACATTTACTGGGATATATTACATGCAACAGTAATGCTGACAATTAACTCTTCCTCTATTTACTGGGATATATTACATGCAGCAATAATCCTCACAATTAACTCTTCTTCTGTATTTACTGGGATATATTACATGCAGTAATAATCCTGACAATTAACTCTTCCTCTTTATTTACTGGGATATATTACATGCAGCAATAATCCTGACAAATAATTCTACCTCTGTATTTATTGGGATATATTACATGCAATAATATTCCTCATATTTAACTCATCTTCTGTATTTACTGGGATATATTACATGCAGCAATAATCCTCACAATCAACTCTTCCTCTGTATTTACTGGGATATGCCACATGCAGCAATAATCCTGACAAACAACTCTACCTCTGTATTTGCTGGGGTATATTACATGCAACAATAATCCTCAAAATTAAATGTTCCTCTGTATTTACTGGGATATATTACCTGCAATAATATTCCTGACAGTTAACTCTTCTTCTGTATTTACTGGGATATATTACATGCAGCAATAATCCCGACAATTAAATCTTACTCTGTATTTACTGGGATATATTACATGTAGCAATAATCCTCACAATTAACACTTCCTGTGTATTTACTGGGATATATTACATGGAGCAATAATCCTCACAATTAACTCTTCTTCTGTATTTATTCAGATATATTACATGCAGCAATAATCCTCACAATTAACTCTTCCTCTATATTTACCGGGATATGCCACATGCAGCAATAATCCTGACAAATCACTCTACCTTGGTATTTGCTGGGGTATATTACATGTAGCAATAATCCTCAAAATTAACTCTTCTTCTGTATTTACTCAGATATATTATATGTAGCATAACCCTCACAATTGACTCTTCCTGCACCATTACTGGTATATATTACATGCAGCAATAATCCTGACAATTAACTCTTCCTCTGCATTTACTGGGATATATTGCATGCAACAGTAATGCTGACAATTAACTCTTCCTCTGTATTTACTGGGATATATTACATGCAGCAATAATCCAGACAATTATTTCTTCTTCTGTATATACAGGGATATATTACATGCCGCAATAATCCACACAATTAACTCTTCTTCTGCTTTTACTGGGATATATTACATGCAGTAATAATCCGCAAAATTAAATCCTTCTGTGTATTTACTGGGATATATTACAGGCAGCAATAATCCCCACAATTAAATCTTCCTCTAAATTTATTGGGATATATTACATGCAGTAATAATCCTCACATTAACTCTTCTTCTGTATTTACTTGAATATATTACATGCAGAATTAATCCTCACAATTAACTCTTCCTCTGCATTTAATGGGATATATTACATGCAGCAATAATCCTCACAATTAACTCCTTCTCTATACTTACTGGGATATATTACATGCAGCAATAATCCTCACAATTAACTCTTCCTCCATATTTTCTGGAATATGCCTCATGCAGTTATAATCCTGAAAAATAACTCTACCTCTGTATTTTCTGGGGTATATAACATGTAGCAATAATCCTAAAAATTAACTCTTATTCTGTATTTCCTGGGATATACTACATGCAGCAATAATCCCCACATTTAACTCTTCTTCTGTATTTTCTGGGATGTATTACATGCAGAATATTCCTGACAGTTAACTCTTCTTTTGAATTTACTAGGATATATTATATGAAGAAATAATCCTCACAATTAACTCATCCTCTGTATTTACTGGGATATATTTCATGCAGCAATAATCCTGACAAATAACTCCACATGTGTATTTGCTAGGGTATATTACATGCAGCAATTATCCTCAAAATTAACTCTACTCTCTTTTATTCAGATATATTATATGTAGCATAATCCTCACAATTAAATCTTCCTCTACAATTACTGGTATATATTACATGCAGCAATAATCCTGACAATTAACTCTTCCTCTGAATTTACTGGGAAATATTACATGCAATAGTAATATTGACAAGTAACTCTTCCTCTGTATTTACTGGTCTATATTACATGCAGCAGTAATTCAGACAATTAAATCTTCTTCTGTATTTACTGAAATATATTATGTAGCAATAATCATGAAAGTTAACTCGTCTTCTGCATTTACTGGGATATATTACATGAAGCAATATTCCTAACAATTAACTCCTCCTCTGTATTTACTGGGATATATCAAATGAAGAAATAATCCTCACAATTAACTCTTCCTCAGTATTTACAGGGATATATTATATGAAGAAATAATCCTCACAATTAACTCATCCTCTGTATTTACTGGGATATATTTCATGCAGCAATAATCCTGACAAATAACTCCACATGTGTATTTGCTAGGGTATATTACATGCAGCAATTATCCTCAAAATTAACTCTACTCTCTTTTATTCAGATATATTATATGTAGCATAATCCTCACAATTAAATCTTCCTCTACAATTACTGGTATATATTACATGCAGCAATAATCCTGACAATTAACTCTTCCTCTGAATTTACTGGGAAATATTACATGCAATAGTAATATTGACAAGTAACTCTTCCTCTGTATTTACTGGTCTATATTACATGCAGCAGTAATTCAGACAATTAAATCTTCTTCTGTATTTACTGAAATATATTATGTAGCAATAATCATGAAAGTTAACTCGTCTTCTGCATTTACTGGGATATATTACATGAAGCAATATTCCTAACAATTAACTCCTCCTCTGTATTTACTGGGATATATCAAATGAAGAAATAATCCTCACAATTAACTCTTCCTCAGTATTTACAGGGATATATTATATGCAGCAATAATCCTCACAATTAACTCATCCTCTGTATTTACTGGGATATATTACATGCAGCAATAATCCTGACAAAAAACTCTACATGTGTATTTGCTAGGGTATATTACATGCAGCAATAATCCTCAAAATTAACTCTTCTTCTGTATTTACTCAGATATATTATATGTAGCATAACCCTCACAATTAACTCTTCCTGCACCATTACTGGTATATATTACATGCAGCAATAATCCTGACAATTAACTCTTCCTCTGCATTTACTGGGATATATTGCATGCAACAGTAATGCTACAATTAACTCTTCCTCTGTAATTACTGGTATATATTACATGCAGCAATAATCCTGCCAATTAACTCTTCCTCTGCATTTACTGGGATATATTACATGCAACAATAATGCTGACAATTAACTCTTCCTATGTATTTACTGGGATATATTACATGCAGCAATAATCCAGACAATTAAATCTTCTTCTGTATTTACTGGGATATATTTCATGCATAATTAATCCTCATAATTAACTCTTCCTCTGCATTTAATGGGATATATTACATGCAGCAATATTCCTCACAGTTATCTCTTCCTCTGTATTTACTAGGATATATTATATGAAGGAATAATCCTCACAATTAACTCATTCTCTGTATTTACTGGGATATATTACATGCAGCAATTATCCTGACAAATAACTCTACATGTGTATTTGCTAGGGTATATTACATGCAGCAATAATCCTCAAACTTAACTCTACTTCTCTTTTATTCAGATATATTATATGTAGCATAATCCTCACAATTAACCCTTCCTGTACAATTACTGGTATATATTACATGCAGCAATAATCCAGACAGTTAAATCTTCTTCTGTATTTACTGGGATATATTACATGCAGCAATAATCCTCACAATTAACTCTTCTTCTGTATTTACTGGGATATATTACATGCAGTAATAATCCTCAAAATTAATTCTTCCTCTTTATTTAGTGGGATATATTACATGCCGCAATAATCCTCACAATTAACTCTTCCTCTGTATTTATTGGGATATATTACATGCAGCAATAATCCTCAAATATAAAGCTTCCTTTGTATTTACTGGGATATATTACAGGCAGCAATAATCCTCACAATTAACTATTACTCTCCATTTATTGGGATATATTACATGCAGCAATAATCCTCATAATTAACTTATCCTCTGTATTTACCAGGATATATTACATGCACGAATAATCCTCGCAATTAACTCTTCTTCTGTATTTACTGGGATATATTACATGCAGTAATAATCCTCAAAATTAACTCTTCCTCTTTATTTAGTGGGATATATTACATGCCGCAATAATCCTCACAATTAACTCTTCCTCTGTATTTATTGGGATATATTACATGCAGCAATAATCCTCAAAAATAAAGCTTCCTTTGTATTTACTGGGATATATTACAGGCAGCAATAATCCTCACAATTAAGGCTTCCTCTGTATTTACTGGGATATATTACATGCTGGAATAATCCTCAAAATTAACTCTTCTTCTATATTTACTGGGATATATTATATGCAGCAATATTTCTAACAATTCACTCTTCCTCTGTATATACTGGGATATATTCCATGCAATAATATTCCTCACAGTCAACTCTTCCTCTGTATTTAGTAGGATATATTACATGCAGCAATATTTCTAACAATTAATTCTTCCTCTGTATATACTGGGATATATTCCATGCAATAATATTCCTCATATTTAACTCATCTTCTGTTTTTACTGGGATATATTACATGCAGCAATAATCCTGACAGTTAACTCTTCCTCTGTATTTAGTGGGATATATTTCATGCCGCAATAATCCTCACAATTAACTCGTCCTTTGTATTTACTGAGTATATTACAGGCAGCAATAATCCCCACAATTAACTCTTCCTCTGCATTTATTGGGATATATTACATGCAGCAATAATCCTCATAATTAACTCATCTTCTGTATTTACTAGGATATATTACATGCACCAATAATCCTCACAATTAACACTTCTTCTGTATTAACTGGGATATATTACATTCAGAATTAATCCTCATAATTAACTCTTCCTCTGCATATAATGGGATATATTATATGCAGCAATAATCCTCACAATTAACTCTTCTTCTGCATTTATTTGGATATATTACATGCAGCAATAATCCTCACAACTAACTCATCTTCTGTATTTACTAGAATATATTACATGCACCAATAATCCTCACAATTAACTCTTCTTCTTTGTGTACTCAGATTTGTTACATGCAGCAATAATCCTCACAATTAACTCTTCCTCTATATTTACTGGAATATGCCTCATGCAGTAATAATCCTGACAAATAATTCTACCTCTGTATTTTTGGGGTATATTACATGTAGCAATAATCCTCAAAATTAACTCTTCTTCTGTATTTACTGGGATATATTACATTCAGCAATAATCCCTACAATTAACTCTTCTTCTGTATTTACTGGGATATATTATATGCAGCAATATTCCTAACAATTAACTCTTCCTCTGTATTTACTGGGATATAGTACGTGAAATAATATTCCTGGCAGTTAACTCTTCTTTTGTATTTACTAGGATATATTATATGAAGAAATAATCCTCAGAATTAACTCATCCTCTGTATTTACTGGGCTATATTACATGCAGCAATAATCCTGACAAATAACTCAACCTGTGTATTTGCTAGGGTATATTACATGCAGCAATAGTCCTCATAATTAATTCTTCTTCTCTTTTATTCAGATATATTATATGTAGCATAATCCTCACAATTAATTCTTCCTGTACAATTACTGGTATATATTACATGCAGCAATAATCCTGCCAATTAACTCTTCCTCTGCATTTACTGGGATAGATTACATGCAACAATAATGCTGACAATTAACTCTTCCTATGTATTTACTGGGATATATTACATGCAGCAATAATCCAGACAATTAAATCTTCTTCTGTATTTACTGGTGGGATATATTACATGCCGCAATAATCCTGACAAATAATTCTACCTGTGTATTTGCTAGGGTGTATTACATGCAGCAATAGTCCTCAAAATTAACTCTTCTTCTTTTTTATTCAGCTATATTATATGTAGCATAATCCACACAATTAACTCTTCCTGTACAATTACTGGTATATATTACATTCAGCAATAATCCTGACAATTAACTCTTCCTCTGCATTTACTGGGATATATTACATGCAACAGTAATGCTGACAATTAACTCTTCCTCTGTATTTACTGGGATATATTACATGCAGCAATAATCCTCACAATTAACTCTTCTTCTGTATTTACTGGGATATATTACATGCAGTAATAATCCTGACAATTAACTCTTCCTCTGTATTTACTGGGATATATTACATGCAGCAATAATCCTGACAAATAATTCTACCTCTGTATTTACTGGGATATATTACATGCCGCAATAATCCTCACAATTAACTCTTCCTCTGTATTTACTGGGATATGCCACATACAGCAATAATCCTGACAAATAACTCTACCTCTGTATTTGCTGGGGTATATTACATGCAACAAAAATCCTAAAAATTAACTCTTCTTCTCTATTTACTGGGATATATTATATGCAGAAATATTCCTAACAATTAAGTCTTCCTCTGTATTTACTGGGATATATTACATGCAATAATATTCCTGACAGTTAACTGTTCTTCTGTATTTACTGGGATATATTACATGCAGCAACAATCCTCACATTTAACTCTTATTCTTTATTCACTGGGATATATTACATGCAGAAATAAAATTAAGATTTATTTAAAAGAAATTTGAAATACTTGATTTAAATAATTTTGCTTATGGATAATTGCCTTGAACTTTATTGCTTATATCTGTATAAAAAGAATAAACGACTGGCGCACCACTCTTATTCCAGTGAGTACAAGAAAATCCAAACATAATTTTAAAATGTAGCGTTTATTTTGAAAATCGTAAAGGTGTTAAACTTCAATTCATTAACTTTAAAATGAACATTAAACAAATCGCTAAAATACGTACAATTAGCTTGTTAATATGCTAAAGGGGTATTGAAGCATTGAACTTAATAGAAATCATTAGTTATACCTTCTGTGCCATTAGAGAATACAAAATATATTTCATTATGGTTTAACAAAAACTTTGGTAAATATTTCGTAGTGCCATCATAATTAGTAACTGATTGCTAATATGTTAAATTTGGATAATAAATAAGTGAAGCTATTATGTTCTTTTGAATTGTTTGCAAATTATTTTCATATTCTATAAATTGGTTGTGATATGGCTCTACCACAAGCTTCAGAGCAGCAGCACAAGCCAGTATTTCTGGTTAGAGTTTTGTGTGTATAACTACTTCATTCTCATCACCCTACCAGAGTTAGGACCATTATATTTCAAAAATGAATTTCAACGGAATATTTAGGTTTGAAATGTTTAACACTCGTCGTTCCATCCCAGAACATAGACTCTAATATTAACACAATTATTTATGATAAAAATTAAATACTTATTTAATCAATAGTACAAATACTAATTTTGCAATCGTTGTTTGGAAAATGGTATTTCTTGGGCGCGAAACAGCGGATAATTGTCCAGGTACCTCAGTTTTTGATGTATGGAGCTCTTTAACGCTCCGTAAATCCACAATAGACCCACTGCTTTAAGTTCCTCTCCGAGGACTTCAGTTCGAGATTTTTACGTCCTGAAAAATCTACCGACCTGGGCCGATTTTGAACTAATTATTCTTTTATGGCGCTACAACCCCAGACCGAGCCATTACCTGCTGTAGTGACCTTTGTTTCCTCTATCTCAGTTTTCATTGTTACAGAGCAGTATTGCAGGGACGAATGTGATCAGCACGCCGGCACCCCGCTAGCTGCTTATCATACAGCTTTCGATATGGAAGAATGCTACCTCTCCATCAGGCAGCTCCCCAATTATCCTCATGAGGCTTCCAGACCTTTCTAACTTAGAAAAATTCCAAAGAAGGTACCAGGAATCGAACCCGGGTCCTCCCGGTCTGCAATCATAATGCTAACCACTAGACCTAGGAGGCGGCCAGTTAGAACTAACGTTTGACGTCTAATTTGACGTTTGCAAAATTCATGTTTGTTTTAAACATAACGTTCAACTTTTCCTTTCATGGAATCACACAAAATTACAAATCTTACTGCAACTCAAAAGACTTCTAACGGTTACTAATACTAGAGCAAGTGCTGTTAAGAGACCTGAATAATAATACATATCGACAAAAAAATGTGTAATTCGTAAACGTTTATAACGGCCTCAGTCTATAACTAATGTTAAACTATAGACACTTTGTAGCTAATTTTATTAACTCTCTTTAAACACATGTTTATTACTGAGAAGGAAGCCGTTAATTTGGAGAGTTTATCACTCACCTGATTGTTTTATAACATATCAGATTCGGTTGACATTGTAATTAAGAAATATTATTAAAAATTGCTCGATGTAAACGCCTAGATGTTTACTAACTCGCTTAAACCGTTTGGGAACTTCTATGCATTAACAACCAACTTTTTGCAGCTTTCTTAATAACACTAGAACATTTAAAGTGCTGCCATTATGCTAAACAGAACCTCTAATCAAAATGGCTGGTATTTAATTTTATAACATGTTTTATCTTCTGCTTAAGTTCTGACTAATATGAGACCCCGTTCGTTCAGAGTATTGTCACGGTTACGCCCAAACCTGAATTAATGAATCAGAGATTGTGAAGTGAGAACGTACATGGATTCTGTCCTGTACATATGCGGCAGCCTTCCTAATCGCTTGACAGCTCTCAATGTGTCTTAAATATTTATAATATTAGTTTAACCCCGTTGAATGAAATGAGCAGAGAGACGAAGGAACCTTCAGGGCATTGCTTTGATAAATATAATGTAATAATCTCGATGCCACCTCTCAATGCCCTTGTTGAAAACTTCCAAACCAGCATATAGAATGAGGATACATTTTCTTCTGTTTTTTGAAACTAAACTCTGACTAAATATCGTCCTTAATGTTTGGTTTTTGGTTGGCAGCGATTACTCCTTCAATTAAAGTTAGTCGTTTGTAGTGTAGTATGTGCCCGCAGTATAATTACTTACTGTATACAGGGAGTAACAATCTGATAGGCATTACTTGTAAAATATATTGAAAATTAAATTAATCAAACTTCAATGTCACACTAATTTAGCTGTTCTTAAAGTACTTTTCTTTGTAGAGTGTGTTTTGCTCAATTTTAAGACACAATGTCTACCCGAGGAACTATCTGTAACTTCAAAAAATTAACCCTACGTTACGCAATCCCATACTTAACACGCGGACTTTCACTTCATTGCGGTTCCTCGTTCGGGTGTTTAAAAACACTTTTTTGTAATCTGCTTCAGTGGTGTTTTGTTGCGTTCGAACCAAGTCCAGAGTCTGATGTATAGTGTGAGATCTGGCTTCATCTTACATTTAAATTCGAGGAAAACCTGATGCTATCAACATTGCTTCAGAATAAGCTGAGAGAATGCTAGAGAAATAACAACCACTCTTCAAACAAATTTAACAATTATCATCAGTTGCCTTTTCATTAAATTCCTCAAGCCTCTACAATTTTAATGTCAAGCTTGGGAATCTGCAATGGCTGCGTAGAAGATGGGTCCGCGTTCCGAATTCTGCCAATTTGACAATTCGGAGTGGGGTGAAGTGGGACAGGTGGCTCATTTATGAACAAAATGGGAGGGACACTGTCTTGTGTAAGGAATGTGCTAATTAAAAATGCGAGTGGAAAATATATGAAAATTTAATAGTAACAGAATTTCTTCTAGGAACACAGAATGATTTCACCAAGTGTTGTTGCTTTCTGTGCGAGTGCAACAGTCGAACTAAGGAGAAGCATTTAAAGATTAGCCCGGTCCCGGGTGCCAGAAATAAACCATTAGTCAAAAAGGACTAAGCTTTGCTGACACCGCAGCACACATAAGAACGAAAAAGCAACCAAAAGTTTTGTGAAGGCCTTAGACAGAGAGAGTGAGAGTTTACAGTATTTGAAAGAAAAAATTCCCACCTTAAGTGAAGCTAAAGGTATTTTTATTGACTCACAAATTCATGAAACGCGTTAATGGACAATGAGAAACAAGCATGGGTAGGGTTCTAGACTGTGTACAGTTTCTGGGAAATGTGGAAGTTGAAAACTACAAAAGGATAAATTAATTCATGTTAATGGTATACAAAATTTGGTTTTGAGATTTAACTTGACTTTGAAACTGTGTTTCCTGTATTCCCACTTGGACATCGTTCCTCATTATCTGGGAGCCGTGAGTGGAGAGCATGAAAACGTTTTCATCAAGACATTGCTGTCATGGAAAAATGGAAAAACGGTACAGACAGAGGAAAATGATCACTTTTGTTAAAATTAATTATGTGGTGAACAAAAGGAAATTTTCCGGAAAAGAATGTTTTGAAAACCTCAGTAAAATCAATCATTTTTACACAAATAAAAAGCTCTTGTGACTACAGATAATAGTAAAAATTATTTTTGGATTCCTGAGACACATTTTATACTAATTGATATATTTTGCGAGGTACAGGTTCATGTGTACTTCAGAAAATACATAAATTATGCATATTTTGAATGTTTTATAAGAAATTTGAAACTTAATTTCGTGGAAAAACCTTACGTGATAGGCAATTTTCCATTTCAAATCTGAAAGCAGCACATAGTAATCATACAAAATTACACATTTATATTCAGGTGCAAGAGGATAAATTAAATTTTGTTGCTCAATTGTTTTTATTAATCGGGGGAAACAAAACCGGACGATACCTGAAATGCAACTTCAATAAAATGTAAAACAAAATATGTTGCTGGATGGATTACGAATTCGGATAACAAAGGACAGTACCTCCGAGCTATTTGAGTGTTTGTAGTAAATGACAATTGGCAATGTATATTCTCGTGGTTATTATCAACCATTTCCGTGACTCGTATTCGGAAGGTTCAGAGCTGTAAGAAAAGCAAATGACATGTGACCAATAAATTAGGTAATTTTTTTTTGCAGGATTGTGTTTATCTTTGTTTTATTTGAGAAAGACGCATTATCTTCTATATTTTAAGCTCAGGCCAAGCCCTAATATACGCTCAGAGCAGCTGTATAGCAATTATTCCATTTCTTTGCATTTTTAATAAACTGAAACATCGGTTCCAGGTTTCTATAAAAACTCATTTCGACTTTATTAAGAAAATAATTCCCGACATAGGGCTCGAACCCGCTTCTTTCCGCGCAGGTGCCTTAGTAGCCTGAACTACTATGATGGACGGAAGGCTGACTTCTGCATGCTGTTGATTTCTTTTATTTACGGACGGTCTTTAACATCTCAGGGCATCAGCATCCCATTCAATTCAGGGCGTGAAATTGCCGATAAATTTTGCTGAATGCCTCTCATTTCAGGCTTGAGGTTCTTTTACATGCCGTAAATCTACGACATGGGATTCACGGTTTCGCTTCCCTTCCGATGGAAGCCATACTTAGGATTTTTACACCCGAAAAAATCCATCGATCGGGGCCGAGATTGAACCCGCGATCTTGGGTTTAGAAGGCAAGTATGGTTACGTGTGAGTCGAGCTTATTAAAAGAGCTCCAAGAGTCATTACTTGTACTTTTCTTCAACTGTATACGTGCATCCTATTTTAAAAATAACGCATTTTTGTTCTTTTAACTTCTAAATCCGACTGCCCCAAGTCTCTAAGACAGCTATATAAAATGAAATGAATGAACCCGAATGCAGTCAGCTAACAACCACTTGGGATAACAACTAAGAATCGAACCTGAGTGCGTAGCAGTAAGTCTTTAGGAGCCTGGCATTTGTTTGGGAACTGGTTGATAAACACGTCTTGCATTGACAATAGTGTCGCTATGCTTGTAAACTAGTGCAAACAGCTGCAAAGCTAACTTAATGAACAATGAATCGCTTTAAAGTCTATCCTATTGTGTCCTTTTCAATTCATTCTTTCTTTCTTTGTGCTTTTGTGAGCTTGGTTAGCGTCTTGGCTTTTCCCACACTACTGTAAGATTTTGTTAGTGTTATGAGCCTATGGACTTTTCATCAACTGAAACAATAATTAAAGGTGAGAAACAGTCAACTACATGGTTTCTGTTAGGGTATCCTCAAAAGGTAGTCTGGTCCGTGATTAAGTAGTGGGGAAAGAATTAGCTTCCCCCACCACTTTCTTCTTCACAAGAGAGCGCTAAAATACCCAGGATAGTAAAAAGCACGCCAGATAAAAGAGGAAGGTAAAACCATTAGAAGTGAAAAACCAATAATGTTAATTTTGATTAGAAGGGTGTGAAACATTCTAGATATCCTTTAGGAGACTCAGGAAACTTCCCGCATGCGTGTCCTTCATCGGCGGAGGGCAAGTTAGCTTGAGTAACATCCTGAAACGCATCAACCATTTACATGCAGAGTTTTGTATGTAGGAACACTCCTATAAAAGATAACTAAATAAAATAAGTATTTTGAGCCCCAAAATACTCACTCCTTCCTTAATCAATAAATTTCAATAAATCAATCCCTTTTTATTTTTATGATTAGAAGTAAACAAATTATATAAGGACTAAAAAAATCAATCAATTCAATTTATTAAAAAAAAATAATTGAAGATCGAGAAAAAAATTCTGCTTTTGAATGTGGATTTGATTCTTTTAAATCCTAATTTTTATAAGATATCAAGTTTACAACAACATACAGGGAGTTTCATAAAAACTATTCATATTACGCCATAAATACTAAGAAAATATACACACATGACTAGGAAAATCCCCGTGCTAAGTCAGTTTGTTTGGTCAGCAAAAGAATTCTAGGGTGTCAATCGACTATCTGGCGTTAAATCGTATAAAACAACATATTTTTTCTCAATTCCTTCTGGCAGATACATAGTCAAAAGGCATTTAACTTATCCCAATTACAAAATTTTCAGAAACTTACCAGGATTACCTGCAAATTTCTTAACTATTTGATGCTCTATGCAATCCCAATACCTCATTTCTGCCTAGAGGCTGTTACTGCATTGCAATCACTTCAGACATTATAGGAGGGCTTCAGACAAGCAATATAAGATTAAAATCATTGATCTGCCAGTTAAAGTTTCGAAGATTTGACATTTAGTTTCTAAAAGACTAGTAAGCCTGCAGTCTTTCGAAATGATATCACACGACAATGAACGAAAGCTATGGAACATATCTTTTTGCCGTAGTCGCTTTGCTACTGGTGTTATGAAAAACCAGGTCATTGTTATCGAGCTCGTGTCTCGTTGAATAAAATAAACCAATAATAAAAAAACTACTTACAGAATTCGAACCAAGACCTTTGAAACTAAAGTGCTTAACCTTTTCCCTTAAGCTACACAGTTTGGTGGATAATTCCCAATAGACTAAGCTACATAATACGAAAAAATCAGTTAACCGTTGTTCTTTGGCATACTGCCTAATTCGAGGTTTTGTAGGTTTTCATAGTAGTAAAGCATGAAATCTCCGATTTTATTTATTCATGGATGCTCTTTAGAAAACTCTGATGATTAGCCATTAAAATTAAGAGTTTTCTCGCTTTACATTCCAAGGTAAATGTTCGCACCATTTCGCTTTAACACTCACTTAGTGTCATTATATTTCAACTTCTTTATCATTATATAATACCGTTCTTTGTGGGCCATAGATTCCCTATCTCATATTGCTTGTAGACCCCTCTAGAATTTCTGAAAGTATTGCGGTATCGTTCATTAACATCCAGCATGTGGTATATTTATTTTTCTTTTCAATTTAATTGAAGGGGCACAAGAGATTTATACCAACTTTCTTGTCAGCCTATCAATAAACTTTTTTGAACTTATCTGCAAATATATTTACTGCTTTGATTTCCTCTAGAAGGTCAAGGAAATGAAGCCACAACATTGGGGTGTGGCGATAGAGTCCCAAGACTTTCTAATACCACCATTAATAAACGTGTTTTCATAGTTTCCTAGTATAGATCTAAATATGTCAGTAGTAGACGTAGATAGAGAGATGTGGCTCAAGTGGTAACGTTCGGAAGGTCCCGAGTTCAGATCTCTTGGAGTCACCCATTCTGAACTTGAGGCCTTATTGTTATTTTCCCTAGTCGCTTAGGTGATTGCTGAAACGGATCTTTCCTTCCCACGAATTTACCGCTCTCCAATTTCATTTGATTACAATTCTTGGTTCTGTTACAGGGTTGAAATTACCAGACAAGATGAGCTGGCGTGTGTGCGGCGTGACGGTACGTGAAAGGGCACGGCGTCTAATATGGAAGCGGCCCATCTGAGGAACTCAAACTCCTTGATGTGTGGCTACGCTGGCGCCGGGGTGTTCTATCTGGAAACAATATGCTCATGCATCTCTGCCCCTGCACCTGGTCGCAGTCCCGGAGGTGACTTCACTGGGGACATAGGCGCAAATGGCTTGCAAGGCTGAAGTATCGAAATATCCCCTTCCGTTCCTAACAAATCAATTTAATCCAGCATATACTCCTGGCATCCAGTAAACAAATAACTAAACCAATCATTTTAACTAACAAATTTAATTAATTAAGAAAGTAAAGCCAAAGAAAAAATAGTAAGGAAATAACAAAGCCCTGAGCTAGTTCTAGTAGACTCAAGCAAATCTCGATCGGTCGATTAAAGATCATTCATGCTTTTCCACATTACATGCAGTCATTTTCACTATGTAAAATATTTTGTAACTGATGGGAATATGAATGCATAACATGAACAAGTATGAAATAAATCAGCAACATGAATAACTTTTTAGCATTAAAATTCTTCAAAAATCTACATCCAAGTCAGTTAAAATGATAACTCAAAAAAAAACATTATCAACGTTTCATCATAAAAACATGTTCCTTAAAAGTATTATTTCAGCTTTAAAAGTAACTGGTGAGTTAATTTCGAAGATTAGGAATATTATTTATTTCCAAACCTTAAGCACTACTGAAATGTAACATTTTTTGCATGAGAAGCCTGTTCATTTAACTTTGATAGCTCCACAAACGTTGGAAACTAAATGGAAAAATACTGCACTACTGTACCTTACCTACGTGGATAGTCAACGAAAAGGAGTAACCCCCTAAAAGCTGTCTAGCCTTCTGTAGTATCTTATAGCTTGTACAATTTTATCAGTCATCCTTAGTTTAAGTAAATTTCTGTGTTATTATAAAATATACCAACAAAATATATTTGAGGTGCCGTTGGAAACCTAAACTTACTACGTTCTGAAATTCTTCAACTAACATCTTTTTTATCATTCCTGAGCCTGCGTTTTGTGTAGTGATTTCTACGTTAAATTTACTCTATTTGCTGCAAATTAACTATGCAATTGTATCATAATAAGGTGTTTTAAGTGACTTTGTGAATAACAGATGCAGTCAGTTGAGTTACGCTTTGCTTTTGCGAACCACATTATGAAGTACAGAATTTATAAACCCATTGAACTAATGTAACATTATTTTACACGTGCGTCTGTTTACACTGCAAAATGAAGTAAGGCGATTTAAGACCACTAAGAATGCATAAACCCTCCCTTAAATACAATATGTAAATAGTAATCGAAAACTATACACTAAAATGCAAATTTTTTGCTTTTTAGTGTATTTTTGATACATAAAACGTTTTAAATGCACGTTATAAGTGTATCTGGAGGTTACTAACAACCAGTTTTGAAATAAGTCAACTTTTCCTCTCTTTATATTTATGTGTTTAACGTTCCCCACTGAAGGATGTTGCTGTTGACATAAATGATAAATCAGTCCTTTTGGGGCTAAGTTTCCTGGAATTCCTATCACCTGAGGTGAGAATGCGGAAAGAATTTTCTTCAAACAGGTATTTCAATAACAGCTGATGCTCTTCTAGAACACTAAGCAACAATGGTAGATTCAACATGTCCTCTGATCTGCACAGAAAACGCTAAGATCATTCAAAACAAAACCTACTCGGTCTCATTACCCGCATATGTGTAAAACTGAGAATATCTCAGTAATACTTTAAGGAGTAATAAATGCTTTCATTAAAGTTCTCCAATTATAAGTCAGGAAGTTCTTGTATACTATAGATTAGAGCAATTGTCCCAACACTAAGTAGCTGGTAAGGAATAGGGTGTTTATGTTTAAGTGTATAGATGCAGAGCTTCCAGAATATGTCCTTACCTCTTGCACGGGATTTTGTGTCTCAGCAGCTGGACATGTCACCGCAGGCTGCAGCTCTACTCCGACACCACCATTTTGGAGGAAACACGCCTCGTCTGGAAAGAACACAAGTTGTGGGTCGATTAAACCTTCAGTCACTGATGAAAGAAACCAGTCACAATAACGCTTATGTGCTACGGGATCACTTTGTCCTAGCTATTGCGCACGTGTGTAATACTAAGGCTTAAAAAAAAAAGTGTTACTTCAAGTGCAGAAGACACTGAAATCCCAACTTCTTGTGCTATTGTCGGCAGTGATTTTGTTGAGGAAGGCTCAAGATTTGAGCCAATTTCGACTAATTTGTCTTCTGTTAAACTGTTCATTTTCACGTGTGATTTGTACTGGACCAGTAGTATTAAATTTATTCACCAAATCGTAAATTGCAGTCCTGGAAGGAGGCAATTGTCCAGGGAACTTCCGAATAAATTTCTCACGAACGGGACGAGCGATTTGCATTTATAATAACATTTACAAATAAAAATGCGTTGCTGTAAAGTCTTCACGAAGGAACGTAGACTGGTGACTTCCCGGAATTTCAAGAGCGAGCAGGCAGGCAATCATGTGTAGGGAGGGGAGGCGGCCTTGGAAGGGACGCAAATCCCGTGCGAGCGATGAGGACATATTCTGCAAGCGCTGTACAATACTGCAAGTGATAAAAATAATTTCAAAACATAGTTGCAACGTTATGATATCTTGTCACTTTAAAGGTGGGCAACAAAATTGATACTTTTGGGGTAATAATCTCATTATTATCTCAAAAGTGAGAAAAGAAGAAAAGCCACAGTCTGTGCGTTCTGCAACGAAACAAGTAAACGTTAAAGAAATTGATACTTTTATTTTTGGATATACCTTCCCTTTTTCTTTTATTTTTTTACATGAGTAATACGTAGAATTAGCTTAATCCAGGAATAAGCTAGCCTTAATCACTTGTCATAAAAAATAAAAGAAAAACCAGTTTCCAACGGTGTCTTTGTAGCACGAAAACTGATCTGTTACCAAGATTGTCCTTTATTTAATAAATTGTTTCTTTTACTCTTTTTTATTTCTTTATGAATAAACAGAACTTATAAATATAAAAGATTACAAAATAGTTTAAAAATGAATAACAAGCTGCATCTAACAAAAATATTCTGTTTGTGTAATTATAGTCATGTCTTCCAGTACAATAAAAGAGCACTGACCAAAGTCATGAAAAAATCACTTCTTTTGTATATCTCTAAAACTACAGGATCTGAATATTATAATTTTTGTGTGTGTGTACAAGAATACTAGAAGTCATGGCTTCATTAATAGTAAAATAGTTTAATAATAAAAATCTTGAAAACAAACACTACACAATGCAATTGCTTCATGAAGGAGGGAGAGCTTACTATCCCAATATGGCTTTTTATATGCATTTACAAGTTTTCAATGAAGTACAAAAGATACAACATAAACTGTTTCACGTCTTTAGTCAAAGTCCCACGTTTCACTTCCAGAAACAACATTCACTTGGTTTTCACAATCCTGCTGATTCTGGGGAAATCGCACCAAAATTCATTTATGATGTACTATTGCATCATTGGTACGAAAAAAAGCATTAAAAATAGAAACTAGGTTGTTCGCAATGCCAATATTGTCTGGTGATACAATTATATAATGATTACATTGGAACTGACATATTTACATTATGTAGCGCTTAAAGTGGACTTTGTGCGATTTTAAAACGTTTATTTTCAATTATTTCTATAAAAGAGATAATTCTAATAATGAAACAATATGGAAATATTAAAAATTAAAAATATATTGGAGAATCAATATTGGCTGGTTGTAGAAAGAATCAAACGTGTTAAAAATAAAATTATATAAATACATATTTAAAATATGCTAAATGGTTTAGCTATAATGTAAAATTTGAAATGATGTAAAATGCATATTGCTTATTTTAACTGTTACTTTATTTGTTTTTCGGAAAGGTTAATAAAATGTATACTTTAAGAATATTGCAACATATCGTCGATTTGCAATACCATAATGAAGATGTGCAATTACCATACGTTAGCATTGGAAAATACAGTCCACAGTTTCCTACTTAAATGTTATTTGTGACAAAAATACTGTCCTTTATTGCCCAATATGGCTCATAATTGTAAAGCTGTGCTTTGCTGTGCCCATGTAAGAGAAAATGCGGATCGAGAAGTAGCCTAGCAATGGAGGGAATGAAATTTAACCTCAGGAACCCAGTAGTGGCAGACTGTGATAGACCTGTTGTTTACAATCCACTTGGCACCCTTTTCTCTCCTCCACAGAAAGTTAGGGTGAAGATGAAAAACGTCACACCCTCGCCTGGGGGAGCTGCGCAGTCCGGTTGCTACTGGTCCATAGACGCTTCTGTAAGCCACACCCCTTTCCCCTCCCATTACCCAATATCATTGGGGTAGTCTGCAAAGATATATAGTGGAATGTGCTCCAGTTGTCAGAAATATCTGTCTCATTTCTTGCCAATATCATCATCCTACGGCAACATCAATGCTTTTCATTTAATGCGCATAGAAATCACCGTGGTAGTTGTGACAGTTTTACAAATTGGAAACAATTCAGGGCTTACGTTCTTGATAAATTTATGCGAACACGTGTTGCAAATATCAATGTTAAATATACCACACTAACAGTAATCATGCATTAATAGCTACTCTTAATTTCACGTATCTAAAGTTCATTTTATATTACACATATTTTTGGAAAATTAAAAATAAAAATATAATGTTAAGCGTTTGAAGAGTTGAGAAACTGCGCATTAGATTACGTTAGGTAATTAGCAAATATAGAAATGGCATATATTTAGTAAAAACAAAATGTTAGCTTTGTTTCGTATTTAGTACATCAATGAAGATGCAAAGTAATCCGTTGCTTCTAAAACTGTCATTGGTATTCTCCAGAAGCAGAGAAGCTCTGCAAAAACCTAGTGAAGGCAAGTGTCAGGTTTCACAACTACCTTTCCTATTTAACAGTCGCATATTATAGCACAATGAATGCAGCGACTAACTCTACGGAGTTGGTAGTTTTTTTGCAATAAGGGCACATACATTTTATATATTTGATCGTAATGGTTTAGGAACTTTCTGTTTAAGTCATTAGGCTCCCAAGTAAATAATTTATTAGGAAAATATTTAGAATTAGGTATTTTCATTCTGAAAGTGCTGCAAGTTAATTTTAATTTTACAAAAGATACAGCATTTTAATAGATACTTATATATTTTACAAACGTCTTCTAAGAAATGAATAATATGATTTATTTACCATATTCATGTAATATAATAGTAAACACTCATAAGGAATCTTGTGTACATAAACAATCATCAGATTAACACTACGTCAGGTTCTAATAGGAATAAACGTTTCTTTTGTTGTATGAGCAGGGTACCTTTACTTAATGCGTGAAGTGCAGGCCTTCATGTGTTTTCGATCTTTGCTTCTTGGGCATAAATAGCAGCGAACTTTCTTTGCATTATTTTTAACTGCATTGTAAGTTAACATTTCCTCGCGGCTCTGCGAGTACACATGCCTGCTCACTGCACCTCGACCTTGATTGCAATTATACCAAAGAATACGCAAAGCATTTTACAACTTTGGCTGTAGACCAAAAGAATTTTAGCACGCTTCTTTATGTTCGTGATCCAAAGTTCTAGAGTCAATTCCTTCAAATAATCTTTCCTTCATGAATCTCTCTTTGAGCGCTGTTTAGCTCACTGGTCGTTAGTTTCATGAAACAAGACATAAATTATTTCCTGCAATGTCAATCAGATTGAACAAAACCGCCATTCTTCGACGACAAGAGTATGTTCCTAAGCACTTGTCAGTAGATTTGATTTTATCTACCTTGTAGTCACCTTCATGTTATAGTGTTGCGTATTTACAACCAAATAATAAAATACAGCCTTCTAACTGCAATGATTACTAATTCGAATGTGATAAATGTCAAGACGACATACCTAGTGTGCATTTGTACCAACATAAATTGCTATAAAGCAACCATTTGTTATCGCCGAAAGTCGGTTTCCTAGTAAAGAAAGAGATTTTATGAAAAATGTTCTTTGGGATCAGTAACTCACCCCATTAGTAAGCTACGACTGCTATGTATATTTGATTTTTCTTCACTGAACCTATTCATGCTTATCTCAGCCAGGTCAAGTTGGTACCGCAGGAATAGGGAGACAGAGAGTTCGCAATTATAATATGACACATTATTACTAACACAATATTTTTCAACACTTTTTCCATGAATTAACTGAGAGAATGTAGGTTTGCGACTTTCCAACAGAACTCTACAACAGCACATACTCACAAGGTACAATTTACTCACCATAATTAAGCGAGAAAATTGAAACTTCGTCCCTTCCTTTTCTATAAATTTCCAGCATTGTTTTATGAAATTAACATTACCCTCCCCAGTTCCCTCTGAGAAATTGAACAAATTTCTTCACGCATGTTATTTTTCAGTTCATTTAACATGTGTGGATGTGTCTTGTACACTTTCCCCTTTAATGCTCCCAGGGATAAAAATTGCAGGGCGTTAAATCGCGGAACCGGGGTACATGGTGACTCTAATCTTGAATATTTTATAAAGTGAATAGTTTATAAATAGCATGCAAGGAGACATACACTCACGTGCTGTTGTAGTTTTGTTGGAAAGTGGTGAACCTACATTCACTCAGTTAATTCACGAAAAAAAAAAATTCAAAATTACCCATCATTATTAATGTTTTCTTAAAATAATCTCTCCCCACTAATGGCGCACCACACTTTTATCATTGATTATGCAGGGGTTCCCCGTGAAATAGGTTAGGCTTTTCTGAACTCCAATATAGGTTGTTTTGTGAATTAACACACCCACTTAGATGGAACTAAGATTCGTCCGTAAAGAAAATTAAATTACGGCCAAATTCTCCGTCATGCACACTATTCAAAATACATCAACAAAATGTACTCCTGCATGCAGGGTCACCCGATTTAAGTTTTCATTTATTTAGGTTATTTACGGACGCTATATTTAGCATCCCAGGTCATCATGGGACAATCAATTCAGGGGATGAAACGGTCGATAAATTTTGATCAAAGACCTCTTCCTTTGGGCTTGAGGTTCTTTTACGTGCTGTATATCTACGACACGGGACCCACGATTTTAGTTTCCTTCCGAAGGAAGCCATAACTAGGATTTTTACACCGGAAAAAATACATTGATTCTGAGCGGGATGTAAGACGCTATCTTGGGTCTACTAGGCCATCAGGAAAGAAATTTAAATGTACTACAGTAATTTTATGGGATTTTAACTTCAGTAGCCAGTCGAACAGAGGAATAGGAAACTCCCGTTTACTGAGAAAGACTCAAAGTACTTTTTAGGGGAACGTTCCAGAGCATGTTCAATGTTATCTAACGTTTCTTCTGTGAGACCCACGTGGCTGTCTACGCTTTATATCAAGAATACTTCTCGATTCAAGAAATGTATTTACCAATCTGTGAATCGAATATGGATTTGTTGAATAGCAGGGAATCTCTACTGAAACAAACTCCTAACATACAGGCAGATTTTGTACACACGTAAGAATCGAAAATAAACACTTTTTGGGGAATAGAATACCTGAATTGACGCATATTAAAGTATTTAATGCACTGTATTATGCCGCCTAATGAATATTTAATATACCCTCACAAAACACACAAGAACATCAATACATTCCTAGAATTAAAAATATATACTTAATTTCTTGACATGTGCTGCCTGCTTTTAGAATCAAATGAATTGGACAAGTGTTCATTACGGCCACTTTAATATGTGCTACTTGTAACAATATAAATTAAAATGTGTTGTATTCACAAAGTATCGAAAAAGTGTAGAGCCCATGCCCGATATAGATATCTATTCAGTATTGATATATTGAGAATGTCGAGAAGCCTTTTCTAATATGAATGAATTGGAAATTATATTTTTGTAGGAAAGGTTTGGACAGGTTGTGTACAATCTGTTTCCAGAGGTGTAGAAGTCCCTCAGCTTTTCCTTACACAGGGGTAATGTGCAGTCCAATAATACTATAAATTTCATTTTCATAATGTCTCACATATCGTCGAATCCAGTGGAGTGTGGTCTAGCGCGAAGACCTTCTCAAATCTTAATAGGTGCAGGAATGGTACATAGCTTTCATGAGCTGGCTGAACTCGACGTTGACAGTCTACGTGTTGTTACCTATTAGACTGTAGACTATACAATTTACTGTCATACCTTGTTTGAAACATTGTGCACCGCAAGTTTAATTTCATTGATTAAAAATGAATTTCTAAAGTATCACTGTATGCCACCATGCCTGGTACATTTTTCTGTCTTGGAACCATCTGTGTAGTTTCATTCTCCAAATCTTAAATAAATCCTCGCCGATTCTAAGTAATGGAGTCCTCTCCTTTTTTAAGATATGTCTGCTTTCAGTATTTCGGGGGGGGGGGGCGAATTGAAGCCTAATCTATTACACAAATACCATTTCTCAATCAGAATATTATTTCAATGTGGAAATGAGATCTTCTATAGAGATATCGATAAGACTTCTCATGAGAATTAACACTTGTCATTACAGTTTCATCAGGCTGTTGTATCCGACCCGAATGTACATTACTGAGGAGCAATCTATATCATAGGAAGCAGGCAATGCTGGGAGATGCCACAGGTTAAAGTCTCGACAGACAAGGCTGTGGAGTGTATTGTGCTGTTCTATTTAGGTTTACGATCTGCAGATTCTAAGAGAGTTTTCAATCTAGAATAATTTCTAGGTAAGGTTGCTGGTTTACGATTTGTATTCCTACCTTTCTCACAGTTAAACAATGTAATTGAAATTTCAGGTTCAAGGTAGGTATTATGGATGACTTCTGTTTAGCAAGCTTTAATTCATTCTGTGCTTCATTTTAATTTTGAAAAAGAATATGTGAACATGGAAATAAAATTTACTGAGAAGATCTTTGGTTAGTAGAATAACATCTGCATGTAAACACTTCAAGAGCTCGGATGTGTAGATGAGATCATCGACTATTGACAGCCCTTGGGACCAGCGTGAAAAGGGCATAATGCATGATGAGCAGTGGTGGCTCGTAGCCCCTGTAGAAGGGTGGGCCAGGGGCATATCCACACGACACCCAAATGGCGAGGAGGGTGTCTTTTTTCAAGACTTATGCTCCTCCCCGACAATCTCTCATAGCTCCAGCGCCATCGCACGTTTGTGCTATAAACGTATGCTTGAAATGGAACTCATGATTCAGTTGTTAAAGTTCGCCTTAAGCCTTCTGCAGTCAATTCAGAAAGACAATGAATTTTATGAATCTTTCAATCGGTTTATCCTCCCTCATGTATCGTAATATCACAACAAATTGTGACATGTGTGTAATACCTGTCTTTTCATCGGCCTGTACAGAAACGAAATTTGCACTTTCTATTTCTTTTCTAATCTCATTCCTATAGACGATATATATTTATGACTTCACACGATGTGAGCTAAGATATTTCTTCAAGATATAATAATAATAATAATAATAATAATAATAATAATAATAATAATAATAATAATAATAATAATAATAATTTTTCTGCTGTCTTGCTCAGTAAACTCCTACAGCTTTCGCTTGGTGAAGTGTAAATTGTTTCACTTCCAACTTAAGGGTTAAATTAAGACGCGAAAATGAGGCTTCCACTTTATTCATTGTCAGAAAATAAGATACACTTTTTTGTAACTTAATAGTTCACACTGTGAAAGTCAACCTTGCACTGACAAACAGTGAGGAAGCCACCCAATGTCAAACAAGTGCGAAAACCAGCCCTAGTCAGTCATGTGTGGTGTCGGTAATCCCTCAACCTCTGGTTCATAAGAAAAGAGAACACCGAGAGCTGCCATGGGTCACCTTCCTGCCAGAAGAAAAGCTAACCCATCTTGGAGGAAGACAAATATAAGTCATTGTAAATCTTTGCTGGCCCATGAGGGTATAAGTTTAAAGCGTAAATTTTTTTATGGACTGGTCCACGAGCTTATCAGAGAACCCGCAAGCTACCGCATTGTGTAATATACAATTAAGAACTAATAGTTTACACATCGCTAACTTCAAGCATTTTTTATTTTAAAAGCGGACCAGGGGAAAAGAAATAATTACAGCATTTTGCTTTGGGGGCCGCCCTGTCACGGAATAGAAATAGTATGGCCAGCACTATACGAGGCCGCCTATGGCTCCGCAGGTTAGGATAATATTAAGACAGCAAGCTCAGTGAGCCTGAGCCGCTCTGGAAAAAAATAAAGCGCAGATAAATCCTCCTGTCGGACTATCCAATCTGTTGCTGCAAGTTATTCCCAATATTGCCATTCTCCCGTTAGTACCTTACAGTATCAATGCCTTCAACCATCAAAAAGTGTGATTATGTAACAAACCCATAGAATTTACTCGTAGAAAGATTTTTAACCAAATATCACAATAGAAAAATAAATATCTAACACACTGATGTTAAATTTACTTAAACTTCAATAAATGAACGTAATTAATAAATGCACTCCTTAAAAAGTTAACCTTTAAGTTCAAGAACAACAATAGGACATTCATCATGAAGTTACAATAAGCACGAAAAGTGAAATATTTGATTTCATACGTTTTAAATTTAACACACTAAAGGTAAAACATAATTTTAACATCAACGGGAAAGAGAATTTCACTTGAAATTTAACAACAGGAAAAAATACAATAATACAACATATTTACACTCATTAAACAGCTTAATAATAATTTCTATTGCAACACCTCAACTTAAAAAGTACACCAAAAGAATTTTCCAGAGCTTCACCTACAGCTAAAAAGATTTCCTTATTTTACTGTCTTCAAAACAATTCAAAAACAGTATAAAACAATAATATCCAAGAGGAAATTTCACAATTTTACATACAAAAAATAATTTCTCATTTGCTTTCATAAAATATTACAAACATTTTAAACAAAGCAATTCCATGATTCACATTCGACCAAATATTTTTAAGCTAAGTAAATACCGACGCGATGAAAAGGTTGTTAAGGTAGAGACTCATGAGCAAGTGTTCTGAGGTTCGATTTCCACCAGGACCGTCGTCCCCAAAAGGGCTATTTTCCAGAATTTTTTTCTCTCCTGTCGCAGGGGTTGAAAAACTATCGGAGAAGCGTTATGCATGATGAGCAGGCAGCCCTTCTGCATTACCCAAACGCACCGACTATTGACGAAATGGCAAAGCATATACAAATTAGTCGTGTTTGTACATATGAGACTACTCATGGCAGGCTTGACCGTGCAAGATGGGTCCCGAAACAGTTCGCTGAAGAACAAAAGCGCTTTCTGTCAATAACAGTCCACAATGTACAAATTTTTCGAAATTTGGGCGTTGAAGTTTAAGAGCACTCTATATGTAACACCAGTTTTCGTTCCTTCTTATTGCAGTTAGTACCATATAAAAAAAGCATAAGAGGCATTCATTTCACTCAAGGCTGAACATATGCAAAATGCAGGGAAATATTTTGTTCCCCAATTTGAATGCAAAACTGTGAAACTTTAGACCAAGTGAACTGAAAAGCAAAGAGACTGTTTCTAAAACCAGATAAATCTTCTTGTTCCAATCAATTATGAAAATAAAGTGCGCATAATTTATGGCAATAGATTCTAATATCTAGAAAATGTTTTACAAGCAGTTAATATTTTAGTTTATTTAGATAAAATGGTAAACATACAGGGTAGTATTTCCGCAAAACTCGAAACTTTTCACAATATGACTATTATAACATTTTTGAAATTGATTTTAATCTGTAAAATTTGTTTTACATATACGCGCCCCTATTTTTACCTTTGTGTAATATTTAAAGCTTATATTTGACCTAAGAGAATACGATCGTGTTGCCGTTGTTAAAAATTAGCGTCTTGTAACCATGTAGGGAAGCGAAATTTGCGTAAAGATTTTGCACATGTTTGAACTTGGACACAGTACCGCGCAAAGCAATCGAAATGTTGGGATGGGGAAGGAAATACTTCACACTGCACAATTCACCATTGTTTTGAAAAGTTCGAACTGGAGGTTATAACTCGTCATGAACGTCGCGGTATAGATGATTATTATCAACTCAGGAAAATTGTCAAAGCAAATAAATGTCAAACTACTCGTGAATTACGATGAAACTCGGGCTTTCAGCTGTTTTTGATCACTTGAAGCAAAAAAATAATGTGAGAAAAAGTTGACAAATGCGTACCACATGGGTAAACGTCGTAGATTTGAAGTATGGTCTTCACTGCTTTTACGCAAGAAAAAGTAGCCCTTTTTGCGTTTTATCGTGACCTGTGATGAGAAATAGATTCTTTATAACCGCAAATTGTTGACACGATGATCGAATCTCTAAGAAGCACCAAACTATACCACGGGAAGCTTATGACTGTATGGAGGTTTGCATTTGGTTTAATATACTACAATATTTCGCATCGTGGCAAAACAATTATTTCTGAGAAGAGTTTTCAAGAAGTTAAGAAAACGAATCCAAAGCCGAAAGAAAAGCAGTCAACACTGTTTAATATAAAGGGGCATATTATTTTTAATGTGAACGCCTGGCACAAATCTCTCAAAGAACACTCCAGAAGTTGAATGAACTGAGCTACGAAACTTTACTTCATCCAGCATAATCACTCGACCTTTCACTTATTTAAACATCTGGACGTTCTCGAAAGAATAAAATCTTCAATGTCAGAAAAGAATCTGAAACAGCATTTAGAAATTTCATTATCGCTGAAAGTCACGATTTTTATTAAACCAACTAATAGTTTCCAAAGACTGTTATTTTGATTAATAAAGTTCATTTTGAATTTACTGATTCATTAATGAAGCTTAAATCGAAAAATCCCTATTAATTTTTATGACTTAATAGAATATTGACATGATTAGAATAGGGGATATGATAAACTGCCTGTAGGCAACAGATTGTTGATTGGGAAAAAATATACAACAATAGTGACGCAACATTAAAAAAATAAGCCAAATGTAACCAAAACAGAAATATTGTTCTTTCTGGTAGAATGCTAGCGAACTTTGCTATATGTGTTATGTAAATGTTTTGCATGCAATGGAACTAGCACTTTGCTCCTTGACTGAAACTAATCATTTCCTACTCTCCCTCATTAATACTACCCTACGATCACTCCGAGGAACATTCTTTACACTTTCCTTTTTGATTGCACGTTTTAGCATACCCAAGCTCTGAACGAAGGTAAATAGGAGTTTCACGACAATTGTGACTAATGTACATTCCTCTGAATAAGGTACGTCTGTTTTGACAACAGAGAACCGGCACCAAGGATAATTACAGCGCGGAGACGGTGATCAACACCAAAGCATAAATTGTCCCGAGTCATTGGAGCAACGCAATAACCTTCATTCTCAAGGTCTCAATACGGTATGCTGTACGTAAGAATAAAGAAAGATGAATTACGTGTTCTATGGTGTAAAAACATCACCACAACATCCTTTGGATTCAAAGTAAATGTCCATGTTTATTTTAAATTTCTTTCTGAATCAGCACCCTAGGACGACACCGGAAACGCATCTTATGCTCTGACAATAAAGTCAGGTTTCGTTTCCTGGAAGGGACAAATGTCAGACTATTTTTCTTATTATCCATAGTCTTGGCAAGGCAAATGTTAAGATGATGAATTTAGTTATGAACGAAATCAGTTGATCACACCGGTTCGCTACATTCATTCCCTCGAGAACCTTGTAAGTTGAAACAACTCTTAAGGTTTAGCAATGGAAAAGAATCCAGAAGATTTTGCCTCCTTAAGGTACATTTACACCGAGCGGATTGTAATACTTGAGACACGAAGAGCCCTGCGGTCGAGTAACCTGAGTTTAATTTCAGACAAGGAAAATGTCGGGTTAGTGTTTCTCTACCAAGGATTAACCTTCCATTTCATCATGCATTTTCATCACACCTCTACATTTTTGCCTCTTTCTGTGTTTGTAATATCTTAAGGCGGCATTGATTATCCAAAGTATATGCCTACTATGACGGAAAAAAGAATGCCGAACTTATTACAAATTTAACTCACCCGTTGGACTTAATATTGCAATAAATATTTAGTTCGAAGACTTAATGACGATGCCAAAAGAATACTAAATCTTCCGAGTAGAGGTATCTAGCACTATACTATTTACAGTAAGAAAAATGTCGTAGAATGGAAAAAAAATTAGATCCGACAAATTGCTTCAACAAATCAAAAATCAACCCCGCCCTGCAATTAGTAAAAAAAAAATGCTCTAATGCGTACCTGAGTCACCAACTTTTAGGCATAGATGAAGATTTAGCCCATGTAAAAGGGTAACTGGAAAAGTTGTCGGAATAATACGGCGGTGGCATTGCTAGTACCGAATCTTATTTTATCAAACAAGTTCATATTTACTAATCGCTCTTATGCAATATTACTCCATTTGGTATATAAAACTGTGTATATATTATTAATACTTTTAGTCATGAAAATAAAAAATTTCGAATTTCGTGCAGTAATTAAAAACTTTATGAAGAAGGATATAAAAATAATAGACTTTAATACCGACATATAAATATTGTAGGGGGAGTCTGCTTCATCATTTTCAACTCTTTCAAAGTGAACAACAAAGTTCAAATGAAATTACGAGAGTTGAAATAGATTCATTTAAGTTTTACCTACTTTTATCTTGGTTGATTGGAATTAGATCAATAGTTTGTATTGCTCCTACATGTTAAATAGTTTTCTGTAATTTGTTCAGGTTTGATTCTTACTTTGTCTCATTGTTGATGGCTGGAAGAAATCTCCGAGAAGACGTAGGGTACATACATACACTAGCTCTGCGAAAGAGCATCGAAGATCTTTTTATGAAAATAGTACCTAAACCGAAAAACACGTTGGAAGTGCATATTTCAATTTACCTAACGGATAAGGACACATGAGAGCAGTTTTCAAAGAATGATGCTATCTTTGTGCATCTGCAGGATGATACGGAGTTGTTCTGATTTCCTAGGAATCCAGTAGTTTGTAGAAAGTGCTCTCAAACTTTGAGCCTTGACTAGTAATAACGTTACTGGGACTGTTTATATTTTATAAAGGAAACCTATCTAACCTTGGTTTATCAAAATAAACAGCACCCGAAAAACGTATGAAATCAACACAGAACATAAATTATGTCTAACAGTTCGTAGAAGCTATTTGTTAAAAATAATCCGTTGCAATATTGGAAACGCTTAATTGTTAAAGACATGAAATATTTCGAAATTTTAGGAGTAGTAGCCAGAGCTGAATAATTTGAGATTTACTTTTAATTTTCTTAATTGTGAGATTATACACTCATGTACTTGATTACTTTTTCCAGAGAGTGCTCATCAAGCGGACGTTTGCTACACCCTTTACGTAAATGCAGAAAAAGGTTCAGTTTCCAGCATGCAAAGACCGTTATGCTTGCAAAGCGAAGCAACTCTGGAGCCTATATTTCAACTTAGTTGCTCTTAATTCGCTGTAGGAGTGAGTCCATTGTATGGAGATGATCCTTTCCATTGCAAGAAGAAATAATGGAAGCAAACAATTAAATGTGTAGGATAAATTATCGCGAATAAAGACGCAGCAATAGGTGTCCGACAGGCGTGGCACGTGGAATGTATGCGGAAATGACCTTCCTAGATGTTTTTCTTCAGCGTGAGCGAACTATGATTGTCACAGCGACCATAAATGTTGACGTATTTGTACAGACTTAACTTAAGAAGTGACAGGTTAATCAACGATACAAATATACTACACTATTCAAAGTGAAAACTGGTATAAGCTCTTAGTATATTCATCTATTTGCCGCTTGCTTTCTTAGTTAAAAAGGAGTAAAACGGTGCTCGGTTTTCTATCTTTCGATATATTTTTACGAAACAAGTATACCTCACTTAGCAGGTTATCTCAACGGAAGTGCTCATTCTTTAGAATTAAAAAATGTTACACAATACAGTGCCTTCTTTTCTTCTTCAAAGTACTTTACTCAGGATTGCGCTAAGTTATTTCAGCGTTTGAACAATTTACAGTTCTTAATCTCGTCCCTGTACCACTTATTCACCCTCCCGATGGTGATTTTGGCTCTGGGAAGATCTACGAGATGACTGTTTGCTATATAGGAAGTTTAAAGATGAAAGATGCGACGTTTTGTCAAAAACTCTGTACTAGAGGTGAAAAATAGGAAACTGAATAAATTGATGAGTCCACCACTCATCATTTTCCAAAGATGCGGCCGTTTTTCGTATTGCATCCTCAGTCAATAAATAAAGTGGAAACAAATCTCATTTTATTGTCTGACTTGGGGAGCCTCTTCCTGATCTGGAACAATTGTCAACATTCAGTAACCTTGATCCAATTTTACTACGTCTTTCTCCAACATGAAATCTCAGGGGACATCAATCGAGAAGACTGGGCTTTCGTTTCAAGGTCATCGCTGTAGATTTATGGATATTTTTGTTAAAGAGTTCCCGGCAAGTCATATGTAACTTTTGCTCCTGCAACGAGAGTCGCACAATTATATTTTTGCCACTGTTTAATGCCTAAATGTTCCGCCAAACTTTCTGATACAATTTCGTAGAATCCCCAGATTTTCTTATTCTAGCACTCACAATTTGAAACGTCAGTACGAAAATGAATCTAAGCTTCGTTTAGTAAATCGTCCCAAAAGTCTTCCACTTTCGTTAAGTTTTATAGACGAAGTTTGAACCAAGACCAAGCCGTTAACATAGCAGTAGTCTGCATTGTTCAAGTTCGATACTAAAGATTAGAGCAAATATGCCCTTCGTTCTGCTATTGCTCCGACATATCACCCTTAGAGCTGATCTGAAAGCCGTGGTCACACTGATGTCGTGCACTATCACCATAACGCTAAGACTATATGCCACCATCAGCTCTTTCTCGGAGACTTGGGTGACATTTACGAAGGACCACACACTGTTCGTGGATATTCGTAATAATTATGTCAAACGCGGTCAATTCATAGCATTCTCAAAATTAGTAGTGTTGATTTCGAATACGTAAGGAAGGACACGTGATGTCGTTGAGAAAAACAAAACGATACTTTCATCTGAATACGCTCAACTGCCATATCAGAGTTCAAATGCCTCTCTACATCACAACAGTTTTTATTCATCTGCCTGCCTGCCTGCATCGCAATATAGGACATTCTGCTATCTGCCCGGGGCATGTCAAATCGATCCTTATATACACCGATCTACCCCAGTCACGCGATGCCAGCAATTATTCGTTCGATTGAAATTATATTACCACATGTAGCACAAAATATCTGCGTTAGCAACAGCCCATAGTGCATATCTTTCATTGTCCTTCAGGTTCGAGAACCATGAATGCGGAGTAACTTGCAAGCAACTCTCCTCTTACCCCCTTATATTTTAATATTTGTACATATATAATTAGGTTAGAGTTGCTAATTACGGTTTCACGATGTTAGGAATACAGAAACCGTCCGTATGTGTTGATGACAAGTAAAAAGAAATTTTCAATTAACAAAACTATATTTATTCATACTTATAACACTACATAATACGTGTTGTTATTTATTCAACACGAAAACAACCAAGAGCGGGTTGGGTTTGTAAATTCGCATTTAATTATATATCGAGTACACACCAGGGTAGCTATTATATTAAGTTTCCCGCCTCGCCGATAAGCATCATTGCCTTCACAAAATCCTTATCTTGTGTCATACCTTACCTGTTAAGTAAATAATTGAGCTGTAACTTCCAATCCGTTGCTTTCAGTTCATCAGATATAGTTGCATAAAGAAGGCTATGTGTGGAGGATTATGACATGTTCAATGGAGTATCGAGTTGGTATTAAGTTCTTCACAAAAGAAGGACTTACTCTAAATGAAATTAAACAGCGATTGGATGGTGTATGTGGGAAGGCATCCCTCTCATATTCTACCGTAAAAGAAGGAGAAATTATGGAAAATCGGTCGCTCAAAGTTACAGAAAAAATAGAAAAGTTGAGCCTTCCGAAAACAACAGTCCTTCGAATTATTCCTGAACATTTAAACATGAATAAGGTTAGTGCCAGATGGGTGCCTAGACTTCTTTCCTCAGTTCAAAAGCAGCAACGAGTCATCTGTTGTCAGGCATTTTCGGAAGTACTGTTGTCTTATTCCTACAGTTACATTTTAACCAATATAAGCCACAAAATCCCAGAGAGATATTCTGGTTTCTGAATTTCAACATTACACGTGATAAAACTACAGATTGTCTGATAAGTAACTGATTATTTTTAAATTGTTATAATTTCTCTATTTAATACTCGATTTTGCTAAACCTGGCGCCATTTTACTCTGCATACGTTGCTGTTTCTTTCCTTATATTTCAGTTGAAATGTACCGTCTTGAGTGTTGAAGAGCGGGCCAGAATAGCAGCTCAGTATGAGGTCCGAGGATTTGTGGTGCGAGTACAAAGGTGGTGTAGGACTGAACGTGGAATCCATGCAACACTGGAGGCAAAAACAATTAAAATTGCCATAGGAAGCTACAACGACAAGCAATGTCTGCGACATAAGGAAATCAGGAAGATAATCACTTCGATGACACCAGAGAATGTGACAAGAGTTCGTGACCCGTTCACTAAAAGCCCTAAGAAACCACTGCGTCAAGGAGCACGTAAAAGTGGTCTTTCACGTGCAGTTTCAACCATTCTTAAGAAATATCTCTCTTTTAGGTTATGGAAGCCGCATAATGTGCAACAATTGTTTTCTGACGACAGTGACAGACAAATGGAGTTTGCAGTTTCTTCAGTTGGAATGACGTTTGGTCTGAGAAGTTGAGTACATTCTGTGGTTTGATGAGGCACTGCTTCATATCGGTGTCTTTGTAAGCAGGGCGCCCTAAACACACACGAATGTGTTGAAAAAGCACAGGGGAGTACGAAAGTGACAGTATGGTGTTTTATCACGTTATCCACAGTTGTTGGTCGTTTTTTCTAAGGAATACAATGAATGGCGAAAGATACCTGGAAATGCTGCAAGATCGTGTGGGGCCTGTAATTTCAGACAAAGTGAAACAACCCACAGCTTCACTTTATGTAGGATGGAGCACATGCACATTTTGCTGCCGTTGTCCGCATTGGATCATTTCCAAGGTTGTTGGATGGGCAGACGTTGTGCACATGAATGGCCTGCCCGAAGCCCTGATTTTACGCTTTATGATTTGTTTTTCTCTGGGGGTGGGCTAAGGAGGTTGTGTACAAGAGAAAATTACAGCATTTGGATGAACTGGAAGCAATAATACCCGATGTGATAGGCGACGTTCCCCGAAACTTTTTGCAGGCAGCAGTATTGAACACTAGTTTGCTTAAGGAAATGCGTCGAGAATTCTGGGGGCTTATGTGGAAATTTTAGAGGGTATCAAAGAAAACCTTAAAAGAGTTCTGTTTCTAAAAATAATTTAATTATAACAACTTAAAAATATGGAGGGACTTATCATACACCCTTATATAGCCTAAAAATGCGATGAGGTACACGTCTCTTTACGACTTTTTTTCACAGAAATAGAACTACTGAGTGTTGCAATTATTCTGACAAGTACTGTAAATATACTGATGGCAATCTCTTGCATTTATTACAATATTCAACAGCAAATATATCTACTTCTTAAAAAAAATATAGCGCATTTTGAGCACTATCATACCAGTCTGTACAATGTAAACCTGAGATAGTAAACTTCGCTCATTAAAACTACATAGAACAAAAGATAAATAAAAAATGTAGCTACCAGTAATTAGCCCATGTTTGGTTGTAGAAGAATCTTTACAAACAGCCATCTCTGGTATCCTAATAAAAGCCTTTAGGCAATTGTTGGGGAACTTGTTAACATTAAATATCAATAGCTCAGTCGGCGTGGATGCTGTCTGATTTGTTAAGGCCACTTTGCCCACGAGGCAAAGATCGTGGGTTGGAACACATTTAGTTCTTGCTTCTCTAAGATATTTCCTCTAGGCAGCTTCATTAAGAGGGCTCAAAACATCTTCACCACGCATTTATTAATCTGTTTCTGTTGTCAAGAGATTGGTTCTGCTTGTTCTTAACTTCAAAACCTGGCCGCCCAAGAAACAATTCCTTTTATGTAGCCTTGGAAGTACGCAAATAACTGACATCCGCGGCTTAAAACTCTAATCTGGTTGCGAGCTTTTCTTGTTGCGAATTGCATGGTTATTTTCCATAATATAACGTTTATACATTTACATCGAATCCTTTAGGAGAACGTACAAATTGTTAACAGCCAATGCAAAAAACATCAATGACTTCCGTAGCTTTATCTCTGGCAACAGAAAATCTATGTTAAATAGAAATAGAAAACCAACATGATTATTATAACTGGAAGTTTCTTCCGGGCTTATAAGCTGTATTCTGTTGGAGCTAAGGAGCTCAAACGTTTCGTCCCCACCTGCGGAGGACATCTCCAGTGGCGTGGTCTGAGTCTTCTAGGAGAAGGTCGTGCCTGAACCAAGCACGGAACCGAACCTGCCTTATCTGATTGTATATATCTCGGATATCTGCGGAGGTTTCTCTAATATGACAGAATTATTGGTTAAGAGATGACTCGTAATGCTATGGGTACTTTTAACAAACAACTATATAAGGATTTATTTATATATGAAAGTTGTTCTTTCACAGTAGCTGTGTGTGGGATATAAATTGGAATGAAGAATCAGCCTGAAAACTAGACTAGACTAGGTTAATCTAGAGTAATAAGTACTCATAGCACTTAAAATACATATCTTAAGTCGAAAGTAAGGGTAACTAAGAGCGAGTGAATATTTTTCATGTAGACAACATAGCAGAACCTTTGCCTAGAGCTATGTTGAGCTTTTCCAATAGTTTGAAGCATTTACATTTAACAATTACGGATTGAGCCGGTTATTAGGTCTAATGCTGGAATGATGGAGGAATTTTTTCGGTACTTCAGCGGTGCTCATGGGCTACCCGTTTGTGCATACTAATGTACACGGAGTCTCTAATATTGTTTTCAGACAGAGCACTCAGAAGCTAAGCCCTCTTCAAGGATTTTAAGTCTCTCCGAGGAGTCACTTTCTTACCTGATGCAGGGGCAAAAGCCACCGCTACATCAGCTAAACTCACCTAGCATTTTCGACTCTTTAATAGAACCAAAATAATGAAATGAGGTGAAATGGGACACCAGAAATTCGTGGAAAGGAGGGGTACTCTTCTAAGCGACCACGGAAATTCACGAAAAAGCCCAAGGATTTGGAATCTGGGACATCCCCAAAGCGAGTGTCAGGCATTACCATGGGAGTCACCCCATTCAGTTGTGTGGATGACACTAACACTATTTTGTCTTCTAACCGGAATATTCTATTCTATGTAGTAGACGTAACACTGTTAAGCATGCGCACTAACTCTCTGCAGTTACTATCAACGTGATATCCTAGCTGACATATGCACAGTGATCGACAACTCGCTCTATGAACATAATGCGATCTTTTAATAACTGCAGATATAATTGTACATCATGGAATTTTGAGTTACATATCAGCTTACACACATCATATTCATTTGGTTAACATAAGTTAGCATAGTATTGGAAGGTACATAATTATCGAGGACTCTGTTACCGCCACGGGTGGCCGAGGTCGTTAAGAGTGGACTCTTGATCGGAAGATCTGGCGTTCGAATCCCATGAGGACCGTCCTCCATGACTGAGGTTTTTGCCAGGTTTTCCTCAGTTCTCATTACTGGCAAATGCCGGGGAGGTGCCCTAAATGTAGGCCTGGAACGTTTCCTTCCTTATAAAAAAAATCCTTTCTGAATATATAATTTCATCTCATGTATGATCTGTGTTCACCGCCTGTGGTGCCTCAGTAGTAAAACGGGCACTAAACACCATAAAAAAAAAAAAGGATTCGGTTGATGAAGATTGGGACAGGAATTAATCTTATTATTAGTCAACTTATCACAGTGGTACGTAGAAGCTAACTACAGGGGTGAGTGATTTCTGTCAAGTCTGCGGCTCAAACATTCCTTTACTACAGACCTCTTTTTAAAATATATGGCCGTAGTAGTCCCCTGAGATTTAACTCAAAATTTAAATAAATATACACCTAAACACAAAGATGTCTAATATTACTCGTTAATTTTAATTCCTGAATGACTTAGATGAAGAAGCGTTTCACATAAAAGCTTGGCATATTAGGAGAAATTTGTATTCTCAGTTCTGATTCTTAGTTTTACAAACGATGTCTTTTTAGATACATTGGTAAACAGAGCTATTTTTACTGTGATATTTTGTTAGGAAAGAAGTGAATACGTTCATGGCCTTTTCTAATAATAATTAAACGAAATCTAAGCCCGGAGTGGTAGGCAGGTTCTAGCCCAGGCATTTTGCTGCCAAAAGCTGTGTTCTTTTGCCAGGGAAACTGTGAGGGTATGAGAATTCTGTCTGGCACACGTAACAAATAGGCGCCTTCAACGCTCCAGAAACTGAGGCACTGTGCTGGATACGGCCATAAATTTCAAAATACAAAGAACTACCGTGGAATATGTGCTGACCCCAACTGCCCAGTTTCTTGTGTAAGTCAGACCCAAACAATATTTCATTGTAATATACATTTCTGATTACCTCAATAAATAGATATCGTATGTTTGTAGCATAATTCACTTTCTCCTAATTCATTGCATTAATACATTCAAGAATAAAATACTGTTTACAATACTCGAATGCTTCGTAGAACCCTTGGAACAGCCATGCGAATCCCCGAAGGCCAGCAGATTGCAGTTTGAGAACTTCTACATTAAGGAATAATGCTTATAAATAAAGAGCGAAACATGCCAGTCATAATTTTCCTTTAAATATTGACACTTTATTGGGGTTAATGACATAGATTGAAGAAAATATTGTAAATGCTATGCTTATCAGAGTAGTTTCAATGGTATAAAGTTTGCATACACACAAAACATCACCTTTTGTTGCTGTTTTCCTTACAGTGTCCTAGTTCTATAGATCTTTGTGACTATTCTTAGAATGATTTGTCTCGTGTATATGCAGACTATGTAAGATTTCTCTGTCTGAAATGCACTAACATGATAGTAATATTTCACATGCTACAAATAGAGCAAAACATGTTAGTACAGAAAGTGCAAGTGAGCGGTAAATTCTGGTTCGTCATCCGCGACGGGTGGAACTAGTTTCATTACTCTCGGTGATATTCCTCTCCGTCCTTCATTACGTAATTAATATTATGAATATTTCCTTGCATGCTCCATAAATCCAACGTGTCTCGAAATGCATGTGCTGCTACGAATCGCGCGCGCAAAGCTATCTTAGTATTTACTTTGCTGTAGCCGTTTTTAAACTGTCCTTTTGCTCTAATGAGATGTAAACATGTTTAATTAATATCTTTCAAAATGAGAAATATAAGGAAACTCCGTACCTCACCTGTATCTGGGAGGGTCTAAAGCAATGCATATAAAATCCTCAACCGTAATAGACATAAATTGTGTGTGCAACTGAAAACACGACGAGGCAAAGAAAAAGGAAAAAGATGTGCGTATCCCTGCTGGACCAAGGATTTCCATGCTTAGCATCCCACTATGTTCTCCAGACATTGTATAATTTTATTTTTCCACAAGCAAAACCGTTTTCTACGCTCCCTCCAAACAATTTACACACACGTTAGCTAACTTCTATTGTTGGGACTGTTGGGCCTAATTTATTTTCGGGTTTCCTCCAGTTATTTATACGCAACACTTCTTCTATTACAACAAAGGGAGGGTGCTGTCATTTGCTGAAAATATATGATGGTTCATAACACGTGACCCAGTTGTATACTTTCAGCTATCAACCGAACACTCTTTTCTTCTGTTCCTTCATAAGTAAACTACAAATTTTACTGATTTGACTGTTGTGCACATTTTTTGTCCACGGCAATATATGACCCGAATCTTACCTCATAAAAATAGCATGAAGTGAAATTCTACAGAGCACAAAAAGCCCTGATGAAAAGCAAGTGGTTCTCTTCACATTGTAGCGTGCAAATATATTACACGAGTTTTTCTAACCCTTATTTCAATTATATTATTTAACCTTCAATTCCGAAACACTGTTGTTAACACAGACATACAATATAGCTTATTGATTTCAATAAACCCGCTCATTGACATGAAATTAGTATGTAAGTAAATTGACAATCACTGCTAAGATAATCATGTTTAAGTACTAAATAAGTATCATTATTTTATATATTCACGTACATTTGGTTGCTTTTATAAAAGAAAGGCGTTTGCATTACAAAAATGAATTGCAATAACTTGAAATGTATGTTTCAAGTTTGAGTCAAATGCACATATGAGCCAATGAAACTTAAAAGACATCAGTGTTATTCTCTGTACCATTAAAAACAATGCAGCTCTCGATTAGGAAATGGAAGCATCTTTGCTCACCATACGATTACTGGTAGCACTCAAGATTTACCAGGACCAGGATATCCTTATAAAACCATACAAAGTGATGATAAATTATATTTACTAATTACAAGAATATACAGGATGAATCTAAAGTCCTTCCCTAATTTGGTGGTCAAAGAACGAAAACCATGACAGACAGTAAGGAAACGCTTATATCAATAGAAAGAGCCTCTCTCCAAGTTTGAATTCGTAGAGGCGCCATGGTATAGTTGCAGATTAAGCCGCTGGAGAGTAGTCATGGAAAACAACGAAAACATGGCGTTCACTGATGCATATTAAGCTTTGTGGGCGTTATACAAATCGCTAAATGCGAGTTCGTTTTGGTTGTACAACGATGATTGTGTACGAAACAACAAGAACCACATACAGTCAAAGAAATTGGTACGTGATATAAAGCGTTTAAGCGACTGGCTGCTTGTGTGATGTACAACGAACAGGCCTGCCAAGAGTGTCGGTCGAGACCGTTGAGCTTGAGCGAGAAGCATTTACTAGGAGCCCTAAAAATTTCACACGGGACGCGAGTCAAAAATATCAGATTCCACAGCAAACTGTGTGGCGTTTATTATGTCGACGACATAAATTTATCCACACCGAATACAGGTGTTGCAGACGCTCAGTCCCGAGGATCACAATCGTAGTCTTCAAATATGTGTTGTTTTCAAGAGTGGCTAGAAGAAGATGGTATTACTGAGAGTTTTTTTTAATAGTGTTTAACGTCCGTTTTTACTACTGGAGCACCACAGGCTGGACACTGATGATACACGAGATGAATGATATATAGAGAAAATATTTTTTTAGAAACGAAACGTTCCAGGCCTAATTTTAGGGTACCTCCCCGGCATTTGCCATTTATGAGGACTGAGGAAAAGCTGGAAAACCCCTCAGTCTGGGAGGACGGTCCTGGTGGGATTCGAGCCCCAGACCTCTCGCTCATGAGTCCGTGCCTTAACGACCTCGGCCACCCGTGGCTGTACTGAGAAACTGATTTTTAGTGACGAGTTGACGTTTCATGTGTCCAGTAAAGTGAACCGTCACAATGTTCGCATTTGAGGCACGGAAAACCTGGTGTTGTGGTAGAACACGTCCGATACCATAAAGACAACGTGTTTTGTGCTGTTTCTTCGTCAGAAATGTACGATCCATGTTTCTTGCGAAGAAAACTGTTAACGGTCCATTGTACCTGGACATGCTTCAACAGTGACCTAGTGCCACAATTACATGCAGAAAATGCCAAGACTTTATTTATTAGCAAGATGAAGCTTCATCTCATTTTCATTATGACGTTTGTGAGTACCTCGAAACTTTAACTCCTCGTCGATGGATTGGACGTGCTGCTCGAAATGACTCTTCTTCTGTGGCCTCCAATGTCAGGTGACCTAACCCCATGTGCTTTTTATGTAATTATGTCAAAGAACGAGTTCTTGCCGTCTTTGATACATGATTTTGCACAGCTGCAAGAGAGGATTTCGTATGCAGTCGTTGGTATCGACCGTCAGATTTTGGGACGTGTGTGGCAAGAGATTAACCACAGGATTGATGTCTGCCGTGTCACCAGCGGGTACATATGAACCAACTTGGAGATATACTATACCCACTTATATACGTTTTTTCCACTATACTTGTCATGGTTACTGTTCTATCGACCTCCGAAATCAGGGAAAGACTTTTGAATCAATCTGTATTTAAAACCGCACCACACGTAAGTACAAAATTAAGAAACATGAACAAGAAATGTGTATCCTTCTTATATTATTTAACGCCTTTTTCACTGTTGGGACATTACAGGCGGCGAACACTAGTCACACATGACATAAAACGATGAACCGAATTTTTTTTTGGATGGGGTAAAGGAAGTGCTCCAGGCCTAAATTTAGGGCAACTTACCGTCATTGGCCATTTACGAGGACTGAGGAAACTTAACAAAAAAAAAAAAAAAACAGAGCAGTCCCAATAGGAATTGAATCTCAGTACTCCGTTCATAAGTCTGCGCCGTATCGAACTCGGTTACCTGTGTCGGTATGTGTCTGATAGAACGTAAAAAGGAGGTTTTCAGAGGTTGATCTTAAGGGGCCGTTGTGGCAGTCAGGAAACCATTGATAATGCCTGTTAACTTAAAGATAAGACTGCAATGTGTTAGACAATATCGCCACTGGGCATTTGCTGATTTTTATAGAAATCTTCGCAGAAGAAACTAAATGTGAATGCTTTGATACCAGAAGAATATATGTTCGCCAATGTGAAGTGCAGGCTTCCCATCAGTGTGTTATGCTAACTGTTTAACATAGTAGGGCTCTATTATAATTTGGTATATTTTTCTGGCAATAAATTTGCGATGATGCGAAAAATGAAAGTTGCATAAAAAACAATGTAATAAAACGCTTCGGGGTCATGTATAGGCCTTGCAGGAAGATGACTTTGAAAATGCATCGAAAAAAATAATTGGATATTCGAAAGTCCAGACTGCAACTCCATGGTATTGTGGTGCAACAAAGTGGACAGAGGTATCCAGGAAGGGAACTAAAAAAGCTTAGATTATCTCTGAGAAGTTATCAGCAAGTATGGAAAAGTTTAGAATCAGAATGCCTTCAAGTAAACCAGACACCTAGAGTTTGCTAGGCAGTTATTAAATCCAAGGGGGAAACCATGGGTGAAAAAAATTGTGCTTTGCAATGGATATGTTTTACCTCCATTATTGCATTTTGACCAAGAAACATATTTCTGTGCTGCTTTATTATTTTGGTTTATTATATGGTGTTTTGAAATTAATAGCACAGATTGCATTCATAGCTTCCGATAGAGGACGACCGGCAAAGAAATGTACAAACTTGAAACCTTTTTAAACAAAACTGAGTGCGGAAGTATAATTAGACATAAGCACGAGGCGTTAATTTATACTTGATATCTGCCCAAATGTAGCAACTGCAGCGGTTTTTATATAAGAAGGGGTAATAGAGGAAAGATTATGGTAGGATTTTAATTAATGATTTCATTATGGATCCTCAGGGATGATGTGCTTCTTATTCTCCTCTCCGATTATTTTCCGCTGACTGACAATTGCTCTTACTAGCTCTTATTTTCTTTGCTGGAATTTTTGTGATTAAGTAATTACGGGGAAGGAGTCAAGGAAATTATCAAGGGGATTAGCAAGATTTATCGTATTATGAGATGAAACACGAATTAATGTCAAAGTCTATTCCACTTCAGTAGGCCATCGTTGCTCCTTGGAGAATTTCTTGTGCTATATGTGCCCATGGTATTTCTCACACGCCGATTCTTTTATATTCAATACGAGTCTTCAGTGAGTATTACTGTTCGCTATCGACACTGATACCTTCGACACTGCCTACTGGTAGTGCTATAAAACTGTTATAACTGACGCAACGCTACCATGTGACTGAGAACTACTTCTGAAAACTGAGAACAGATGTGAACTAAAAATCATTGGATAATACTCTGAACTGATGCAACAACTGAACCGAAATCTCCCGGAGAACTAATACTGAATTGAACTGATGCTGGGCCGCAAAATTCCAAGCTTAAATATAAGCCCGTTAATCTCCCGAAGCTACCTATGTCTTCGAAAATATTATTTGAAAAGGATCTTGAATGTGTCACATTTAATAATATCTATTGAATACTGAACTCGCATAATGTCTCTCTTATTGGCTGTCATGTCTACGTGAATTTCTGCATGTCGATACAAACTGACACTGTTAGCTATTTCCTTTCGAGATACTGGCCTGTCTGTTCACCCTCGTATAAGTTCATTACATCTATCCTGACCTACTATAACAAAAATACAACTCTCTTAACTATATACGAAATAAACATTTTCAAGGACCCTGCTTTAGAATTCTCCAAGTAATAGCGGTTCGCTTTCTTCGTACATATGAGTACTTTTTATAATAGCCTACAGGTTTTCCTGCCCAACAACTTTAGTTTTGTGCAAATGTGAAACTTATTGAAAGAAATAATTCTTAGTGACATATGTGTGATTTACAAAACTGAATCTCCACTGTGTATCTATTAATTTCAAATTTCAGGACATAAATGATCTTCCTGGAGCTCGTATTTAATTTATATTCCGTCTTGCTTTATGTTGTCCAATTTTAACATTGCATTTGCATTTCTTACTCAACAATCAGTCTTTATGATGTTAGGTACACAGCCTTCATTTCGACGCGTAGCTGGCTTAATGGAGATTTTCTTGACCTGTTTCTAATTGGTTCTATTCCCCCCTCCATTTTCCTTCCTCTCCGTGTGCTGACGCGAAGTCTTTGTGCTGTACAGGAGTTGAACGTTGTGAGATTACTTGTTTCAGTGTTATAGTTGTTAGTACTGTTACAATGCCAAAAAGCCTGTATACTCTAGCACACAGATTCTTCATGTATGATTCTTATGTGACAACATACTCATGTAGGAAAGTGAGACGACGATTCACAGACAGATTTCCTGCTGTTCGTGTGCCTCACAGAGAAACTGTTCGTAATCTTGTGAATATATTTAAGTAAACGGGATTTGTTCTTGATGAGAAACCGAAATAAAAACGCCATGTTCTTACAGAGGAAAATCTCGATGACATCGGAGAAAAGTTAAAACGAAGTCCAAAGAAATATCTGAGAAAGCTTGCACTGAAACAGGTATTTCACTAACCTCGACTTGGAATGCCACTAAAATTTTAAAATTAAAATCCTGTAAGATTATTGTAGTTGAAGAACCACGCGATAATGTGAGTACAGTTAATTTCTGCAATTGGGTGTTAGGTAATATTAATGTTCGCTCTATTAACACACGTTTACTTTTTTACGGACGAAGCATGGCATTATTTACAAGGTCATGTAGCGACACAAAGCAATAGATACAGAATGCAGGAAAATCCGATCTTGTACACGAAACCCCATATACGACTAAAAAAACTGGTGTTTTATGTGCTGAAGAAATCCATGCACTTGAATTTAAAGGGCTACACAACTTCGCCGGCAAACGTCGGTCCTGGTGGTGCAGTGGTAACCATACTTGTCTCCTTAACCCAAAATTGTCGGTTCGATCCCGGCCAGGACCGATAGATTTTTCCTGGTGTAAAAATACTAATTATGGCTTCCTTCGGAAGGGAAGTGCAGCCGTAGGTACCGTGTTGTACATTTACTACACGATAAAGAAACTCTAGTCTGAAAGATGAAGCCTCTGACCAAAATTTGTCGGCCTTTTCACGCCCTGGTTTGAATGGGACTTGAGATGTTAAAGAGAGTCCATAAATAAATCAAATTAAAAAAAAAGTTGCCGGCATACAACGTACTTCCCGATGCCAAGAAAATCCCCTTTAAGCCGATCATATGTCCAAACGAAAAATCTGTAGTTTCTATAGTGTTTTATTATAGTGTTTCATTCGTTCATTTTATTTTAGACTTCTCGGCTACGAGTTGTTTCTATTGCTGACGACCGAATTATTGAATATGTCTCACCTAGTCGATTCATTTATCTTATCTATTTCCAATTTAAGAAAGTTTCAGAATGCACCCGCTAAAATAAAAATGGTGGCGACACTGATGATACATGAAATGAAATATATTGGGAAAGGATTTTTTTTTTAAGGAAGGAAGCGTTCTAGACCCAGGTTTAGGGTACCTCCCCGGCATTTGCCAGTTATGAGGACTGAGGAAAACCTGAAAAAAAAAACCAGTCATGGAGGACGTCCTTGCGGGATTCCAACCCCAAACCTCCCACTCAGAGTCCGCGCCTTAACGACCTTGGCCACCCGTGGCGGTAATTATGCTATAGGGATACCATTTAATGACGCCGAATCAATATCAATTTACTTAAATGTATGTAACAGTGTCAAGTGGATGAAATCTGAGGATCCAACTTGCACTCTGCAGAGTGACCAAAAAAAAAAAAAAAAGTAGCCCGACTCCTGTTACTATGAGAAAGTATTCATTGACGTTGAATTCAGGTTTACTAATTAGTATGTAATTAATAAATATACTCATTGTTAAACTCATTTGTCACGTGCTTGTTGCTCATTTCTGTTCATTTCAGAAATATGGTGTTGTATGTGAAACATCTAACACTGATTATGGAAGGCTATATATGAAGTGGATCGAATGCCGAAACGCAAGTGGCCTTTGCTGACCCAGGAACAAAAGCCCAATGTTATGTTGCCTAATGATAAAATATTTGTTCATTAAGCGTGCGGAAAGTTTCCACAAAGCGTGTGTACGTAGGTGTTTACCAAGGCATTGAAGAAATAAATTTCTTACATTTGAAAATTAAAAAGGTGTAATTTGTGCATTTTTAAAACATTAAAAATGCTCTAATAATTTTTTTCTCCATTTTTAGCTTTGTACTATTTCATTCTCATCCCTTCGTTCAGGCGTTGAAGGATGTGACAACACGACAGTTCTGGATGAACTTTGATGATGAGATAGGTAAATGACAATTTTCTCATTAATACTGTGTTTAGTGATGCAGTTAACCATCATAGGATACAGAATATGTAGAAGACACAAAGCCATAAGAAAGTTTATACACTATTCTTCTTTAATTAGTTTGCTAAATAAATCTATCTGATATGACATGCAATTCCATGTGACTTGAGAAATACTATATCCCAAAAAGATAGCTCACCGGCGCCACTGTCATCACCAGGTCACTTTCTTGTAGATCTTCTCTTTGATTTGTAACAATTACTTCGCACAAATTCCTCCTGGTATAATGCAGTTAGATTTTCCTCCAAGGATTAGATCCCTTCCATTCCTACATCTTTGACGAGCTACGTTAACGAACCACATCTACACATTTTAAAAAGTTACATTCAACATCTGTATAAAAAGAAAATAGTTTTAATTATTTAGCTCATTATCAACTATTTAGTTAACAAATTTAATTTATGCTGCTGTTTTAGCAAAGCGCCCTTTTCCTTTTTGGTTAATTTTTAATTTACTAGACAAGACTATTTGATCGACGCTTATAAACCATATTTTTATGGATAGGAAATGACAAAAGGTCGGTTTCCAGCATATCGTCTATTATACAATCTCATTTCAGTAGCCAAAATAACTCCACCTATGTGGTAACAATCAAAAAACATTTTCAAACATTCCTAAATGAATTATCATGGCATTCGTTACGGACTTTTCCCTCTTAAGGGCAGCATAAAAACAGGTTTAAGTAATTATCCTTTCGCTTTTTTTCCACGTCTTTCGCGTCCCTTTGCAGTGGCGGCTTCCCTAGGTTAGAAAAGTTCACAAGGATTCTGTTAATTGACCACTGCCAAAATTATTAGGAAAATAATTTATATTTTCTTTCATATGTACCACATTAGAAATTATTTGTATTACACCTTATGTTTGCTTTCTTCCGTTTTGTAATCAATGCATTCTCTATTCAACAGCATAATTATAACCCTTTCCTTTGTAGAGGTGAATGAAATTTTTGGTGCCATTTTTGTAAATATTTTTCATCTTGCCATTCACCTGTTTACACTTTCTCGTTCCTGGAAGTGCAGTGAAATATTGTACATGAATTTTGTTAAGTATAGGATTATTATATCGTCCTATTTTTTGTAGTAATAGTGGATAAACTAAATTTTATTTCCATCCCATGAAAACAGTAACATTTCCCATAATGCATATTATTACGCGTAATAGCTGCACAGATAACTAAAGATATTTAACACCCTTATTAGGAATATTGATTTTACTGCAGTTATGTTTTGTCACGAGAATCATAATGTTCTAAAATTGTTATATTTGCACAGAACTCAGGTGGAATTTTGGAGGAAATTGCGTTAAGGCAAAAATAGTGTTTTGTGTAAAATTTGAAATAAAATTTTCATCAATCAGCTGCGCAAGTATTACATTATCACAAAATACAGAGCACGCATTACGCTACGCAATTCATAATTGATTTTGTCGACTAGAAAATAATGCATAACGCCCTCGCCATTTTCTGAAGGAAATCATGTCGCGCTATCGGAACACATTGTGCGCATTTCTTACTCTTTATTTATTAGTAGTAAATGGTAACTAATATTATACTTACCGTTAAGGCAGATGCTCAAAGGGTCTGCCTTCCGCTCTAAGACATGCATGAATAATTTTGAAAAATATTTGAAACACTCGCTGCAGTTCATCCACCCGAATATTGTCAACTGCCTTCCGGATATTTTGCTTCAGAAACTCCAGATCACGTGGATTGTTGGCATGCACTGTGCGGTTGAGTTTTCTCTGCAAATTTAAAATTGGGAATTAGGTGTAGGGGGCTACAAACCCGAACTAATAATTTTAGCTTCCTAGTTTTCTTCACCACATGCACCAAGCAATTCTAGGAGAATTTCTCTTTAATTACTCGACCGGAGTTGATATAATTCCAGGGGCTATTGTTTTTGAGAGTTTTTATGTTCTGAGAGATTGTAATTACCTACATTTGTGAAAATTATTATAATTGGTTCAAGAAGTTCGTCATGCATACAATCGATAAACCAATTACTGAGCCTCACTTTTTTCTTAGTTCCGGGGATTTGTTTCAGGTGCAGCTGTATTTTTATATGGATAATGATGCAGCAACTGAGTGACTTTAACCGCACTGCCGACAGATACATCAACTTGCTGAGTTATTTGTTGTTAAATACTTTCAAAGAGGTTTCTAATGCATAGTCTACTTCATGAAGCCTCTCCGTTAAAATCGGAATTTTTGGTCTCAGCTAAATGTCAATGAAATAGCCTCGGGTTCAATTTTTACTCACCAATCTGAAAATTGCACTTCTCAATAAAGATGTAACTCCTGGAAATTTAGCACAAAATTCTCTTTTAAAGTTCTTGTACGAATATGAACACACAAATATGTTTTGTTCTAACGTGTATTTCACTCTCGGCATGCTGCGCAATCCACAGATACACAGCAGAAAGCCTAACACGCACTTCCTGCAGAAATACAACTAATCAGATGAATGAGCGGCTTAACTTTAACTGCAGTTAAATTGAGTATTCACTGAAGGTCAACGGGTTTCCATTAGGATACACAAATTCCGATTGCGTAGCAGAATGATGGCTCGCAACAATGTTATTCACAATGTTATATACCAATTACCATGTCCTTTTAAACTCAATAAAGGAGGAGCACATAAGCAACATCTCTACAAAATATAGAATGGGAATAACATTCGATAAAATAAAAGCAAAATTATACTACGACCCAAAACTGCCATTAATGGAAACATAGTTGAGCATTATTATTTTTAAACATTTGGTAAATAAAAATAATACATTTCATAAAAAGAGAATAATTATTAGAATCTGATTTGCAAAGTTAGTATCTAAGACAATTCAACTTATATAAAAGCGTTCTAAAATAATTTTCACATTTGAATTAAATTCCTTCATTCTAAAACGGAGAAATAAAAACGCCTAGAATTACAAACAAACCTCTGAAGAATAAATACCAGGTTTTATATAACAGAAAAATATTTAAACTGGATATGATTCCTGAGATTCAATATCGTAGAGAACATTCAAAGTTTTGTCAAAGTGAAAAGATCATATAATGAAAATGGAGGAAAACTATACGTAAACTGACTTTACAACATCACTAGGAAAATACAAAACTGAAGACCAGAAAGAAGATTATCGGCCAAGTCTTTGCACACTACGAAGAAGAGTTTCTGAGAGATAGACGCTAAATGTTACACTGCTCTCCAAGAAAACATTTTTTGCCTAGCGCAATGAAACACGGGCGTCCCCCCTTTTTGTATAATACAGCTTTGATTTTCTAAATGGAAATATATTTCAACTGCTGCACTTGTTGAAAGAAATTTCGAGTTTGGCTAGTACTAGATCACATTACTTTTACATTTATGTGCAGAAGTAGAATTTTGAAAGTTTTTGCTTTGTGAAAATTACAAGTGCTATTTAGAAACAAATGGAGAATATCCACGTGTGTGATTCTGAGGAAAACGTTGCATTTTAAAATTCTAATTTTTTGACAATGAAAGAAAGAGTAATATTCAAAACAATGTTAACACTTCTACTGACTGAGAGGCTTTAAAAGCATCCGGCATATGTCTACCTGTTGTTGTTGTTGTTGTTATTATTATTATTATTATTATAAACACCACACTTGAATATGACATCTCCAATACTGCCACTTACAATATCGTGAGTTTCTTTTAAACCATATTAATTCATGAGGCTACATGCAATGAGAAAATACGTTAAGTACAGGGCGTAACAAACTTTTCTGGGACACTTGCTTAAAGGAATATGGTTTTTCATCTGCTATTTCCACAGACAAATTTGGACAAATGTAGCAGTTCATACAAATGGACTTTGATTTTATGTTATTGAAGTTATGTTGAAGTTTTGGCGTGAAATATTGCTTCCTTCTTAATGTCACAATTATCGAGACACACCAAAGCGTGTTATATGTAAAGTGGGTGTTAAGTACATGGTCTTATATTTTCTTGGATTTGGACTCTACGGACAGAATTATTTCGATATTATTAGTGAAATGAAATCAATTTTAAACGAAGAGAAACAATTAGCTAAAGTAGTTTAATTGTGTTATGTAACGTAATAGGTGGAATTTATCATTTTTTTAAATGGTGTTTTACGCCCATTTTTACTACTGAGGCACCACAGGTGATGAACACTGGTGATACATGAACTGAAATGAAATGAAATGATATATTGGGAAATGATTGTTTAAGGAAAGAAACATTCCAGGCCTAATTTTTAGGATACCTCCCCGGCATTTGCCAGTTATAAGGACTGAGGAAAACCTGGAAAAACCCCCCAGTCAGGGAGGACGGTTCTGGCGGGATTCGAACCCTAGACCTTCCGCTCACGAGTCCGCGCGAAAAACAAAATGACAATAGGGAATATTACAGCAAAAATATTGGTCCTGTATTCTAGTGTCACCAATTTCATTAAACCAAATTTTGCCAGCTTAATGCAAGATGTAACTAAATATAATATTTAAAATATTTCATTGAAGGGCAACAAAACGTCGAATAAATATATAGATTGGATTGTTAATGACAGAGGAGGATATATCTGTAACTGATTCTTGCTCAAGGGCTGACTGTACCTAGGCCCCAGCGAGCGCACTTCCGGAAGAAAGGGGTGACGTGAGGAACATAGCGGCAAATGTTTACGTGAAGAAGGCACCGAACGTAGACAGGATCCTTAACAATTTTTCCAAAAGAACACCCCGACGTTGGGGCAGCCTCGTTCGAGGAGTTCGAGCATCTCAGAAGGGCCGCTTCCAAACAAGAGGACAGGAAAGAATCTATTTCAAAGCTCAAGCCACTGTCACGTCGCACCAGTTGACATAACCTGCCACTTTCGAACTTGTAATAGAATAGAATGAAATGATGTGAAACGGGAGAGCGCAAAAATCATGGAAAGGAAAGATAGATCTCAGCATTTGCCTAATTGACCAATGGAAACCACAAAGTAACCCAAGATCAGGATGGCGGCCCCAAGGGATTCAACGCAGGGCCCCACCCCCCACGTTACCACCAAATCTACCGCGCTCGGTATAATGTGTGGAGAAGTTGGCCTAGAAATTCTCCGGACTTGTACTTTTTGGAAACGCTTGAAAGAGTGTTTCAACAACTTAGATCCAGGAATCTTTCGGAGTTTTAAAAGCGTGGAACTCCGTTACTCTAGGGGAGTCAACACACTTAGGGAAATTTTGGTTAACATGCTTCGCAATATCTTGAACAAAATAAAAAAACTACACCAATTATTAGAAAGGTCAATGACTAGACTTTCCAGTTATATAAAGTTGTAATATGTTTACTAATGATAAGCTGTTTTGAAAAGATCTGCATGGAACAGAAACTTTAGGTACACCCTGTATGTTTATCACACTAACTTTTAAATAGTTACTTATCAGAAAGTTAACAGCATTACGTAATACACCAACGCTGTCAATATTTTATTTAAATTTCTTATATTCCTCTAAGAAACCTGCTAGCGAAAATAAACGCTTTGATACCAAAAATCCTCGGCTCGAGTAGAAATTTTTTCTCTCCAAAGCTTTAATAACCACTGCAGTATTTATAGAAAGTTTTGTTCCACGTATTAGCAACGATTTTTAACAAATAAGTACATATATATATATATATATATATATATATATATTCCTCCACAAAGTTGAAATATAAGCCGCCACTGCATGAAGGTCATAGTTCTTTCTTTATTCCTGAGTGTGCGGTCAGTTACATTAGTAACCTCGCTAATCTGAGATAATCGTAAGTCTGTCGGTGTAGAGATGAAAACGAATTTCAGTGTCATTATTTTTTCCACAGAGGTATCACTGCTCTTGCGCACTGGCTTCTATAAACCCCCTCATTTGTCCTCCATTTAGTCTCGCTATGACTGAAAAGTCGCCGGAGGTTATCATACCTATTCATTAATCTTGATCGCCGGCTCCTTGTCTTGTGTGGGCACCATGTCCTCGAGGGCAGGGCCAGCAAGTACCGCAGACACCATGTTTTCAGTAGAATACACACTTGGATTGCAAGGCAAAGTGCGCCTCTAGCTTTGGACTTCTTTAAAAGCTTCCGAGTTGTAAGGTCTACTCAAATTCTACCCAAGATTTAACTCACAGTTTAAAATTCTAAATTTGTATCCTATCACTGGTTTACTAAGCTTAAAGATGTGGTATAAAATAATAAATGCATATTTTTCCAATATTTGCTTTTTGTATTGCAGTAAATTGTTCCACAGTACTAATAAGTAATAACAATGCACAACACAGAAATTTTCACCCGACTAAAATGAGGTATTCCAATATAGCTGTGTACCCTAATGACTAAAATGAAATCCGTTTGCAATGCCGGAGCTAATAGTTAATTTATGTTAATATGAGGCATTCCAGCAATGCAACAGATCAAACGTTAAATACAGTCATTTTCTGAAAAGAAATTTATGTACATGATTTGCCCAAATGAAAGGGAAACTATCATTTTCTTTAACGACTTATTGGTTGGAATACATGAACATACATGGGATATATATCGGCTACACATAACCACCTTACCTGTTCAAGCAAGTGTCCCAGGATACCCTCAGCCAAAACCCCCGTTGTTGACTGCGGAACCTTTTATTCAAGGAAACGTACTTCCTTCTGCTTGGTAACGCAGCAAATTCTCCATACAAGCACCATTTACCAATTCTTCTGCTTCTCAGAAAGATACTTTGGGATCCACTGCGTGCCAACCTTGTGGTATCCCAACCGTCAATGGAGAATGGAGTGAACAGTTCGCTTGCTCATTGACAAAGTTTCTATAATCTCTTGGGTGGTGATTCGGCGAATCTCCCTTACAAGGTTATCTTATCTTTGCACTTGATTCCTTGGTGATGGTTAAGTGAGCTTTACCAGGCCTGGGCATGCATATATCCGTCACAAAATTCACCACACCATTGAACATTGTGCTGCATGACAAACACACATCCCCATACACATTGTTCAAACGAAGGTAAAGTTCGGCTCCGCTAGCACATTCTGAATTCAAAAATGCAATTACTGGTCTCTGGGCCTTTTTGGACGAATCTCTGTTGCGAAACTGTTCAGTTCAACGTGTTTATGCACATGTAGCAATAGTCTTCTTACATAAAACGCCACCGGCCAGAGCAAACACAAAGCCCTGCGCAGTTAAGCTACAACAAATGTCTTAGTTTCATTTGGGCAACTCTTATATTAATGAACAAAGAGAGTGGCAGATCTTAAAGTAATTGGTTACCGCCAGTAATGCAGAGTGGATTCACCAAATTTTGTTGCTTTCAGAGTTGAGTGGGATAGCCGAACTAAGGAGAAACTTTATGAAGTTAAAGAGTAGCTAGTCAAAGGTGTGGGTTGATTGTCAGAGATAAACAATAGTAAAAAAGAATGTTGCTGCCATTGCTTAACTTAGAGTTAAATTTTGTGAAGGCCTTAAACAAAGAGATAAGGAGTTCCCAGTATTTTAAACCAAATTCCATAGATTCAGCGAGGATCAATTTAAAGCGGGCAATTAAAGTGGCCCAAAAATACAGAACTAATACAACATACTGCTTTATAAGATCTTTTAACATACAATGAGAAACTAGCATGGGAATAATGATGACTTTGCTGTAATGTTCTGGGAAATGTTGGGGTAAAGGCATATCAATAATATATACAACTTTTAGTGTAGTTTATCATTGAAACTACGTTTTCTACATTCCTCCTAATCTGAGTGCCGCAAGCTATGAGCATTGAGAACATTTTCAATAGGTTATTACTGTCATGGAAAAATGATACAAACAATTTGTCACCATGGTGACTATTGTTGGCAATTAATTAATATTTAAATTATTTTGAACGTTATGGGAAATTTAAAACTGTAATAAGAGAGGATTTTAATTTCCGATCTGAATTCAGTACCTGCAAATTATAAAAGATCATCTATTTTCATTTAATTACAAAACAAAAGGTTAAAATTAGCTGTTCAGTGATATCGTAAAGACAGTATTATGTTAAAATATTATATAAAACATAAAATAGTAATAGTAATAACCAACATATATTGTGCTAGAACATTACTCTTTAATTTTATTTTTTAAATGACAGGGATGAAGTTGCATTTCACTTACAAGTCAAGATATATCAAACTTAATATGAGAAATATATATTCTGAAATTTGATTCTGTATTTTACACGATGTCTATACTGTATTTTTAATTAATAAGTGTAGAAAATAATATTACTCACAAGTAAGTTTTAGGAAAGGCATTAATACTTTCATGGCCTTCTTTGATAGTTCGGGATAATCTGGGGCTAGCCTGCCTCTCTCGTCCGCCAACATAAACATTTTGCTGCCGAAAGATGTGTGTTGACTTTAGGGAATCTACGACGATACGTATAATGTTTGGATGTTTCGCTCGGCTTAGTTTTCAGAAATATCCCTCCGGGGAAAAAAATCTTAAGCTTAATTTCAATTTACTTTATCAATAAAATATACACCGTTATTTGTAGCATTTATAATTTTCTCGCATTCAATGGTCATATCTATACATTCAAGAATAAATGCTGTTACAGAAAATAGTCATTAAGATTCGCGGACTACAGTTTGAGATACGCTCCCTTAGATAAAGTTAACTGAAATCGCAGTAAAACAGGAAAATGTTGAAGTCAAGGCCGAGACTTGAACCAGGGAATGTCGATACTCTATGGCCATTTGAACCAATTGTATAAAAGCATCTAAGTTTGAAGAAATTGTCCCATCTAAGATCCTATACTCGAGAGACGGAGAAGACCAGGCTAGAGATTTTATTTTAAGAGTGCAATCAAAACATTGAGATATTTATGTTTCGTTTAAAGGTTAACTACTGTTAGCGTCATTTTTATTTAGATTTGATTTGTACAGGTTAGATAGAATTTCAAATCGTGAATAACAACTGCTCCTTCTATGCCTCTTGTTCTCCTAATAAATGCACTTGCATTCATCTTTCCAGGTTGAGATGATATCGCCATTGGAGGGGTGGACAGGGTAGTCAAGTTAAGCAGGTCACTGCCACGGATATCTGGCATCGTCTCACACGAGCGGTTGAGGAAAGAAGTGTTGAAGAATATTAAAGCTTTCGTGTTTGTAAATCCGTTCAATCAAATAATTCATTTTCTTTTCGTTTAGTATACAGTTATATAATAAAATATTACATTTTCGTACTATTTTCAATTATGTTTTAAAAATGTGTGTCTGTATACTTCAGAACGAACAATATGCACAATATTTTCGACCAGATAGAGATACGGGCTGCGAAAGGAAAACGTCATATCACGGAAGAGAAGAAATTACACAGCATGATGTTCTTACTTAATGTGGCCCTATAGGTAGGCCCCGGGACTCATTTTCTAACCCTGAAGGAAGTAGTTTGTTATGTTTCTTAAAAACTTAAAATATAATAAATGTATAATCAAATCTAGAACCTACGTATTAAGTTGAGGTGAATTAGGAACAGAAAGGCTGGACTCCGGTCAAATCCATTCTTTCATTCCTTTTGGCTACGTTATTACAAGGTAAATGCGGTGCATTGCATCCCATGGACAACAAAACCTCAGTGCAAGGTCGCTTCAGTACCAAGGTGAATGTACGCAAAAGTAGAAAGCTCGTCCATTGACGACATTCGAGTCTAGGGATTACAGCTATTTCCAACTTCTTTCCCCATACCTTCGGTTCTTTATCATTTGTCAGTCGTGAGTTAGCAGATAGGATCTGATCATAAATGTGTTAGTTGGCTTGTTCTGCATTAATCATGAGTTCAATTACTTCGAGCATGCACGCTCACACACATAATACAGCATGAACTAGACCAGCAGAAATATTAGGCAGCTCCAGCATCCCCTTGCGTGACATGGATGAATACATAACTTTTTTAGTGCATTAGAATTAGACTGTCACTCTAGTGTTTCTATCGCCAACTGTTGTGTTGCTCCACTCGCCCACCACGTTTCAAGTGTGGCCCGGCTGATCGTGAGCATTGGCTTGAAGTCCCCCGCCGCGGAGCCGGTCATTAGATAATTGGAGGACCTGATATTATACAAGATCACGCATAATTTTTAATTATTCAACAAATTTACTATTTATAGATTGATGAATTGTTTCTTAATTCAACCAAAATATTTCTTGTTTCTTGTGCTCTTAAAAGCTTACGCAAGTGTTATAGTATTAGAAACAATGTAACCAAAACGGTATAATTATATAGGTAAAGGTATATATGTATACATTATATATATATTAAGCATATTAATATAACTAGGGTAAGGTAAGGTAATTTTGCGATAATTTCATTAAATATCGTATTTCATGTCTGTAAAATAGTACAAATATATGTAAAAGTAAATAACACCATTTACTGACCTTCTGTAATACAGCATAGACTATTTGCTTGAATTTTAAGCCCCCCTTTTATCCTTGCACAACCTCTAATAAATAATACAACAAACATAGGTAATTTTGTGATAGGGGTTAGGTAATTTTGTGACAATTTGTTTATTGCAAAAAAAAGAACAAGTAAAAACAAGGACAAAGTATTCACTAATCAGACTCTTTATTACAGCAGCTATCACACACATAGACCATCACATCATCATCTTCAGTCCTTTGATTTTGACACTTTTCACGATATGTTGCCAGACAGAATGAACACTGTATCCATTTTGCTCCAGTTCATTCTTTCATTTTTGTTCTGCTTCCACAGGTAAGGCAAAAGGACGTTCAAGTTTTGGCAAACTGAGGATGTGACCGACATTTTCCTTGCTTAAATAATCCTTTAACGTCGACCACGGAATTCCTTGGCTTTTAGACGCTTTATAAATGGAATATTTTTCTTCTTTAATCAATCTTATGGCTTCCAAAATGTTTCTGTGCGTATAGTTACGGTAAGTACATTTTCCTTTCTCAGTATGCCTACTTTTCTTTGATTTATCTGATGCTTTTTCCACTTTAGTGTTCTTTCTACCCGGCATTTTGCAGCAGCTTAGCCCTAAAATATGCAAAAATTGAAGATAGGCAATTTCATGATATAATGTAACGTAAGAGGTAAGGTAACTTCGTGATGTACATATTGAGTTCTAGGCATACCTATTTAATAAATTATAGGTGCATCTAACAGGATTTTCAATAGAAAGCATTTTATTATATTATTTAGAATATTTAAATATTACGCAAAACTTACACCCTGTATGAATTAGAAAACAAAAGGTGAAAAACGTAAGTTTATCAACGAGTTTCTTAAGACCCCACAGCTTCAGTATTACGTTTAACTGAAAAAGTAAATATGTTATCTTAATCGATATTTCATGTACAATTACTTCCTTGTAAGATACTACAAAATTTACTAAAAGGCTTATCTTGAGAACAAATTAATGTGAGCCACTGCAACACTCGACCGCGACCATTAACAATCTCATTGTCACTGCCACAATTCATTTTGCAGCTAACGACCATCAACAACTAGCGCTTTGTCCATTTCTACAGCAAAGCACAAAGGTCTTTGCTACCTGGAGACGGAAAGCTAAACCTCTATAACCAGAGGGTACTTTGTGAGAACCTTATACAAATGTATCACGAAATTGCCTATATCACGAAAATACCTTACCTTACATTTCTTGTTTCTCGTGCTCTTAAAAGCTTACGCAAGTGTTATATAGTATTAGAAACACAGTAACCCAAACGGTATTATATAGGTAAAGGTATATATATATATATATATATTAAGCACATTAATATAACTATATCGGCAGAAGATTAAGTACTCCAAAGACGGAAGATTATCTTCAAAATAATCACGATTCTAATTAGAATTACGCAATAATACAAAATTCAAATATTAATTAATAAGATGTAAATTATCAAATGAGCGTTTAAGACAATAGAAATACCAAAATCATAATAAACGTACATTAAATGGAAATGACGAAAAAAATATTTTATATATTTGGAATTTGACATCACTATGCGATTAAAATATAGATTTGGAAAGTGAAATACAAGAATGAAAAATATATCAACGAATGGTACATTCACACAGTAAGATTAACACTATAACACCTGGGCTACAGTATGCAGCTAAGAACAAATTATAAAAGCTAATTGAAGTAGCATATATCCGGTTTTTTTTTTTTTTTTTTTTTTTGTAAGTTTCAGTCAGGAGTAAGCATAAAATGCTAAATAAAGACTTGGTGATATCGTATAAAGAAATAACACGAGATAACAAGCAGTTTGTTGACACATTCTACATTTTCAAAGTTTGTGTAATTTCAGTTTGCCTTCGCGAAGGCGCTTAACCTAGTCTCTTTAGGACCAGGAAAAGCAAACATTCTTGTCCCAACATTTGAGTTATCACGTTTGGACACCAAATGTATGAAGTTAGCTGGGTAGCGTGTTATATAATGGTGTTGTTTACATCAAGTCAGAGCTTCCTTCACGTAAGGTATTTCATGTTCTATACAAATTTGCAGGAAAGCAAGTAAACAACTGAAGGCATTCTGCAGCCAGCGTTGTTTAAATCTTTAGCCACATCCATACAAGTATTGCTGTTCAAACTTTGTTCCCAATTATCGCAAATTGGACACTAGTTTTTAGGCGGGCACTAACTGCGGCTTCCAGAAGATCAACTTTTGAGCACTGTTGTCTTTGACAAACACAAGGTGAGTCAGTCTTATAGAGTTAATACCAGTTCAGCGTCATTTGATGTGACGAAATGTTCCTAAATGTTATCCTCTTACATTGTTATTTGGATTAAAATAGTAAATACATACCGATATAATAACATTGACTCAAAGTAGAAAGGAGATATAGCTTAAGAGTTGTTTATACATTTACTAACACGCTTCACATCGATAACGTTTAGCAATTTTTATAGTTGATTACAAATTTCTATACTTTCAACTGAATTTGATTCAAAATGGAAGAAAGATAGGACCAATGTAAGTTATAAATATTTCATTAAATTATTCATTGACTTTGCTAGCCCAACTAAGAAGCTAAATAGCCCATTGCAACTCGAGCACCGAGATTTGCATAAAAAGATGTTTAGAATGCAAAATATGTGAGCAATTTCCGTACAAAACTTAGGACATTTAGATTCAGCTTAAATCTTATCGAACAGATTTTTTATAAAATTTAAATTATTGCAATGAAAACTTAAATTGTAACAATGAAATTTACACTAAAATCTTGATACTTCATATTATTTTACTTATATAAAATTAGGTATTTTTGAAAAAAAAAATCACCTATATCTGTCCTTGCATATTCCTAACTATTAAGACCTTCATTGAAGATGATTTACAAGTCATCAAAGTGCACATGTGGGGTTTCAATTAAATGGCTGATGGAAAGTGGAAGTAAACAGTATTCACACCAATAGGAGACTTGCTCCTATCCAAAGATGATGATCTTTGGTTCAGGATGTTTCTAAATTCAAAACTCAAATTCCCAGGAGTAATAGGAGGGACCAAAACAAAATTTTGTTAGGTAGTCATAGATTTGAAACTTATTAAATGCATGGCCAACATTATAAGATAAATTTGAAACTAGATATGCATTTAAAGATATAAATATTACAGTTTTCTTTAATTAATTACGCTGGTATGCTTCCGAAAACTGTTTATGGTTATTAGTTTCTCAGTATAGATAGTCACAGAATCTATATTAAGTTCTGTTTCAGAAAGCCGAGTTTATTTAGAGATACCAGTTTTTAGAAGTTTCTGAGAATCTATATTTATTGATATTCATATTCTATATAATTATACAATTGAATTATTATTGCATCAAATATGGTAATTTTGGTACAATTAAATCATTAAAATATAATCAAACAATATTAAATTTAATGATGCAATAAAACTAATTCCTGTTGAAATATACAGCTAATGAACAAATAAGCAGGCAATAAGTTTTCGTGATACAGACATAAGCAGAGTTTATACACCTCTTTTCTAAAATGGGTGAACTGGTGTATTGTAAAATGTAGTGGGTTTAATTAATACACTTTATGTATTGTTGGTACATTATGAAAATTTTATTTCATAATCACAGCAGATCATCAAAACGGTGCAAGGTTTCGAATGACAAATGGAATGTGGGACATCTAAATATACTTAAGTAATTATATAATTAATAAACTAGGGTATAAGAATTAATTACCCGCATTAATATGTACATATGTTTCTCTATGAAAATAGCATTAAAGTACCTCTTCCGAAAGAATGAGTAGGCGGGGACCACTGCAGTCAATCCATTGCGTACCCGGTTGTTCGAAGGTCATAGCTGGTGACATTCGAGGTTGTATCAACACGATGGTGCTCCTACTTACTTCTCCATTACAGTTCGATTGCATTTGGGTATGCAATTTTTTTAATGGTATTTAACGCCCGTTTTTACTACTGAGGCACCACAGGCGGTGAACACTGGTGATACATGAAATGAAATATTGGGAAAGGACTTTTTTTGGAAGGAAACGTCTAAGTTTAGGGTACCTCCCCCGCGTTTGCCAACTATTAGGACTGAGGAAAACCTGAAAAAAAAACTCAGTCAGGGAGGACGGTCCTGGCGGGATTCGAACCCCAGACCTCCCGCTCACAGGGTATGCAATGGATTGACTGCAGCGTACCCAGCTTGCTCGCTCTCTCGATCCCATCCCCATTTCATTTTTTTTTGGGGGGGGGGAGCGGGCGAGGTTACACTTGATCAGTCTGGACTACGCGCTGCCAATTGAAATATAGAAGGAGCTGATTGCCTGGGTTTAACTGCTAACTATGTAAGCACACTGCCAGGAGTTCTTTGAACATATAAGATAGTCACGTCATTATAGAGCGTGCACTGAAGCAAGGGGCTACACATTCTATCTCTTTTTAAAAATATTAAAGTTATCAATTGAAATGCAATAGTTCTACTCTCAATAAACATTTAAAAACCCTTTCCATCGTATCATTCACAGGTTGACTAAAACTTTAGATTTATGTTAATTTTACTCAAAGAAACTTCCGTTTTCCTTTCTTTCGTTATTCCCAGAAGTTTGATTTAAGAAACAACATGTATTTTGCATTTCAACAGTATAATATCAAAGGGTATATTTACTATATGCCCAAATAATCTTAGAACAGGATCAATATCTTACGCTGGCTTTCTTCAAGCACATTGCAACAACCGCCGGTACCTCAAAACAGCCACGGGTAGACGAGGTTGTTAAGAGCGAACTCGTGAGCGGGAGGTTAGGGTTCGATTCCCTGACTGGGTTTTTTCCAGATTTTCCTAAGTCCTCATAAATGGCAAATGCCGAGGATGTACCCTAAATTTAGGCCAGGAACGCTTCCTTCCTTTAAAAAAAAATTATTTCCCAATTTATCATTTCATCTCACGTATCTTCAGTGTCACCGCTTGTGGTGCCTCAGGAGTAAAAACGGGAGTTAAACAATATTAAAAAAAATGTACCTCAAAGATAAAAGGTGATATACATGGATCATAGAGTGATGATGTAACCATCATGTAACTTTGCTTAAATATTTTACATTCTAATATTACAAAACAAAAATACTTCCAGTAAATAATTGGGTATATTGTCTACAAAAATACACATAAAACTCTGGCAATGAATTGTTTACGGTGGATATTAATGCAAAACGTTAGGAACTTTATTGTCCTAATGATGAGCTACAAAATAACAGGCTCTTTAACTTAAATTTTAGCCAGAGCGAGAATTAGGAAATCCTTTAAATTTCATTTTGTAATTTCCCCACATTTACTTACACCAATATGAATGGACCCATATTTCAAAATTTTTTCTCTGTCACTGGTCTCTTAAAACTTATATCCTATGACTTCTGACTAGTAACATATTCCTCTCAAATAAGGGAAGCAGTTCTTTGTCCGGAAGAAATAATATCATCCTCGAGATTACTGATAAAATTAATAACTTAAAAGGTGTCGCGACCAGTCACCATAGAGTCCTACAGTGGGTACATTTGGACAATGGCTTGATAAAATATGAAATTACGCACTGTGTATTCCCTTTCCTTCGTGATTCCAATAGACATGATTCATACCTGTCGAAATAATGTTGCTTCATCACCTCAATTTTCAGTTTATCTGGAAAGTTCAAACGCATTATTAAAAGATAAATAATAAACTATATGCATTTGTTTAAAATAATCAAGTTGGCTTTCATATTTTCTCCACACCTCCATGTACTAGTGTGACAAAGTGCCCTCTCTTGTACAGACCCAGAAGTGGAAGATTCAGGGTCATAGCCGCACAGGGCACCATAGCTCAGGTGGAAGAACATTGGCACAGCAAGCCCAAAATCCGTGGTGTGGGTTCCGGTTGTGACTTCGAGATCTTTCCTATCTCGCTCTAATTTCAAAATAAGTTGAAATGTCCTGCTTGTATTTAAAAATGCCCTGTAATTTTCATTATTAAAACTATTTACATCTCAGAAACTGTGAATAACGAAACACAAAAGAATATTCTATTAGAAAGAGCTCACGTGACGTGTTATGAAACTTATTAAACATAATTCTTTCGGCTATGTTGATCTGAGGCCAGAGCTTTTGGACTTGTGCATTCTTTATCTGATGTTCTAGATTTGTTTTATTTCGTTTCATTACTGAATGTTTAATTTTCAATGTTTTGCTATTTCAAAAAGTTTGCATATATTTTATTCTAAGCACTTGCCATTTTATCCTTTACACATAACATAAAAGTTAATATTAAGTTGCAGCTTAATAGCACAAGTAACGTAGTTCGTACTCCTCTTGCATGTTTAAGCGCAATTAAAGACTTTGGCGTTTGATTAAAACAGGTTTTAAAGAATAAAACTCAGGACAACTACACAACATTGCTTACATTTAGGAATGGCGTTCAAGGTGAGTGATATACTAGCAGCTACCACCTTATTAATATTACAGATGGACAGACGAATGGTCTATAGAACCGTCTTGCGATGAGAACACAACGAAATGGTTAGAAGATAACGAGCAATGGCACATAAATCAAGTCTGCATAATTCTTCAGCCCAGCGTTTTACGAAGGCTTTCCTTGTACGTTTTTGTCGCCTCTAAAATCTGAACTGAACACGCATTTGATAAAATAGAGCATTAGTCTGAGAACGAGTCAAATTCAAATAAATTGCGAATAACACTGTATAGTTGAGATTCACCAGAATCGAGATTTCCTCTGAATAAGTTATAATTCATGAAATTATTTGTTCAGTACATTTATGAAGTCTGGAAAGAAATATTGAATTGTGCTGGGGTTGACAGGCTCATGTATTTCATTAATAGAAATACAAGTACTTATATTTCATTTTCTTGGTTAATAATATAGAGTTGACACAAACATATTAAAAAAATAATGGCTTATAGACCTGCATTTTTATAAAATACCCCTAATGTCCTTAAGTACTTAAAACATGAATTATTATTTCATTCTATTGATTAATCTTACTCAATATAAAGTGAAGAGAAGTGTCATAAATGTTGTTTTCAAGCTGTATTGCATAATATGTACATGAAAAATAATTTTATAAAACGAGACAGGAGAGGTAGTACATAGTATACTTTGTCGGTCCTGGTGGTGTAGTGGTAACCATACTGGCCTTCTACCCCCAAGATCGATGGTTCAAACCCGGCCAGGATCGATGGATTTTTTCGGGTGCAAAAATCTTAAGTATGGCTTCCTTCAGAAGGGAAGTAAAGTTGTGGGTCCCGTGTCGTACATTTACGGTACTATAAAGAACCTTAAGCCTGAAAGAAGAGACCTCTGAGCAAAATTTGTCTGCCGTTTCACGCCCTGAATAGAATGGGACGCCGATGTTAAAGAGCGTCCGTAAATAAAATAAAAAAGTATACTTTAACTTAAAAAAGTGGTCTCCGCTTGAAAATTCTGGGCCCTTCGTGACTTGGTCGTCCATTTCACGGCAGCTGGGAGGTCAGCAGTCAGAGCGGTAACTCCGGAAGAAGTTGATGTAATATCCGCGCAACTGACTCAAGTTCTCGCAATTGAAATTACAGTTACAATGAAAATAATCACATACCTTATAACGTAAGATGTTTGCTACATCCACACATTTCCGGTACCGTTTTTGGAAAATTGTCATTTGCACGTTTCCGAATTTCAGTTCTAAAATGTGGAAATTTATTCCACAAACTTTATTTTTCATCTTCTCCATAAATAAAGATCACTATCAGATTAGATAGTGATCTGATGAATGAAATTTAATAACCATTAGCTACCTCGATGGCAGTTTCTTACCGGAAATCCCCAGATCAGCTTCCATATCAGTTAGGTGTTCACAAAATGATGCGAGTGCGTCATTCCTGTATCTTTTGGCATGTATGTTATTCTCAAAAATGAAGGGGAAAAATGAACATTTTACTGTATATATATACATATATATTTACTGTGCAACATACATCGATTTTCTCGTCATGCAAGGGGCTTTCTTGTGTAAAATCGGGATAATCTTTACTCTTATACTTATTTTTTCTCAAAAGATGACTACATAAATGAAACCATACTTCATCAGTAAAGAATGTTAAGCGTAGATCATCAACGTTCTGTAACATTCAATTACAGAACTTGCCCAAATATCAGTTTCGCCTGCCTGCATTTCGTGAAAAGTCACCTTGATGCTTTTAAATTTATACTGACTCCCATTTCGGAAAATCAACGATAAGTATGTGAAATAACAATTTTTATAAAGATGCTAGAAATTTGTGGAGATAGCTTGTAGCTGTAACTGCATGTACTTTCATCAGTTGCGCGAATATTACATCTGTTTTGCCCGCAGTTACCGTTCTGACTGCAGACTCATCAGCAATCATGAAATGGGAAACAAAATCGTGAAATGTCCGATACTGTCGAATAACATGCTCTTGCAATTCCATGTAACTTTAAGGCCCCCTTAGTATCCAATTGTGCTTATTTTAGATATAATGCAAATATCACCTTCTTTACAGGTATTTTAAAGCTTTCAAAAGTCATTAATGCATTTCGTGTTTGTGACACATAAAAGTGTTATCTACTTCAGATGCCTACAGCATTTTTAAGAAGAACCGGGAATAATAATAATGATGGTGATGATGATGATGATAATAATAATAATAATAATAATAATAATAATAGCATTATTTTTGGCCAAATGACTCCTAAATGCATTGGCATTAATAGTTTCCTTTAGTTAAATTCCTTTAGATGAGAAAACTACAGCATAATTATAGCCTTGTATGGCACAGTTTCGTGACATAGCTACAGTAAGAAACAGGTAAAAATTATGCATTGAAAAATGATCTTTCCAAATATTTATGTCATTAAAATATGTATTTTAAGCGAAAAAAACTGACTACTACTTTTCTTTTTTTATTTACACTCGTAAAAGTTCTGGTTCTACAGCGCTAGAAGCTGGCCGTCTGTAGTGCATTGTCGAACAGCGTTTTCTTGACAAAGGGGCCCGTCAATAAAGCTGTAAATGTAACCGGCTTCAACGAAGAGGTAGTATCTTGTTGAGTATGTACATGCTAGCAGGGAAACTGAAACACGAGGGGATACATACAAAGAATAAGACATCGTCCATGAGCTGCGCATGATAGGAATTGAAGATTCGAGTAAGCTGGTATGTCGTTGAAAAGAAATGAAATGGAAAGAACGGATAGCTGTTTCCTCGAAGAGAAACGAGACACAGCTAACTGATCCATATGCAAAACAGGTTTCTGAGGCAGTATCCAATTAAATGTATTTTTGCATGTGCACGCTAGATATGCATTTCCACTTTACTGTCGATTATTTTCATTCTCTCTGGCAACGTTCACACTTAAATTGTGTTAACAAAGTGACCCAAATCAGGATATAAAATTTCAAGTCATGAATACTACAGAGCTTGTCTGTTGTGGCTAACATTCAATGCTATTAGAATGTGGAAGTCCAATTCCCCTATAACATGCTCTTACTTGCACAAATAATCCGCTAAAAACAATGAGATTTTCAGATTCTCTCTAAAAGTTAACCGTGAATCAACTAGTGCTCAAAGAGGGGTGTACAGTTATCCGGAATATCGTGTTTTGTTTGTCAGTTTTCAGTTTCTTTTTATTACATTTTAAAATGTTGCACCCCTTAGTCCGTTGTAACTTGCATGTGGAATGTATATCTCTCTCCACAACGTAGGTAGAAGATTATATCATGTAACATTTTTATATCTTTGTTATAAGCACTTGCTTTATATTTGTGCATTACTTATAGATTGCAAGACCTACCAAGCCAAAAATAATTCTTCTGGAATTGCTTGAAATGCCTTTGAATTTGTTTCACCAATTTTATGAGAATAAATACACCCGCTTATGCACTACTTGAGCCTTCATTGGGCACTTTATTTACACCATGGAGTTCAGTTTGAACATTTTCTCTTTAACATTAGCATTAATATTTTTCGAGTTCATGTTCAACATTATCAGTTTATCGTCCTGATTCAATGAAGTCAAAAGGCTCTGTTGGTGCGCAAAAATGGATATATGTACAAATATGTGACTACACTCATATTATTCCTCCAAATAATATAACTGTTTTTTGTATCTAACAGTGATATACAAATATATTTTAATCTTATAGGACGAATTGATACCTTTTCCCTGTCCCTCATTAAAAGATTTGCTTGGAATTTTAGGATTGGTTACCATCTTTTTTGAAAATGGTCTCAATTTGACAATCGATAAAATTGGCATAAAATATTCTCGGCTATGGAAAGTATATTTAACAAAAAGCTTTCCATAATGCTCGTAATTACAGAAAAGTTAATTTAATAAAAATTTATTTCATAAATTTGACGGATTAGTTATATTTAGGACTTCATTTAATCCGCAATTACCTTCACGAGTGTTAATTATATGTCTAAAATTGATGCAATTTCACAAGAAAACAGCGGGACAGAAACAGGAACGAAAGCATAGCTGAAAGGCGATTAATAAATGTCAATTGCTCGCTTTACATCAGAAAGCGTATTATTGTTAGTATGATGAAACGCAACAAATAAATAAATGGCAATATTTATTTCGAATTCTTTTCAACTTTAGACAAATTAGAGTATTAAAGAAAGCTTTCATTGGCGTTTATTTTAATATACAGGACGGATGGGAACTCAGCAACGCGATTGCTTGTTACACATTAAACAAAAATTACTAATATTATTTTGGCTGCTGGTGCGTTAAGCGCAAAGTTAAATTTGTGTTATATTTAATATACTGTAATATATTAATGCGTAAGAATTCATGCATTCCGGTTATAATCATGGATAAGTATATCTAACAACTAATGCCTCATGTTTTTTCATAGCTCGAGGAGTTTTAATGCAATTTTATCTGAAAAGTTTTATGTGAATCATTTAAGTTCGCAAAATAACATTAGGCATCGGCGTTCACGTTAAGAAAGATTAAAATAGTGAGCAACGCTGGTTATGAATTACTTTTTCTGTAAGATTATACAAAAACACACTGAGTACATGCAATTAGTATACTCTAAATTTATAACTCAACCATAAAGAGAATGGAGCACTATTACCATATGTTTAGAGATAAAATATTTATTTTCCCCAAAACATTATGAGAGGGAGAGGAAAAAATATTTCAATATTTTTGTTCCTCTTATCATGTTTTATTGCCAGTTTTATTTATAGTACTGAGATCCGTTCACCCTGCATGATAAAATAAGCTAATAAATGTACTCTTTAGAAAACAAACATTAAAAGTAGTTCTTTTGACACATGCCACTCTAACTAGAAAGTGCATTTTGTAAAACTGAGCACTATACAATTGTTGTAACACTATGGTGTTACTCCCTTTGCATGAATATGGAATGTAATTATTATTATTATTATTATTATTATTATTATTATTATTATCATCATCATTATTATTATTATTGTTGTATTGAAGCTAATACAATATATAGAATTTCATGCGATACACTTTTTTTAATTTTTCGAAATTAGACAGACTGTAGTGCAATGCACAATGCACTATATTGCACAATGTCTGTTAAACTGATTTCTAATTTATCTGCATAAGTAATCATGTTGGCAGCCCTATAACAAAGTCGGGCAAAAAATCAATTTCAACTGACCCATCATTGCGCAAGTCAAAGTATATAATACCTATAGCTTCTTTCAGCGCTGGAAAAACATATTTTAAACAGCAACACAGTATAATGTATAGAATATAATAAATAAAAATTTAATTATAATTTTACCCCGAAAAAAATGTGTTTAAAAACCAGTAATTATAACCGATGACAAATTTGTAATTTTATTTCGATTGTTTCTTCCATGATCCTTCTAGTGAGAACTGCGCGAACTATATATTTTTAATTTGGAATAAAAGTAATTTATAATAACTGTATATTTATAAATATTAAAGGATCTGTAAAAATTGTGTAAGACGCACCAGTTTAAAGTAATTTTATTTTGTGAGTAGGATGTTTGGGAAACGAAGCCGAAGCACAAAATGAAATGCTGCTTTTAGCACATGTATCATAAATAACTATTGTATATCCCAAGCCTGTGAATGAAAATGTTGCTACAAACCAGTAAAATTATCAGCACAACCAAATTGAAAGTTTTATTCAACACCCCGACGTCTTTTATGATCATTAGCAATAAATTATTTTTGCAAGAAATTAAAACAGATTCTTCTAGAGTTACCTGAAAGTTCTTCTAGAGTTATCTTCTTATAGACACAACAAGTTTATTGGAATATTTGTCCATTATTTTTCTACATTCTTTATTAACCATCTCAACACACATCTCTGCTCCACAGTAAAAATGCTTAAAGAAAATGCGCTTATGGTTAGTGTTACTGCTGTGAACCCCAACATGTCATGGTTTAAGTCAGCATGGTCCACCGGTTTCTCACTCTCGAGCCATAATTTTTCGAAGAATATATCGAGGGCCAACCTTACTTTTCTTAATTTAAATACTAATATGAATGTTTATCATTATGCTGAAAATGTCACAACGGTCTTCAAAATAAAATTATTAAATGCTGAAAATAATGAGTGCTTGATTAATGCGGAACAAACCAATCGAAACAGGTTTATTTTTACCTACGTTCTGCTATCTCACGTCTGACAAGAGCTAGAAACCGAAGATACAAGGAAAGAAGTTCATTAGTGCAGTCATGAATTGCTAAGCTTTCTACTTTAATATCTCATTTATATTTGTGCTGAAGCGACCTTGCAATGATTTTGCTCTGTTGTTCATGGAATCTAAAGCTTTGCTGCTTTGTAATTGAAAACAACGCAGCTAAAAGGAACGAAAGAAAGGATTTGACCGGAATTTAGCCTGTTTGTTCCTCGGTCACTTTAGCTTAATACATAGGTACTAGAGTCGATTATAAATTTATTTTTAAACTTTTAAGGAACGTAATACACTGCTCCCATCGAAGGTCACAGAAAAGAGTCCCGGCGGCCGCATGTTGGACCACAATGGCTTAGTGAAAGTAAAATAACGCGTGTCCCTCAGAGATTCGTAACATAAAATGTTAGATAGTAGGGATTTTGTATGCTTAGTGCTACATAAAACTAAACCCACCCAACATGTTACAAGTATATTTAAGAACGTCATTGCTGAGAAGTTTATGAAAGTTTTGTATTATTTGGTCATTCATAAAATATCCCCAAGATTACAATTTACAGTCTATTTTTAAACACAGCACGTTTCAGTTATTGGCATGAAAAATGCCTGCAGTTGTGTGATGATAATGCTTTAAGCGGAACATTTGTAAGGATACAATGTAATTATATTAAGAGTGTGTAATAGAAACTAGACCGTATTAGAAATAAATTATATTCAATACCTTCAAAATATAATCTTGCTTCTTTCTTAATTTCACTCTATCGGAGTTTCTTATCCTTTATTTTTACGCTTTTTATAAAACCAGTGCGACAACCTTGAATGCTATATAAATAACTCCCATCTCCATTCCTTTTAAAACATGTCTTGGCTATCAGCCAGAGAGCAGGAGAGAGCAGAAATTATTGATGCACATTGGATTTAGTGAAGTTGTTGCTGAACCCAAATTTTTTCTTCCTTAACTTTTATATTTTTTCTTCCTTTCACGTCTTTCTTGTTTTTTGTTGTATAATCGTGAAGGTGACGGACACGATTCTGCTACAAATATTTAATTAATGCGGGGCAGTTGTGGATAGCTAGAAAAACATTTTATGGGTCTGCCTGACTGGTTCCAGGCGAAGACGCGAGTGGGAGGTGGAAAAAATAGTCGAGGATCTTCTGATAAAGCTTAAGATCATTTGAGTTATTAATGGTAGCAAATCAATCACTACATATCTGATGAGCACGTTAAAATAAGCATTAAAAAACGAAACACAAAGTGTAGGTAATCAGAGTTACGGTCTTAGGTAAAATAGAAATGTGTATAAAACATGTACAAGAAAAGCAGTTACGAAACCTTAACATCTGTAGGTTCGTGTCCCTGAAGTGAATAATGGAAATATGGTGAGAGGTTTCTTAAAACATCAGTACTTTTGATATGCTACTATGCCTTCCCTTCTATTCCATAGATTGTAGAAAATGTTAATCTGACTGAGAAAAGTATCCTCTAACTACAGCCAAAGTTAAATGAGGTAATTTTTTCCCTTTCTTTCTTTCTTTCTTTCCTTCCTTCTTTCTTTTCCTTTTTTTAAGACGGTGGTTCTAATCTGGAGTTTCTAATTGGGAATCGTAAGGAAATATCGAATTGACATACTTGCATTCAGAAATAATTGGAAATACTAAGGATATATGGCGAATTGACATACTTGCAACCAGGAATATAATACAAGATTTAACAATTAAAATCTCAGCTTATTACATGTACAAGCTAACTTTTAATATATTGTAAAAGTTTTGTAAAAACAATATTACATTTTTAATTAAAATATTACTATAATAATAAAACTAAACTTGCGCATGTCCCTTCGTTAATAAATGAACAAATAAATGTTATAGTATTTAATAATATTGTAATGTATTTTATTTTAGAAGTACTAAATTTTCAATACACGTTTTTTGAATAGAATGAAATAAAAGCTGGTCAAATTTGCACAATGTCTGGCATACTTATAAGTTTACAGATTTTTTTCATCAAATATTCCTTGTTCATTTATATAAACAAATTACGAACATTATTTTCTTAGGCATAATTATTTTATAGTGTCTGATTCACGGTTCCAAGTTCAATGTAGCTTAGCGATTGGGCATTATATTTTTTTGTTACTGCAGAAGAAACAGGTTAAACATACCCGAGAATGTATAGGTACCACTTTGTGTGTGGTGCAGCAGCTCTGTATCTAAAATAATTTATCTTTTGTAACGGGTTTAGGAAGACATTCTTCCAGATAACCTATCCGGTGCTTTATCAGGATCCCATTTGTTCAAACCTCAAATGGCGAAGGAAGGTTCTGCACTCTAATGTTTTTTCTGTGTGAATTTAAGTCTTTTTACTTACACTTTGAAATGCTCGAGAGAGCTACACGGCTAATTTCAAGTTTAGATCCTAATATAAATAATTTTTATTCCCATGTGTTCCGCAATTTTTTTGTTTTGTTTTGTTTTTTCATAATTTTCAGATTTCTTCCCGTTTGCGTTTAACCCTTTAATTCCACGGTACATGATTAATAATGTTGCAATTCTTTTATCTGACCGTTATAAAGTGATTCAAATAATTGTTTTGCTGGTTTGGTGACTCTTTCAGATTACAGTTTATATGGTAATATATTGCGGTTTGCAAAATATCCTTTTTCTAAACTATGAACACATTTTTTTGATCTCCTCCTTTTAGCTTCTTGTTTCTTGAAGCTGATGCTGCAGTATTCCATTTTATTTCGATTCATTTCATTCCACGACGTTTTCCGTAAATCTACCCAATGTAGCATAAACAAACTGCACATGCATGCAGGTACATTAGTCAAGGAACCGTGCTGGCATTCGCTCAAACGGTGAAAGGCTGAAACGAAACTTGGAGGGAATTGTACACAATATGGAAGTTCGTATAAAATGATCACGGAAAAGGTTCCATAGACCCAAAGCTTAAGTGCAAAAACCCCTCAATTATCAACTATGGCAGTACAAATTTCCTATAAAAGGAAAAGTTATTTAAGTGTTTTCTTCACAAAACTCAAATAACAATCCTTTTATACCCTTGGAATCTTTCATCATCATTCATTACCATTTATTCTATTGTAGTAAACTTTTTCGATGGTCTAAATGGTACCTGGAATACTCCAGAAAAGTGTATAAGTATATTTATGATATAACAATGAGCAGCAACAGTAAATTAAAAGTTAGGAGAGGCAAACCCAACCCAGACTTCCAAAACGAGCCGACTTGTCATAACAAACAGCCACAAATCACGCTGCACGCTCCGACGACAGCACCATTCACTACCCTCACCAACACTGGCTACACATTTACCCATTCATTCCACACGCAAAAGATGGCGGTAAGTCCACTAACTTTCATCGAAAACACCTGCACTGAGGCGATTACTTTTTACCATTAAGCCATTGTTTCTTAATTCCGCATTATTAAATAAGTATTGCTATGAAGCTGAAATTTTCAGAAAACTTCCTTAATAAAAGAGATAAACAATTCAACGTATTATTTAACACAAGCAAAAAAAAAAAAAAAATGGAAATCAGACTATTTTATTCACAAACATTACTTTAATTTGATCCCTCAGAAAATGAGAGCTGTGTTTAGTATCCACAGATACTAGATCGATTCATATGCCATGTCCCACAGGGGCGTAAATTTAACTATACTTTTGTTTTTTCCATATTGAATAATGAATGGGTCGTAAATTTATGTTGGAGAAACTAGTATAGCTGCAGTTCATGAATTGAGCGCTTATATTCATGTATTTCAACCAACATCCGTATCGAGTGCCATAAATCAAATTACCGCCGGACGCCTGATCAACTGTTGCCGACCTTATGCAAAGCAGATGACCGAAAAGTGCAACCGGCGACGAAGATCCCACGATGAGTTTGGAAAGATTGTTGGTAGCCCCAAGATATCACCCAGAAAACTGAGAGCGAGCAAATTGTCATTGTTGTGTATTTTGAATCAAGATAGATTCCACTCACATAAAGCGTAATTGGCTCAAGAACTTCACGGTGATGACTCCGGTAGACTTACAGAAATCTGGGAATAGAAGCTCACACATATGTCAATCTTTCTCAATGACGAAGGATCGTTGCATTTGGGAGGTCATCTTGTTAGGCATAATACACAATATTACGGAAGATACACGCTTCATTAAGTTGAGACTTGGAACAAGTCTCGTTTTCCAACGATGCCAAACCATGTTTTTAACAGGACGGAGCTATAGCGCACCTTGTTATGAAGGCGCGAGTGTCTCAAGAAGTTTTCCAATTGATGGGTTGGCCGAATAGTCACCCTATTCCCCAGATCTTACCCCTCTTGAATTTCCCTGCAAGTGTATTTGAATGTACAGAATCGGCCTCAAACTCTCCGAATTGAAGGGCGCTATCATCAGAGAATGCCTAAACACACTTAGACATATCAAACAGTCCTATAAAACCAGAATACAAGGTTGTATAACAGTTGAAGGGCTAATTTTGAGCATATATGAAAAAAAGTCTATGGCAGGCAACTAATAAACCTCGCTGTATATGATTTAAATGCCATTCCAAACAGAAGTATCATAATAATATAATTATTTTAAAAAATTAATTAAAATGTATTTTATCAAATTTAGGAACTAGCACCGAGAAATACGAATAAAGAGTGTGTATGTGCGATTTTTAAACAGTTAACGCATTGTTCTCCATGAAGCATACACCCACTGTATTAAGACATAGTTAAATTCCATTTTTCTTCCATTCAAATTAAATAGTTTGCTAGAGGCTAGAAAATATGATAAAGCTGCAAAGGAATTTAATCTTGTACCTTGATTAATATCGAATTCATATCCATAACAATGTACTGCCACGGTAATTATCTTTAAAAGAAATTCTGCAAGTGTAGATTTTTCTTTGACATCAACTGTCACACATCTAAGGGGAGAAATAAAGACTGGATTCAGTTTAATTAACTGTAGTAAGCGATTTGCTTGAACGCTCTAACACGGGCTTGTAAGCTACAATGGTGAATTTATAGTACTTTCTTTAGAGCACGTTGATACCTAAGGAGTGTCTTTCAAGTTGCATCCTGAAGAGATCTTGTTGCGAATATTTTAAAATTGTTTATTGACCCAACGTGCACGAGGAATGAATCTTTCAGAGTTCTTGTAAGTGGTACGTAGTCTAGACAACACGTGCGCCCAGGCAGTTTCTGCAATAGTGTCTCCAAGCTCATGGAAAAGGCTTTCTTATCAAACGCTCGATCTCTACTGCTAATCTACAATTCCCTTCTCTCAATTCAACACACGCTTCATCCGATACCATCACTTCGATTTACAGTGGCATACACCTGGTTTGAAGTAACAATTCTCCCGGAATAAAAGATTAAAAAGAGTTTGTGAGAAGATTTCTTCGGTTTATCAAGATGGTCTTATCTTGGTACGGTTTAGCGAAAGTATGAAGCAGAATTATCAAAATGTGCCCAATATTTGATTAAGTTATTTATATATGTTTCTTTTCCAGCAATTTACGAGTAAAACAAAATAAATATTATGATTACAAATTTAAGTCAAACAATATAATTCAGTTTCTGTTTATCAGTACTTTCGAAACGGCTTTACCAAGCAGGTGTGTTTTTCTTGTAATTAAGTTATATATTCTAAATTCCTTTATAATTCCAAAGTTTGTGGTTTTTTAAGCTTAGACTAAATTAAAACAACAATATGATACAAATGAGGATTTATTTGCACTTGCTTATTTCTTGTGTTTCGCTGAAGTCCAAAGATTAATAATTTTATGTACCGTACAGTTCAGTGTATTTAATTTAAAACCTACGCCTTAAGAAAAACCGATACTTCGCTTTCATATATAATCTAATTTTGGGTAAAGGAGAATTTATTTTCGTTCGCTACGTTTGCAGTGGATGTGGTGCGCGGTTCTCATACACTAGTAGATGTCCATCAAAGCTTATCTACCACATCATAATCAATCAGCCGAGTTTAGCGTGCCCAAATGAACATTTTCAAATAATGTTTAATGCCCGTTTTAACTACTGAGTCATCACGGGCGATAGACCTTTTTTTGGTTACCACTATGGTTACCACTACACCACCAGGACCAACAGTGTGTTCCGATATAATATGATCATCGTTATTGGCGAAAATATAAAATAATTTAATTTACTACAATACTAATTCTATGAATAATAGGTGAGCTGTTTCTGTATTATAAAGATTAATTTGCGGCTATTTTATATAGTCTAAATTCAATTTGGGTGTTTGTCTTGTCAAAAATAAAAATAATAATGCTGCTGTAAAAATACTTTTTTTATATAAAATGAAAAATAAGTAACACACATTTCCACAAACTTGCGAGATAATGTACAAAGTTCTCACTCATAGTTGGTTTAAGTTCTACAACATCCGAAAACTTGTGTTGCCCAAACTTGTCTTTTATCCTACCTACAGTTATTAGTTTTTGTTATTTATTGAAAAATATCTTCTACAGCAATATATTTTACTGCTTAATGTAACCCTTTAAATCCATGTAGGGTCTAAAGATATGACTTTTACATGTTTCATAATTTGTGACAAAACCTTGCTTATTTTATTAAACAATATATATAGGTAAAGCCACACAATGTAAACTTTGCTTCATATCATTACAAAGAACTTTAAAAGAATTAATGATAAAATGTAAAAGACAAATATTTATATGTGTTCCTCTGACTATATATTTATCCAAAATTATAGGGTTATTAATAATTACATCAGAGATTAATAAAAAGCATATTCAACTGAGGAAAACTTTATTGTTAAAGATCAGAGTGCACATACACGGTGAAAGGAAAACTAACACGTTCCTTTTAAGATATTCTTCTTTTAAGTATGATAAACTAAATGGACTTTTAGTTTATCATTCACTTTTGTGTTAAAGGTTTAAGTATTTTTTCGTGAAACTGTTTTAAATTATTCTAAAATAATATACGCTATAGCTTAGAGAGACCATATTTAGCTATAAAATTTACAGGCTCAAATACCTAAAAAGGAAATTGTAAATATTACTTCAGCTTTATAAAGGTAAATGTGAAAACTGGCAAAAGGTAGCCAAAAAGTACTTGACAAAAAAGAAAGAAAGAAAGAAAGAAAGAAAGAAAGAAAGAAAGAAAGAAAGAAAGAAAGAAAGAAAGAAAGAAAGAAAGAAAGAAAAAATACACGGTCAAGGAAAAATGAAATTTAAATTTCTTTATTAATTTTTTCTTTTCATTTTTCTGATTACCAGTATTGTAGATACACTTAATGCTTTTTGCTGTAAATGAATATTTATGATTTTACAATATAAAGTAAAATAATTGTGACTTGTATGATATTTCAAGTAAAATTTAGAGTACAAGATCATATTGTAATTTTATTTTAAATCTTGTTTTGAATTTAAGATTTATTTTTCTGGTCAATGTGGTTATTCAAAGCAGATATTTTCGAAATGAATTTAGTAAAGCGGTGAAATATTTCCCGTAAAACGTTAACAAACTATGAGAAAACAATTATTCATAATTTCTTGACTCGGTGAGAATAAAGAAAAAAAATACATATAGCTAATTTTTTCCAACTATGTCAACTTCATGTCAGGGAACTGCAAGCGTGAGTATCCTACGTAGAGACATGCTGCATTTTATTTTCGCAGAAAAAAATGGAAACATCTCAGCGTCAGGTAAAATATTTAAAAAATTTTACTCATATTAATTTGGTCTATAATCTTTGCGAGTTACTATATAAGATTTTCTTCCACTTTGTATAGTTATGTTGAACTCTGTTAAATCGAATAAAATGCGCGGGTCACCAAAATAGTAATATTTAAATCAATATAATGTTATACCGTCAGTTTTAATACGGGTACAATCAACAACTTTGACAATGGTATACATCTATTTTGTTCTTTTTTTAACATTTGAGACTTCACCAGATTTTGTGCTGCATCACTTTTCTAATGTACTGCAAATTCATCTCTTTAGGATAGTCACCTAGCATCACATGATTTCATAGAAGTTCTTCGAGCCATTTCAAAATTTTTCGCTTTCGATACACACACAAATCATTGTCAGAGATACATGGTTGTAACGATACTATAAACCTTAAGATAAATATGGCCATACTCTTGAAGCCTGAATAGATAATAAGTTCATTTCGAGGTTGCTAAAGCTCGGACTCGTGAGCGGGAGGTTTGGGGTTCGATTCCCACAAGGACCGTACTCCCTGAATGAGCTTTTTTTTTCAGGTTTTCCTCAGTGCTCATAAATGGCAAAATGCCTTAGACCTGAAATACTTCCTCCCTTTAAAATAAAATCCTTTCCTAGTTTATCATTTCATCTCATGTGGTATCAATGTCCACCGTTGCCTTCTAAGCCCAAAATCGCGCGTTCAAACCCGGCCAGGACCGATGAATTTTTTCGAGCATAAAAATCCCACGTATGGCTTCCTTCGGAAGAGAAGTAAAGCCGTGGGTTCCGTGCCGTACATTTACAGCATGATAAAGAACCTCAAGTCTGAAAAAAAAGAAGTCTCTGAGCAAAATCTGTCGGCCGTTTCACACCCTGAGTTGAATGGGACGCTGATGACCTGAGCTGTTAAAGAGCGTCCGTAAATAAAACCAAATCAAAAAAAAAAAAAAAAAAATCAGAACACACTAGCACCTAAATGCACGTGCTATGCTGCAAGGAACTTCATTCCCAGTCTCTCTAGTTTTCGTTCAGCTACATTAACATGTTTCAAAGTAACCAAATTCATAAATTTCTAGAGTTTCACTGAAGTGAGAGCTTTACCTAACCTGCTACATATTCCTATAATTTCTCAGTAGGAAGAAATAAGTTCGTGTTTCAAGGCTGCACAATTGTTAGTTCTACTACCTGCCGTAGTATCAAAGTACCCGCGTCAGCTTCCAATTTACTCTTGCTCTCGAGACCTCACTTAATTCAGGTGATGCACATAAATAACTTCCCTAGCAATGACCTATTAAAGTTCCTCATATTCGTTTCAGGGCACCGCCGCTGTCATCTCTAAATCCTTTTCTTATCTCCGGTTCTTAATCAACCATCCCCTGGAAAAGGCCTAAGTTGCTTTACATGATGGAAGCATGTTCGAATGTACATGGATGTTATATATGTTGCATGTTGTGTGGCTAGCTGCTGGGGACCGTTTTGTCCAGAACGACATGCCGGTAAACGCCTATATGGGGAGAGGAGGCGACACCATGCTTCATTTGTCTTTTGACTGACGTCATTGCCGAAGGGTAATAAAGCTAGAGGACGTTACAATGAGGCAGTATGTAGGCATACATTGTCACCGTTTCCTATACATGTACGTCACACTATACCTGCAGCTAGTCCACTCACGTTCCGGCCATCAGACACAGCTCCCGTGCTATGTTGTTGTCAGGGTGGTCCCATGATTCAATCTCTATTGATAATACGATACCTTACCAGGCACTGATAGAGCAATATATTACAATAATTTCATTTTCCATGTTATTTATCTGTATATGCAAATGAAGGCGTGGACGAAGAGCAAAATGTACTAATGTCTTGATCTCGTTTCTGAGCAGCAGATGGATATATGCTCCAAAATATTTCTTTATTGATTACTGTTGTCCCGTCCATTAAATAATAAATTTGTCATAGTAGCCCATGGGAAATATAATTATATCGATCGACCATTTGGGGCGTTTCTTGGTCTTTAGGAATACGATGGTTTGTGGACAAACCCACACTTACTTGCCTGGAAAAGAAATATGTGAAAAGTATGCATTTAGTACAGTAACTTTAATTAACTAAAGGCATAAAAAGCAGTTTGGGAATGTTTTCTAAATGCTTAAATATCCGTTTTAGACAATTCATACTGAAAATAGCTATTTTTACACAATAGAAATTGCATTTTGTAATACTTCAGTGCAACAAACTTTGGTTTAATTCGGTATGTGAAGATTTATCTATTTAAGCGAATAAAACTACACATTTGTTGACTTTACATTTTTCATTGTGGTTTCGAAATCAAATCATAGTGAAATTATTTAAAGATATTTATTTGCACAAGATATCACATTGGCAACTCTGTAACGATGCCAATCTGGGAGAAATTCAAAAGCCATTGATCCCAACATTGCGCAAGCCCAAACGTCTTTCAATAGCTTGTTTTAGTACGAAAGAAGAATTAAATTTTAAACAACAATTTGGTATAATGTATAAAGAATTTTTACAATAAAAACAACCAAAAATGATAATTTTAACCAACAAAAAAACGTGTAATGAATCAAATATTTGAGAGATGTAAGTGAAAGTTAACTTGAGTAAATTTATCTTGCGTACAAAATCTATAAAAAAAAATACTCTCCCATTATAAAACATACTAAAATTAACCCTTCGCATGCTTCATAAGTAATCGGTAAATGTTATATTAATTCAAAAAAGTAATGTATTATTTATGTGATAATTATCAACCGCAGTCACATTGATAGCATTATCCAGAGATTTAGGTAACGTTTCATTCATGATTCTTCTAGTGAACTATTCTTTGAAACAAGAGGCGTTTCGGAAATAATTTTAATTACAATTACTAAGTAGAGTATAAATATTAAGGCCTATGTAAAGAAATGGTGTGTGATACACATGTTAAAAGTAATTTTAGGATGTATGCAAAGCGAAACTTTCAACTTTTACCCTTTATCATTATATCATGAGACCCCCAGCAACTGCCGGTATATGGTCCACGCACTCGCGGTACTACAACGTATTCAGATTTTATAACCTGGGTACTTCTAATAAAATTGAATTTGTATTCTCCCTTCTTACAGAAGTTGCTGGAAGTGTTGCCCAGTTTTTACAAAACACAATTTACATCTTCTGGTCTTCTGAACTCTTACGAAATTCCTGGCTGCTGTGTAAGACATCTAATATAGTTTCTCCGGTCAGCACAACACATATTCGTTTTTTTACTATCAGTCACTGAACCTTACTCACTAAATCTATTATTGTTGATTTTTATGGAACTGATAGTTCAGGGAATTTACATTCAAAGTTTTGCCTTCTACCACGCCCTTTGTGTGCGTCTTCAAAATGTACGGTGTGAATACCTCACCACTGCACTGCACAACACAACACACTAATGTACTATAGCCCATTACGCGTGATTCAGCATTGATCTACCTCCTGTTGGAGACAGCTCGCAAACTGGATGGAGGAGAATGCTGGCGATGGCAGGGAAAGGGTCGTACATGTAAGCCTGCTACTTGCTATTGGAAAGTTTTAATAATCGCAGGCTGTTAAATCAGGGAACCGAGGGGACCACAAGACCTTACTGATAACTTTGAATTGCTCTCATGGAAGTATGCGTAATGTGAGTAGTGGCAGATCCTATTGAGATAATGACGATCACGCTCAATGTCGGTTAATTCTCTGAAAAAAAGGTTAGTATAGTATTCACATAAGTAAGAGAACAAACTGCAATCTAAAAAAAATTGGTCCTATGAATTTTTAACACTGAGTTAACACATATGAACCGTGAATAAAAACGCACTGTGTCGTAAACACACGAAGCAAAATACATTTTATGTATATTGTCGAATTAAGAAACTAACAACACAACACACACCCGGGAACAACTGCGACAGTCAGCAAGGCGAACAACTAAGCAAGCAGGCTTGCTACCCTCTCCACGTCGCGAAACAGGTGGGTGCTCGCTCATAGGAAAAACCTCGCGCCATGGGGGAAGGCATCACTGATCTTGAAATAGACAATTGTACATTGTCATAAAAACTATCGGGTCCTCACAATAGTGAAATTATTTATTACATGAATGTATATAATCAAACCCTAGTAAGCAATCATGCGTAAATATTGACATTTAAATTTCACCGTGAAAATTGCTAAACCAAGTAAAGCAATCTAAGACTAATATTGCTTGTTACTTCTGTTTTTTTTTTATCACGTATTTTATGCTGTGTGGTATATGGTGGGAAAACTGTTTTTGTGAGAAAAGTCATATCCTTGTGTCCTCAGATTGTACAAGGCCTTGATAAGAATTATTTATTACGTCACTCAGTGGCACACGTTTGTCATGCTTATCTTTTTCTCCCACTACTTACCCTGATAATATGCCCGAAAATGAAAATAAACCATTAATATAAGACCTCAAGGCTAAGAAGATAAATTAGGGGTATATGTGTAAGAAATTATGAAATTACAGACCCAGCATTTAACTGCAACATTTTTGCTCAATCACTATGCTGACAGTTGCTGGTTAATTCACAGAATTTATTACGGGCTAATAACGCGCAATTATATGAGGGCATTTTAGTTGAGCCTAGACAGGCTTAGAAATTAATGATTCAGGGAGAGGATGTAGTGCTCGGTAATCTGATTGAAGCTCTCTCCTTATTCAATTATGTTTGACGCACCGTCTTAAGAGCCCAGGGCAGGTAGAAAGACTGCTCCCAAAGCCCCCAGCCCTCGGGAGACCCAGGATCTAGCTTGGCACTGATTAAGCACGTTCTGGCCTCTGGCTCATAAGTTTCAAGACACGATAATCAAGCATAACCTTGAGGTACTTTACTGCATGGAGAAAAGGCTTGGATTAGAGTTTAGCTATCCGTTTATAGCTAAACTTTATACTACAAACATTACTTAATGTTACAGTAGGAAAATGACAGCTACTTGTGCGCATTTAAATATAAAGAGAAATTAACATTAATTAACTAAAAGTATATTCAGAAAATCGACTTAATATTACACACTTTGTTCTCGTGACATTTCCCAGTATGCTTTGTACAAAACGGATATCTCAGATTATCCAATAAGCATCAAGTATAATCAATACAGAGATAATAGAAAAGTATTTTAACATTTTCATTTCTGCAAAACATACATATCAAGTTGTTCTGTTCGGGCCAAACACACAAAATGGCTAACGAGCTTCATTTATATGGTTTGAAATTTTGTTCAAGCTCTAAGAGGGTTAGTACGGGACCGAACAATTTATTTAATATAGTGTAAGCATCTGTAGGCATATGAATTCTTACTGTGAACTACCTAATACAGGGCTTTCACATAAAAACATTTCCGCGCGCGCGCGGTGATTTCAATGTCGTGGGCAGCACGCGCCAACCCGCCGAGAATCAAACACCGCGTTGCGTCATAGTTTTACGTGAAAGCCTTGTACATGTCTGTTTAAAAATTGAAAATAATTCCGAATTAACGCTTTTCCATTTAAAAATAAAAAAATTACATTCACATTTCGGTCTTCCAAATTTATTTTCCAGCACTGGTTCCCTTGGAGCTTTGGTACTTTCCCTCATGGCGTGGCTGTCTTCTGAGATCATAAGGTGCAGTTACGTCGACCAAATGGGGATGGGGTTATAATGAGGCATTAACTTTAATGAGACCTAACTCATGTGCGCCATGGAAACATTACTATACAAGGATAAATTAAGTTGTAACATCCGGGAATCGAACCCGTGACCCCAGGAGCAGTAGCCAGGAACGCTGATCACCAGACTATGGGGCTAATTTTCCAGCTAAATTATTTTCTGTATTTTTATCTGTCCTTTATATTAGAAGTGTTCATATTATTCACACTGTTTTTCTATCACTCTTACATTTCGACTCTTGTGGTTTTTCTGAAAATAAATTCCAATCAACAGGAATTAGAGTTTCATTATATTTGTAATCACCATGCAAAGGCCATAAGTAGCCCGTATTCAGATTTTCACTGCTTCTATCCAAATCCAATAAATAAATGTCGTCCAGTGCCCAAGGAATTTGTCACATATGTAGGATAGCTTGTCTTCAAAATTACGAAGATTTCACGGAGATTATATATCATTAGTGCATGAACGGAAAGTAAGGCCCTCTTCAATAAACGCAAGGTAGCCAGATGTGCTCTTCAACCTGTATATTTTGAAGTAATCTTTCACAGTATATACTGCTATGTGTGTGTTTTAAGTGTTTAACGCCCACTTTCGCAACTGAGGCATCACAGACGATGGGCACTTATGGTACAACAGATTAATTGATAAATTGGGATAGTAATTTAGGGGAGAAGAAAGCGATTCACATTTAAATTTATGGTACCATCTCGGCATTTGTCATTTATGATTGGGGAAAATCTGGTAAAGACATTTGTCAGGGATGATGGTCTTGGCGGGAATTGAAACCCAGACATTTTGTTTTTATGGTTCTTATCTTATGTACGAGGTGGTATCAAAAAGTTCCACAACTGGTTCTGTAGCGCGCCAACAGATGTCAGTATAGGATGGCGCGCGCAGCACTCGGAAGCTGTACCCTTGAACTAGCAGTGTGCCATGCGACGTCACTGAATTTTCATTGGGAGTAGTGCAATCGGTATTTTTGACATTACGTTCGTGTACTAGAGTGCGATTTAGTCAAAAACAGCAAATTGATACAAAGATCTAACGTGAAATTTGCGTTAAACTTGGGAAATCGGTCGTAGAGAGATTAAAAATGTTTAGGCAAGCTTACGGCAAGACTGCAATGGGGCGCTTCAAAAGTGGAAAAACGACCCTGAAAAATAGTCTCTGGGAAAAATCCAGAAAAACGCTCAACTCCTGCGTACTTCCTTTTCCTAAAGATGAAGGCCGTTCTCAAAGGTCGCTGTTTCAACACGTTGACGATATACAGCGTGAATCTCAGAAGGTTCTGCACTCATAAACATGATTTTGAGGCTGCGTTCCAATAGTAGCAGAAATGCCGGGACCGCTGTATTGCTGCCCAAGGAGACTATTTCGAAAAAAAAATTGTAAATTGGATAAATGAAGTTTATTTCTATGTAACAGATTCAGTTCCGGAACTTTTTAATAGCACTTCATTTACTTTAATTTTTCACAATTATATTTGTCCCCATTTTAGAAAATGTTGTGGCCTGCAATCTGATTAATTTTGTGGCACATCACCGACATTTCACATTATCCGTTTATTACATTAAACGAACAATAATAAATAATAATTTAAAAGAAAAACTGGTGTCTAACTAAAGCCCCCAGAGCAGTAGCATATTAAACATACCCTTTCCTTAGAATAGCAATATACTCTAGATTTCCCATTTATTTTATTTAATAATTTATTAACTTATTCCTTTGTCCTTCATTTAAGAGATAGTTCAAGGTATCAAGCTTTCTCTTCAAAAACTTAAGAGATAGTATCTAAATGTTTCAATATTCAGGTTCATTTTAAGGTAAAAGAAATAATAAATGCAGTTCCACTTTGCTGATGATTTGATTTATTTACGGAAGCTCTTTAACATCTCAGGTCATCAGCGTCCCATTCTATTCAGGGCGTGAAACGACCGACAAATTTTTCTCAGAGGCCTCTTCTTTCAGGCTTGAGGTTCTTTTTCGTGCCGTAAATGTACGACACGGGACCCACGGCTTTACTTCGCTTCCGAAGGAAGCCATACTTAAAATTTTTACACCCGAAAAAAATTCATTGGTCCTGGCCGGGTTTGAACCCGCGATCTTGGTTTTAGAAGGCAAGTATGGTTACCACTACACCACAGGACCGACTCCAATTTGCTGACGTCTATTATGAAAGTCAATAATGCTGAAAATGAGAATAAATAAATAAATAAATAAATAAAAATCTAAGAAATGAAATACTGGGGTCCTAGGATAATTTATCGCGATGTGCCTCATTGGTACAAATTTTGGAACGTTTAAGATAAGACTATTAATAAAATATAGGTATTGTTTATACAGGATGTAACCAAAATACTCTTAAAACTTTGAAGGGGAGTTATGTACAGATAAATGAGAATAAAGTTCATAAAAGCATATGAAAATGCTTTATGCATAAATTATAATTAATAGGTGTGTTCAGCATTTTGGTTTTATTATACAAAGGCCATGGGTTTTCAAGGAAAACGTATCCACTTTATTGTGTTGTTACTAAGGAATCATAATTATTTTGTTTTGTACATATGTTGAAAAAAATTAGAAATGTATTTTTAAATGAACCAATGGCGAGATATTTTCGCAGGTGGGCGATAATCTAATGGTAATTGGATAAGTGCTGTATAGAAGCTCATATAGCATACAGAAAATTGATACTAGTGCTTGGGTCTTTGCTTTAAAATTCTCATTTAAAATATACAAGAGAAGTTTTAAGTCATTCCTCGATCCACATTTTGAACTATTATTGTTCCTGTCTACTCAACTGCTACAAAATTCGACAACTGGAGCGTATTTGAGAATCATATCAGCCTATTTATGAAAACAAATTTCCATGGCAACAAAATAGTTAAACTTCGAACGTAAACAGCTTTTCTTATCACTTGCATGGACAACTTCAACGTGTACATCGGCATTTATTTTGAATTGTTTTCTTTATAAGTTAACTGAATGACCAAACATTGCAGGATAGTACTTGGAAATCCAAATGCTGGATGTAACAGTTCTTAGTTGATTAACCAGTTATTTACTCTCATATGTTTATATGGCATTTTTCTTTAATTAAGCATAGCTCTTGCATACTGTGTGCAGGTATGTTAGTTACACTTTGTATATTTGAAAAGCTTGTGCAGGTGAAGATTATCTAATTTGCAATTTGCTCACTACTGCTATAAACCATCGCTATATTTATGAAAATTGCACAGAATTTCATTTTATTTTTTTTTTTTCTGAAATCAAAGGCATGTCATTTGAGGGATATACAAATTACAGAACCAAAGAAAAACCTAGATACTCAAATACTCAAGTCATTTAGTTTCGCTAAGTCAAGATTTAACGAACAAGGTTAAATTCTTCGTTTTCAGTTTAAAGAATAATTAAATGTCAATGAAAATATTATTTTAAAATCGATAATGTCGCTTTTGAATTGAAACAATGGATACGGTGACTTTCGGAAAAATGGAGCTAAATTTGCATTTCAAAAAGGGAACCAGCATTTTAACAAATGGATTTAAATGTTGAAAACTGGAGATCTTGTATAGGTGAAATTTCGATTTAGACTTTCATCAGTGATGAACTTGTACAATTTTAGCTTTCGGTCATTTTGCCAATCCGCTCCAAACTGCTTAGTGAGAAGGTTATCAATATGTTCTTCTTTTGTATCTTTAGGCTGCTACTTTTTGTGATCATGGGAGGCGAAACGTTGCTAAACCTTTACCCCTATCTTGTCAGCAAAAATGCCTGTTTTTTATTTTCTTTTCCCTAACACAGTTCTCGTAAAATTAACATTCGGCACTAGACAAGGTTTTTGAGTTAGCCAAAGAATAACCATCTTAGTGGACATACTTATTAGCGTTTGTTACAACATAATTGTAAAATGCACTGCTCTTTCTCACTGGTTATATTAAGTTTGGATTAAGCGCTCTTGCGACAAGCCTTTTAACTGGAATTCTGCAATTAAAAAGAAAAAATCTTGTGGCCTGTTTTGCCGTTGTCCATGGTTTAATATGCCACCATAGCTTTCACCGACTTCTGCGGTTGGCTTCATCAGTGGACGAAGAACAAATGACTGCGGTATTGATCAGTCTTTGTCTGGCTTTATGAAGTAGATCCATATTACGTATGTATGGGAAAGAGGGAAGGGGGTGGTTGCTCGTTTTTAAAAACCGGTTTCCATGTGCTACTCAGGTGATAACCGCCGTCTCTGATAAAATTGTTTGCATGTTATTTCCAATGTCTCCCTGCTGGCTAGATTGAAAAAGGCTTGTGTTTCTGCAATCACCTGTGTTATTAAGGTGTATGCCACTACATTTATTTAGAACATGCTCTGCTACAGCACATCTTTCAGGCTGATTAAACGAAGGTATTGCTATGTTCCTGTAATCGTTTTAATAGATCTGCCGGTCATTCCAATGTACACTTTGCCACACTCACATTGTATTTTATAAATACCTGTTGTGTCTAGAGGGCCACTAGGGTCTTTTACATTACCGAACATTTGCCCTAATTTAACAGTTAGTATGAAAATAATTGTATGCCTTTTTTTCTGGAATACATGTGCGATGCGCACATTGTCTTCCTTGTATGTTACAAAAGCTCTGGAGTTTTTTTTTCTTTTCTTTTTTGCTTGAGTAAGTGTTGTATGCTCTCGTTTGCCTAGGACGGCTGCCTCTGTCAACATCATTGTTGGCCTTAGAAGCGGCACATAATTGATTTAATTCATGATTAAAATGTTCCGGTTATGTAATGTTTTTAGCTCTGTGCATTGCAGTCTTGATCACGTTTCTTTTATGTGCAGGAAGGTGATACCATTTTGCGTTAATATCTCTTTCCGTTTATGTGTTTTCTACAAACTTGATGATCAAGGGCTTCTGTTGATTTCCTCAGAACTAAAGCACCTAGAAAACGAAGTGTGCCATTACTTTCTCTTTCCATAAGAAATTTAATGTTTTCGTGGAGACCAGTATTCTAAAAATAGCTATAGTTTGTGTTGTTCAAGTACCCATATAACAATGGTGTCGTCCAATATCTCAAACAGAGTGAAGATTTATATTCGTCAGTGTCTGAAGCCTTCTCTTCAAAGTATTGTATGAAAAAATTCGGCACCACCGGGCTTAGTGAACTTCGCAATGCTACTCCTTTTTGTTCATGGGGTTCTCCAGTGAGTAGCTGGAGGTTAAGACTTGCCTGAGTAATTTGCCTGAGTAATTTCTTCTGTTTTAAAGTGGAATTGGAGGAGTTCCAATGTGTCCTAGATCAATACTTTAGTGAACAGAGATTCAACATCCAAGCTCACAAGTATATCATTAGGCTAGATGTTGATCTTATCGTCGTTTTCCACAAAATGTTTAGAATTCTTAATGTGGTAATTTTGTTGTTCATTTATTGTACACTATAAGGGTGCTAAGTGCTCAGCTAATGTGTACGTTGGTAAACAAATGGCGCTGACAATAGATCTTAAAGGAATATGTGGGTTTTGTATCTTCGGGAGTCCGTACAGCATAGGAGGTAGACTATTATTGGCAGAGCATGCCCTAAAGGAATGCATATACTTTAATAATACAGAGGCAGTTGCAAAAACATCAATCTAGACAGGAGGGAAGCATTAAAAATACAACAAATGCAAACAATTTTAACAGAGACGACGGATATCACCTAAGTAGCACATGGAAACCGGTTCTTAAAAACAAGCAATTAAACTTTTCCTCTTCCCTTGCACACGTAATATTGATCGATCTTCTACAACCAGACAGAGAAGAATGAATACTATCGTCTTTCCAGCAATCAACTGTTCTTCGTCCACAGATGATGCCAACCGTGGAAGTTGGAGAAAGCTATGGTAGCATATTAAACCAGAGATAGCGCCAAAACCACCGGTAAATTTGAACTGTTTTAATTATAACATCGGCCGTGAAAGTCAAAGGTGTATCATTAAAATTCTGTAACCTTTACCAAGTTAATAACAGCCAAGGGTATTTACAGTTCATTTGCGTTATAATTAAGTCATTTTTATCATTATGAAATGCTGGACTACTCATTGAATAATTAATGTAGAAGCTACAAGCGTTGAACTTCCAATGAAGGAAATAGATATTTTTCGAAACGAAATACAAAAATAAAAATGACAAGCATTAAGATATATGCAATTCTTATTCCGAATTTCAGAATTGAACCAAATACACAGTTCATTTCTATTTACATTTAATAGCAAAATATATTTTTCAGACTTTCCCCAATTAGGAAAGTTCGAAAAAACGTTTGCGCGTATATTTGCTGCAAAACAATTTTTCTCGTAAATGAACAAACGTTGAATTATTTGAACAATTAAACCTAGTACAGTGACGTTATTTCAGTTAAGGGCCGCCTAATCTGATTACTGGGAAAGTGTAGCCGTGGCAACCGGAAAATGCAGATAGTCGCAGCGCGTAAAGTTAGTATTTTTATTTTAGTGTTTATATTTTTACTGAAAGCATAAAAAGATACTGAATTTAAAGCTGATGCTAATAAGGACTAACGTGTGTTATTAGAGGTGTTTAAAATTATGCCCCTCGGCGGCAATACATTTCCAGCATCTGCATACAAAATTCCTATATTTCGTTTAATTTTTTCTTCCTTAAGAACGTGGTAGTTTGGAGCACGTTTCTTGTTGAGAGATCTTGTCTCTTGTAACTTGTTAACAAGTTGGTGAACAGTTTCTCTACCTGGAACACGATTGTCAGGATATTTTCTTGGGAATCGCCGTACCACTTCTATGTAAGAAATCAGTTCTCATATGTGTATCGTAAATAAAGTCCATTCAAGGGCAAATTATGTAGTGGCGAAAAACAAATATCACTCGGTGAAAGCACCAAGCAATACTACAACTCACAATGACTCGCTGACAAAGCCTACCCCAAGGTAACTAAAAGATGCTCTCGGCACATGCATTATACGGCCTGACGACAACTTCTCCAGTAAGTAGAAGTGCTATGGGGCCCAGTAGCTCGAGCAACCTCACTGTGTTTGCCATTTACTGTCTTGGCAGACCTTCGAACAGGGATGTCATTCCGCCGTGCTGAAATTCGCTTTCAATAATAACAAGCGATCAACACCGTTACTCCTACCATTCATAGTCTCTGGATAGAACTTTAATGGGAGTACAAATAGTGTGCTTAGTTCAGTGCTGCACTTGACCTCGTGCTTTTGAGTATGACTGGCGAAAGAAGAAAATATTGTACATTTTATAAATATTGACGATTTATGCATTTAAGCAAAGAAAAAGGAGGCGAAACAGAATATTTTATTTGTTATATAAAAGCAGCATCATCATGAAGTTAAATATAAATTCTATTCAGGAGATGAAGGGACACAATTGATTCGTGAATTCACAGAAGAGGTAAGACTTTGCTTTGCCATTTATACATTTTGCCAATGTTATAAATACTTATAAAATATATTTATAGAAAACGTCATAACCCACAAAAATTAAATTGCCCTTTTGTATTTTATATATATATATATATATATATAAATTACATTTATATTTATTGATCAAAAATAATCTTAAGAACACTAATCAAATGGAGACAGCATTTCCGAAACAGACACTACTGCGTGCTCTCTCCCCCCTCTACTACACATTAAGCAATAAACCGGCTAGCGTCTCTCAGTTTTAATGCCACCAACTTTAGGAAACACATTGAAGCAATAAGCCCGTTGTATGTGGTCATGAAAATATTTATGTACCCAAATGTCGTACAAGAAGCGCGACATTTTAAGTCAGTGCTCTTATTCAACACTGTCTAATAAATAGGCAATTTAAATAATGTGCTTCTCCAAAATTTAATCAGGAGTTCAAAGTCACATTGTAGTCAGCAAGATGATGATAATTTCCATTTATAAATATTAAATTTAAACATTATAAGCAAAGCAGAAGAGTTTTACCATTTTACACAAAATCAAAGGCAAAAAATTACAAAAGAAATTTACGGCGATACATAAAAAGTACCATCATACACAACACTTGATGCAAGATAATAAAGGCAATGACTCACCTCAAGAATGTACGACAAATGGCATCTCCCAAGGTTTTCATTCCAAAACAAGAAATGAATTCCTGATTTACTATTACTAGACACTATAGGTTAAAACGGAAAAAGCACCACAAAGGAAATTTCCCAGAATTTTTACACAAAACAAGAAAATGTACATTTACAAAATTCAAAAAACAATACAAACAATATTGCAGACTGATAAATGCCAAAGAATAATCCATGCCCGTTTTTCTCATTTATTTTCAAAATGAAATACCGGAATTTAAACATGTTCCCATTATTTAACAAAGAAATGTCTTAATACTTGTGTCACTACGTGGTTTGTTCAGTTGAGCGTCGCCTAACTAATTTTGTGGTAAGACAACCAGGAAATCTCTGCCCTCATGGAAAACGTATTAATTAATTACAACGCTGACCACGAGCGACAAATATCCCAGTATTCCAGACCGAAACATTCTTATTCCTTTCAAATCCATGATCAACTCGTCGAATTTTAATGCCTGAAACATGCTGGATAAGGAAAAAGTGGCATCATATGTCAGAAGCTATCAATACTATAACCAGCCATGTACTTCATGCAATGGACGTTTTAAGGAAATTTGGTCACCTGTTAGGAATAAAAGGAAAGCAAACAAAACGAAAAGTTAAGGAAATTACAATTACATATCGTATTCATAACGCTAAATACACATTGTTCCAACAAGATAACTATGCTACTACATCGCAAACATCACTTTCCAACAAAGGAGATTTTTAAATGTATTTGTAATGCTTTATTTGTTGTCGCTTTGACTGCATTGGTCTTGTCGCGACATTTGTAGGTTGTGAACTGATTGCAGTAGGTGTAAGTCTGTAGGAATGAATGGAATGATATGAAATGAATTAATGATGGTGCAAGTGAGCTCGGAGTTCTTGGGTCCTTAAAGCCATTTTAAACAGGGTAGGAAAAGTTCTGAAAATAATCTTACCCAGAGAGCTTGACCTGACCGGGATTCGAGCCCAGGACATCCAGATTAGTAGTCGCAAACGCTACCTCTAGACCACGCACGTGTCATCAGAGAAGCTAAAAGAAATATGGAGCAAATTCTATTTGATACCAGGTTTGCAGTGCTTAATGTTCACTATACAAGATCTGCATGACCAAACTGGGGCAGTATGAAAGATATCGCATGATGGAGTGTACAAGTAGATACCACTAAATAAAGAGAAAATTAATAAATAAAATCGAACAAAAATGTCAGAATTCGATTGTTTAAAAATACATTATTAAGAAGCTGTGAGTTTCGTTATACAGAAGCGGTGTACAAGTAGAGTATTCAACCAAGACATAGTCCTTTTGAAAGACGTTAATTTTTAGTCCCTTGTTCCGATTCTCGAGTTCTGGTGGCGGTTCCTGAGGAACAATGGCGGCTAGGCTAAGCCATGCCAAGGAAGATAAAGGTATTTGGAAACTAATTTAGAGAGTTTTATTTCTGGGAGGAGTCGCAAGAAAACGCGGGGGAGGGCGTGAGTGGCAGGGGGTGTCGACAGCCTCATGTTAAGCGGAAAGCCATTTAACGAAGTGTGGTCTAAATGTGTTAAAAGGTATGAAAAGAATGAAGAAAGAAACACAAAGAAGAATAAAAGAAATGCTAAGGTGCATGAAATGCTGGAAAGAGAGAGAAATACCCACTATACACGAACAACTGCTCCAGCCGGTTTTGCATAGAAGTTGAATGAAACTGACGTTTACCATTAACGCTCCCTTCATGAGCAGCACTGCCTTATTTAAGCGTCGTCATGTGCAAACCCCTTCTCGTTTTGTCATTAACTTGTTACGAGACTAAAGCACACAAAGTTTTCACCTTACAAAGAACCGTGCAACTCTTTTTATTCAATTACATTACTCAGGAAGCCGCAACTTTAAGGCACAGCTAAAAGATACAATTTAATTTTTCAGTTTTCAGCGTCAAAATGATTGCTATAAAGAAACTCAGGATTTAATTTGTTTTTGTATTACTTGTTCTTACACAATGTGTGCAACAGTGTTGTTGAAAGTGTAGAGTTGAAGACTTGAAGTATTCACTTGTCCTATTTCTTAGAGCCCACATTAAATCGTAATAATGGGTATAAATTAAGAAATTTCGCAAAATTGCAATAATACTTTTTAAATATAAGAAAATAATATACATGGGAAGTCTAGGAACAATTTATTGGCCATTTCCTTGCAAATCACAAGCCATCAACTTTAATCAAACGGTTTATGTCAGTATCTATAGAGATTATAATGTGAATACAGATCATTATTTACATGAAACTTGACTAGCATTACAACATAAATGGATGAAAAGCGATAAAATAAATAATACTGAAAACAAAGTATACAAGAAACATTTAATAAAATATTAATCTAGTGGGACATTATGTCAGAATGTGAAGTGTTGAACAGGAATGGAAACAAATGAAGGAAATGATAAATAAAGCTGTGACAGAAGCATTGGTCGGGAAAAAAAATGGAAAAGGACCGCATATATGGACAAAAGAATTAAAATTACTGTTCAAAAAAAATTTATATAAAAGACATTTACACTAACAAACTGAAGTGTTTAGTGGAATATAAGGGAAAAGCAGCAGAAGTAAAAATGATATATAGGAATGCACATAGAGATAGATGAAGGAACACAGATGTAGATGTCAGATAAGAAGTTAAAATATGTGGCAAGCATTAAATTTGTAGATGAATACCGTGATTGGATTATTATACAACTCTACGGACTGGTCAATGCAAGAATGAAGGAAATGGAAAAAAAATGGTATTTAAACTAATACAGATTTAATAGAATATAATGAATTACAAGCTGTCTTTAGAAACATAAAACATAGAAAAGCAGTAGACAAGAGATGGTATAAATTGTGAATTATTAAAATGTTCTTCTAAAAACTTCTTAGTTACATTTCTTAAACTATTAAATAAACGTTGGGAAAATAAAATAATACCGAAAAATGAACAGTTTCAATGGTAAAATCAATATTTAAAAAAGGAGAAAGTACAAAACGTAATAAATATCTTGGAATATTCTTTTAGAAACAACACAAAATTTATTAAAAATAATTGCTAAAAGACAACACCAAAACCAGTAATGGAAACCATATTATCACAATAAATAAGATATTTTAGAATATATCGATAACTTGTTTATTTTGCAACAGATAATGTGGAAACATCGGGGCTCAATTAGAAAACATATTATGTTTCTTAAATATATAAAACAAATGCTGGTTACGTAAAATACCGGCAAATGAACCATATAATCATAAAAGCTAGTAGGTAATTAAGAAATAAGAAAATACAAAATGTAAGTATAGTAGGATATATCTCCTAAAAACAACAAAGCTATATTAAAATAGTTGCTAAAAGGCTAAAATTAATTTTGAAAATCATATTATCTGAATAAAAATCAGATTTTAGAATGCGGAGATCCTGTATTGACAACTTATTTACCTTACAACAGATAATAGAGAAATATTGAGGGTTCAACAAGGAAACATTCTAGATAAGATAAGGCTACAGTTTGACGCCAATAATTTTAATGAAATAGTTAGATAATGCATGGATAACATTCCACTTTACCTTACGAATTTTAATGTAGAAGAGTTTGCTCCAACGCCTGTGTTTCCCGACGATCAGATTGTTTCTAACTGGGAAAATAATTTACAGAAGATAATAATATGAAGTGTATAAAATAGCAATGGAATACAACACAATGATATCCACGAATAAAAGGAAAGTTATGGCATTTAGTGGAAAAGAAAGTAAAAGATTGAAATTTTTAATAGAAAACAAGAATAGTTAACGGAATTTAAATTTTTAGGGTTTTATAATGTCATACAGAAAGGGCAAAGATAAAAGAAATGGAAATGTTTTAGTTATTTAAGTAGAATTATAAGAAAATTACTAAAAACAACAAATCAAGAGAGGATGCTTTATTAAAATTTTATAAAGTGATGGTACCAAAACTATTATGGTAATTAAAAATAAATTGCAGAAATAAAGAAAAACAGACTGCAAGTAAATGAATAGAATTCCTAAGAGCAATTGCATGATATAAGAAAACTGGCCATAAAAGAAAATGGGGGGAAAAAAAGAAATGGGAGAGGAATTAGGAATATATAGTTTGAACTAAAAGTTATAAAGTCTAAAGAATATAAAATGAAGTGGATAACTCACGAACAGAAGATGAAACTAGAGAGACGACCACAGTATTTTAAAAATTATAAACCAAGAGAAACCGTAAACACAGCATGATTCATAAATCGATGTGATAAACATATTTAAATTGCGTACCTAAAGCAAGGAAAAATTAGAAGTATTCCTAAGGTAACCTATGTATTGTTCATTGTTTTTGGCATACCAATAAAATCTATTCAATATCAGCTGTAAATGAAAAATAAATTTAGCATTAAAATTAAGCATAACTCCACTTTTGGGTAATTAATTCATTAAAGTAAGTAAAATTCTGTGTGTGTAAAGAACACGGCGAATAAAATACCATAAGTGCATACTCCCAAGAGCAATAACGTCTAAATAGAACTGCAGAAAAGCCTTAGTACATTCCAGTTTCATTGTTTAACATCATGTCAGAAAACAGAATGGTGCTATAAAGGGAATCTGAACGAATAATTGCCATAAGGCAGCGATAATACATTCAGTAAAGTACTTAGTGTCTACAATCGCTGGGAAAGATTAATTCATTGAATTGATTACGGTTGTTGTATCGTCCAGCGCGTTAAACAACCGATTAAAATTATAAAACATCTAAATAAAAATACTGTTTTCTATGTATACAAAATTATGTATAATTGTTTTAGTTATATTTTAATTTAGTGTATAAATACTGCATTTCATTGTAAATATTATTTATTTCAGTGCATTTAACCATGATACTCATCTTTGTAAATAATTGTACATAACGCTTAAGAAAGTCATCGTGTAAGGAATATTATATATTCTGTACTATATTGACATCTGAAAGCATGTACATGTTACTTAGGATGAAATAAAATTTTCATATTAATCATCCTGCATCGTGTGTTTTTGCATTATCGTGCATAAAAAGGAGTTCATAGCCAGATGCTTCAGTAACAGGAAGAATTGCAGACTGCGGAATACCTTAAATGCATCTCTTTCCATTCTTTGCTTCATGGTTCAAAACAAAAAAATTTATATTTGTCATTGTTCTTCCCCAGAACATAATGGTGCCTTTTTGGAATTTGTGAACTTTCTACATATGTTTCAGATTAACTGAGTTGTCTGGTTTTATCCAAATGTATATTCTCCTATATTTTGGATTCAGACTCATCTGTTAATATAAAATGTGACTACATTTTTTTCTATTGCCAATTGACATGCTCCCTGCACCGTGCCATATAACATGCTCGACTTCCATGGCAAACTGCTGCAATGTGGAAATTGGAATGCTCTTACATGTAGTCTATTTCTAACTGCTTGGGTTGAAATAATTAAATTGTCAACATTCTGCAAGGTACTTCTAAACATCGCAGCAATTTATTTCTGTCAGGATCCATATAACTTGAGTAGCAGTTGTAATCCTTAGTTTATCTTGATGTTGCCCTTCTGGACTACCAAATTCTTGATATTGTGTCCACATTCTGGGTATAATGTCTCTTCAAGTATTCAGAGCAATAGTTGTATCAACTTGTGTTATACCATTTCTAATTATTCCAGTCTCCATAAATATTTCATTTTATTCCATTTTAAATGACTCTGAGCATTCATTTTATTTATTAAAATGTCTCTTGCTGTTTCTCCCAATATTTTAGCAGATAAAAGTTCTTAAATCTCCTACATTAAAAACTAACTTATTTACTCGTTCACAATGTAACATTTAAATAAATTATGTATATATATGTATATATGTATATATATATGATTTCTAACACGTTATGATTGCTTTATAGTATATAGTATATTGTTCACATATTTGCCGGAATATTATGACTACACACTGTAGTGTGACGATACCATGATTTCGGCCACGGCGATTATCTTTATAAACAATTGCATTAGCAATCACAAGCTCAAAAGTTAACTGAAACGAGTAATACCTCAAGAACGTTAAATTCACCACAATGTTGTACTAAATATTGAATATTTTCAACATATAAGTACATATTTTGCCTTAGGGTATCCATTACAATTTTATCGCACTCAGAAAGCATGACATCCATTATTTCTTTTATTGCTACTCAAAATAATTTAATTACATTTCAGTTACTTTATGAATGTAACGTTGAAGGTAATAATCCAGCATGGTAATGTGTTTTTCTAACAAAGTGCCTAATTCAAACATAAAACTGAATATTTTGCTTCAGGATGTCAATTATATTTTGTTAAAATCAAATCTGCATGAGACAGCGTGGAGTAGAGCAATAGAAATAATATGCAAAAAAAAAAAAAACAAAAAAAAACATCTGAGCAATGTTGTGAATCACATCCATAGATGAAAAATCCAATGCATTTTGTAGACGGGAATTTTTTCAGAATCCAAGTAACTGGCCGAGTACCAGGAATACTGAAGCACAGGCAGAGACAAGTAGTTATTATAACAGAGTTCATGTTCATTATGAACTTTCATTTCCCAATTTTAAGTTAGGAAAATATCGACCAGAGTTTTTATATAATGTTATTCTTCTCGCATATATTTTGTGTCGTCTAAAGAAACAATTATCCAGATCATCGATATATTTAATTTTATCGATGATCTTCATGTTTACATTTGAAAAAATTATTAGTTATATCACCAAACCCAATGTTAACTTTTATGGCCTATTATGGATAAGACTGTAAGTTTTAACAACAAACGCCTGTTCAAGACTTGTTAGTAACCGGAAACATGCTACTATTAAAAGTGTTTTTTTTTTTTTTTTCTGGAATAATGCGTGCACTCATCTTTGCTTCTCAGGGTTTATTCCTTGCCTGTTAATTTCAACAAATATTTTTCTCTCATTGTCTAAGTCATGCTTTTTTTTTCTCCCTGTTATTCCTTATTCCAAACAATGACATGTTATGTCATTGGAAGTGCATCGCCTTTTTTCGGCTTTCCATTACATATTAATTCGCTTATTGAAATCCCTTACTATGTGTTTCTTTACTCTCCAGCTGTTACTCGCGACTTTTTCGGATGTTTGTTAAAATATTGAGAGCGATATATATCTGTTGGAGATTAACAAGCAGCATTACATGAATAGAAGTACAAACAACTAAAAGTAAATCCCTGTTCTTAGTTCGACAAAACTACCAGATAGTAAGACCTCAATGAGTTGTAAATCAGTTCTCAATGTTTGCAAAATGTGTAATTATTCACTATTCCAAAGAATTCCAAGTTATTGGCGAATATTTCTCACCCAGTATCTTTAGCAAATATAGCAATAGCCACTGGAACTTTTTGCAGTAACTTCTACAGTTGTCATTTTCTGGAGATAGTTAGCCTTCCCGATTCCAGCAAAATTAAAAATGTTTTTGTCCTTTATTTGTTAACCTTGTTTCTAAATAATCAATAGTATTTTATTTTCTACAGATTCTTTACTGGAGTGTTTGAAGTTAAATTTCTCCTCAGTATCTGAATTTTCTCTTAAAACGCTTAGAAACCATATGCCTACAATGTTTTCCTTTAGCATACAGAATATGTTTACTTTAGACCGGTGTTTGCCAATAATGGTCCGCGGACCACTAGTATACTGTTGTGGTCCTCTAGAATTTAGATTGAGCGTATATTTATTAAAATTTGGCATAAGTTCGACATAGAAGGGAAAAAAATCCAATTGAAATGAATTTGCGGATAAGCCAGAGTAACTGGAAACCACAAAATCGGGATTTTGGCTGCAAACGTTTACATTTTTCTTCTTTGAAAACATTTTTCATATATGAAGTTTGGAAGCAAATGTGAAAAGGTAGACAGGGTCATTGCCCACCTGCGGCCGGAAATATGAACTCACAGAGCGTATTTTTTTACTTTTTTCGTTATATATCACTAGTATTTAGTAAGTAATAAAGTAGAAGATACTCAAGTGACTGCCCTCAGCACATAAACATGTCTGAATCCCTTTGAAAACATTGAGACGCTTGTCACAACTCATCCTCCCGATGTTTGGTTTCAGGCACACCAGTCATTTATACGGATGAAGATGTAGAAACCGAGTCACTGCCACCAACTTGCCAGTTTAATCGCGTTAAAGACATTGAACAAGATGTTTCTGATGGCTTATTTCATTAAAACTCGGTTTTTAGTCTCGGCTTCTTGTCAAAGAAAACATATTGTCCAACTTTGTCCACCAATCTGAAAATTGCACTTCCGGATGGAGATGTTACTCCTGAAAATTTTTCGAAATTCCCTCCTTCAGTTATGTATGATTTCTTTTTCACATAACAATCATAAATAAATATTCTAGGTTTTTGCTCATGTCTCACTCCCAACATAATATTCAAAGCGCAGAAAATTTAACGAGCACTTTCTACAGAACTGCAGCTAACACTACTGGTGTGATAAACACGACTGGCCAAGCTTAATTGCGTGCCAATCTTACAGGGGAACCGCGCGTCCACTGAAGATATACAGTTTTCCATTAGTGTGCACACACATAAGTTGCGTAGTGAAATGTGGGCATTTTCTCTATTAATAATATGTATATTATACAAATCATGTTCTAGAACTAGTGCCTTATAGATTTATATTATTATAAAATATCCTTCAGTTAAAGAAAAGAACATGTATGTACTTCTAACTATTAATCTTAGTATAGAACGAAAGGAATCGTAATTAATGCTGTTTTAAAAATATATACATATTATATAGCTTAAATCTTGAAAAACCTTATAATAAAACTGCTTTCAAACCGGGCCAGGATAGGGTGGTTCTCGAATTTCAACTTAATAAATTGGTTTCTACTTGAAAATAATCTGAGAAACACGGCCTTAGACATGACAATACAATAACACACGCTATGTAGTTGTCAACAAAATTCAAATAATGCAATAAGGTTATTAGCGATTTAAGATTCCAAATAGTGGTACCAAATAAAATTACAAGAAACATTATTAGCAAATAATTTTGTGGAATCTACCAGCAAATTATATTCGAATAGTAAGAGATATAGAGGCGTATTTTTGAACACCTTATCACTGGATGTTCTACATATGTGATAGATCAAACAAAATGATCTCTAATCCTCCTGTTTGGGAGAAATAAAGCAATGAGTAACTCATATACTGCAGATTGACGCAAGTGCTGTTCCATGTATTCAGTTTGCTACTTCTTAAATGTAGAACGGTTTTTGTGTAGGAAGAACCGTTGTGTGGGATCAAAGGACTTGAAACGCAGCTGTCTACGGGCATAGTTCACACTGTCACCTCTTGCGGGAAGATGGGCACCGACCTGTAAGCACCTGCAAGCCCATCATGGTAATCATTGCACCTGGATGTAGACTAAAACCCAGCCTCCACCCCACTCCCTCCTCTGCCCCACAGCGTTCCTAAAAACCCTGTTGTCTCCCCTGGCCGACACGCCTATAAACACCATTGTTTGGAAATCCGTGGCCCTAAATGCGCAATTATGTTGTCCATAGTGTGGAGGCTTCGGAGGAGCGCTATGGATCTTGACCAAGGCCCCGCAAATGACTGACCTCTAGCCTTACCTTACCTCACGCCGTCTTAAAATGCCTTGCGATGTTGTGATTTGTCTATGACCAGTTTACTTCAGTTTAATATAGCAAGTCATTATTTACCTGCAATATCAAACAGATACATACTAATTAGGTATAAACTGGGCATGAATCTGAACATTATTAAATCCCATGCTACAAAGATGGACTTTTCCATATTTTAGTTCGAATCACGCGGTTTTAAAGATCTCTTGTCAACATATCAAATTAGGCCTATCATCATTACTTGTGTTTGTACAAGATACCAGAGACATGTATGAAATATTTAGAACAAATATATGGAGCAATGATAGAACTAAAAAGATTTAGTACATAGGTAATTTTGATACAATCTTAGACTTGCCAAAACCTTATCAAAAGACAAACTAGCAGAACTAGAAGGATTTAGAACTACGGACAAAATACAGTAAGAGCAATCAAATGCTAATATACGTATTATAAACAGATTGGATTATCAGAGTATTACAAAATATGCCAATTAAGTAAAGAACAAATGAAAGAAAAACGCATGGATATATGTATAATTAATATATAATATAAATATTACAGAGAAGTTTTAGAATGTGAAATCCATGGGAAAAGAGAGAGAACTTAGGAATAGATTTATGGAAAGAAATTAAAAATATGATGAAACATTTAGAAAGACAAAAAGAAAACAAATCGCTGTAACTCTTACAGAAGCCTAAAAATGTATGAGGAAGAGAGAAATATATAGTTTTATGTAATAAATTGAGAGGGAAAAGAATTATATTGGGTAGTACAGAATCTAACAGGCATAAGAGGAAGAATATCAAAGGATATATGAGTACTGTGCAATAAAACAGTATGTGATTTTTAGTTTGAAATTTAAAGAAACAAAAAATTGGAGAAAGCAAACGATAACTAGGAAATAAGAAAAACTACCTACAGACACTATAGGATAAAAAGTATTTAAGTAACAAACACTAAACATATATATATATATATATATATATATATAGAGAGAGAGAGAGAGAGAGAGAGAGAGAGAGAGGTATTTACTTAATAGTAAATGAAACAAAAATGGACGAGGAGAATTCAAGAAATATGACAATGACGGCATATAAGAATGATAGATATGATCGACTTTAAAAAGTATTTAGCAATAGAAGTATAAAACGAATTAAGAACTTAGTAATATTAACATCAAGAGTTTAGATGTATGTTCAAGTAAATGCTGTATTATTAAACTTCATGCAATGAAAACATTTGTTTTCATACAGCTGGGTAGCTGAGCCCAAGTCTTCTGGATATCGAAAGGGAAATTGCAAGGATTCAGCGGTAAACTAAGCTATAGAAGTTGTAAACTTGTTTACCTAAAAAGTTAGTAAATCAATAAATCCATTCACCCACCATCATCATGGCCACAAAGACCATTACTGCTCAATAATAAAACCATTATATCTTGATAATTAGCTCACTGATGTTCCATTCACTCAGAATCTGAAAGCAATATTATTCTAGTCATTTCACTGTTCAAGAGTTGCCTCTAGGAACTACATCCGGATTTTCAAACCAATTTACACTCTCGCCTGATAATCTTAAACGTCAGTTTCTGCAGTATCTTCAGAAGAGTATTAGCAAACATCGATGAAGGTGAACATGTGATCATTTTGTGTTTGCTATGAAATGGATAATTATGTAGAAGAAATTCCAGGCAAAGTTAAACCAGTATATTTACCATTTCTACCACTTGTGAATGCAAGATTAGCTACCGTTTATTAATTTCAATACATGTAATTGGCATTTAAATTAAATTATATTAACTATTGTGCAGATTCTTATTTTTAATTACTAAATAAAATTATGATATTTTAAAATGCTATTGATTCTTTGCGGTTTTTTTTACAAAAGTAGCTTTAGTGTTAGAGATACAAACTACAGAAACGTTTCAATGGATGGGAGAAATATGCATAACAGTTATATAACTTGTGCATGAATACAATGTGTACCAAGATCGAATCTGCTGTATGGAGTTCAACTTGTTAATACTTAAAGTGATCTCTTAACTATTATGGCTCCAAGAATGGAAATGTCACTTAAAAATATGTGCTGCATTTGTAACATTAAATATAAATATGACGATTAGACACGTTCCTAAAGGAGCGCAATACCAACCATTCACCTTGCAAAACTACAAAAATTATTAAAACTCATTAAAATGACTAGTAAAAGGAATACATTGAAATTACCAAAATATGTTCATAACTAGTGAAATAAACAAGAACACCTTATATTGCAACAATAAAAAGAAAAATTTCTGAAGTTGATCTGAAGGACATATGGCAGTAAAGAAAACATTGCTTAAGGCTATTAACATAAACTAGATAGTATCGACATTGTACAGATCAATCCAAACATGAGGGTAGGTCCATAAGTTTTCGGCCTAACCATTTTCGATGTATGATAAAAAGAAAATCTATATTTCACTTTTCAAAATCGTTACCCTTTATTACAATATGCTTCTCGCATCTTTGAACTAACATTTCAATTCCCCATCGTAAAAAATATAGTCTGAAGTCTTGCCTGCAAAATTGGCATAAACAGCATCCATCACTTCTTCGTCATATTTAAAATTTCCTTCCTCGAAGGTCCTTCTTGAGTTCTGAGAAGAGGAAAAAGCCATTCAGAGCTAGATATGGGCTATATGGTGGATAGTCGATCTCCTTGAAGCCACATTTTTTTACAGCTTCCTTTGCAACAAGAGATGTGTGCACAGGCGCATTGTCGCGAAGAAGGTGCACAATACCACTCAGCTTGCCTAGCTTTCTCTCTTTGATGGAAACACGTAGTCTGTGCAGTAGGCCAGCATAGTACTCCATATTTACCGTGGCGTTCCTCTCCTTGAAGTCAATGAAGAGTATTCCTTCACAGTCCTAACAGATTGTGGCCATGGTCTTCTTGGTTGACTGAGTGGCCGATCCTTTAGAGGCGGTGCTCCGCCAGCTACTCCATTGATTCGATCTCTTTTGGACAAGCGATTATAGTAGAGGATCATGATTTCATCTCCTGTAACAACGGTTTTCAGAACTGCTCTCTCTAGTGCCACGGCAGAGTTCCAAAAATACCTGACAACAGATGACACGTTGCTGCTTTTGGACTGAGGAAAGAAGCCTAGGCACCCATCTTGCACTAACCTTATTTATGTTTAAATGTTCATGAATAATTTGAAGGACTGTTGTTTTAGAAAGGCCCAACCTTGTTACTATTTCTGTAGCTTTGAGCCGCCGGTCTTCCATAACTTATCCCTCCACAAGAGCGATGTTTTCAGGAGTGAACATCTCCAAGGGCCGACCAGCACGCTGTTCGTCTTCAATGTTTTCTCGACCCATTCGAAAAGGTTGGCCCCATTCATTGACGGTAGAATATGAGGGGATACTTCCCCATATACACCGTCCAATCTCTGTTTACTTTCATTTGGAGTAAGTCCTTCTTTTGTGAAGAACTTAATAACAGCTCGAAACTCCATTTTGAACATATCACAAACTTCTACACATAGCCTTCTTTACGCAACTATATCTGAGCAACTGAACACAGAGGAGCTGAAGTTACAGCTGCAATTATTTACTTAACAGATAAGTATATGACACCAGATAAGGATTTTGTGAAGGCGACAATCCTTATCGACGAGGCCGGAAACTTATGGACCTACGCTCGTATGAGCACTTGGGTACCAGGAGAATACATGTCCGCAAAATGTAAGTCTGTTATGGTTTTGGGTTCATTTTCTGGCTATAAGTTTTGGAATATTATAAAAATTGAAAGAAAGATGGATCAGAAAAAATACCATAATACTCTTCATTGTCATGCCATTTAAACTTTATGTGGCAGCGTAGGGTTTCGCCAGCAAGTTAACGATCTGGATACTGCATGAAGTTCATTGCATCTAAGAAAAAGCTGTCTCAAAGTTCGGATTGTAAAGTCATAGATTTGTCATGGGACAAAGTTTATGATGTATGTGTAAATTGCGTTTAAGAAGCTTCATTTATTTCGAGGAAAATTCCAGCTCGTGTGGAAGGGTATAGATCAGATTACTTCTATGGACTTATAAACCGAATGTCTAGAGTTTGCTAGGATAAGGTGGATATTTTGATGAATATGAACTTTGAATTCTATTCCTTTTAATATATATATATATATATATATATATATATATATATATTCTCCTTCGTTCTAATTTTTGACACATATTTCTGTGCTGATTTTTTGCCTTTGTAACACAAATATCATAAATGTATATGATGTATTGAAATGAACGGATATATCCAATAAGAGGTCTACGTGTACTATAATAATATTCGTTTTCTCTATGGATATTTTTTTTTATTCCGAATTCACTCTTTGCCATTGGCAAATATTGGTTTATCACTCTAAAAACTATTGTCCTCTACTAGAGCAAAAAGACCAGTAATACACTTGCAGATTAATGATGATGGTAACAACTCAGATACTGGAGTGTTTTCAGGTCATACTGTAGAAAATAAAACTTTATATTACTTAGAAATATATTTTACACTGAAAAGAAGTTTTCAAGAAGGCGAAGAAAAAACATCTCTGGCTCAAGTAGATAATCTCAGACCAGAGTTGCCAAAAAGAAATTTACCTGTACGAGATGGTCATTTCTTTTAATCAGTGGCTGCAAGTTCAAGAAAATATAAACCAGTCTAAAGGAATGTACGTGGGCAAGATGTAAAAAATGCACATGTGGCAGCATTCAGGCGTATATGAATTAGAACTTCCGAAGACGATGAACGCAGGTGCGCGGCATCATTTGGATATTTGGGGAACTACACGAAACAAACGTCTGTACAGATCGGTTTCACAAGCACGGCAATATCTTCCTGTTAATGTAATTATAACATATATTTCGAAGGGGAAATAATTAAATTAAAAAGGCATTAAAATTAATTTAAAGGGTTTCAGGATTATTTTGTTTCTTCCCATTTAAATATTGTCATTGAAAAATAAATCATATCTGCTTCCACTTATGTTTTATATTATTCTATGATTTTGCACAAAACTTTAAGAGGCTACATTCTTTGACGTTCTTAGAAAAGCGGAACTAGGCGTTTCCGGTAGGTTAACGGGTGACCAAAGTTGTTCGTATTCATAAATCGGAACTTGCAAAGCTCTTAAGTACTAAACGGCATAGTCTAACTTAAATTTTAGTCGTACTCATAAGTTTAAATATGTTTTTGGAGATATATCTGTTGCTTCTAGACGTAGAATGCGTGAAATGAGACGGTAAGAGAAAGTATTTTTCCCAAATTGGATATTATTAAAAACCACAGGAAAAAATCTTTCAGAAATAGACGTACATTTACCAAAGAAAATGCGAGAAGATGGATAGAGGTATTCAGTCCTAACCTATAAGTAATCAATGAAGATAACCAAGGCTTACCAATTTCGAATGAGAGACAAGTACTGACAGCACTTAGTTATTACTCTCCGGGTTTATATCCAGGTAACATTGCTGATCTACATTATATTAGTCAAAAATCATTAAAACTGCATAACAACAAAATGATCATAAAGCCTATCAGGCTATTATTTTATCTTTATATTGGTATTTTCTGAGAATTATCCCCTTCAAATTTTTATAAAGTAACGTTAATTATTCATGGACCTATCATATCTTCTACTGATACTACATGAAGGCAATATGGGGAAGCGTTCTGCACTGCTATTTTTCCGTAACTAATTTTTGTAACAACAGTCATACAGCAAAGCGCTATATAATTACATTTATGTAGCAAAGGAATTAATGTTTTTAACCTAATCTGACCTATAGATACGTTAAATTCCTGTCTTTGTGTCACATTATACTGAACTTCCAACTTTCACAGGGCGCACAAGGAAGTTGGCAGAAGAAATTAGGTTAAACATTCATTATTTATTCACATTTCTTTTATATGAAATGAAGAAAATTCATGTGCAAATTACCATAAAATTAGATGAAATATTTATAAGTATTGGTATAATCACATTTATTTATTACAAAATAAAAATAATTCATTAATAATATTATATAGTTTATTGGCCCTGCATTAAGCTCACATATCCCCAAAAATGCTAGAGGAGAGCGTTTACTTCCACTCTTGTTTCTTCTATAAGAGTTCATGGATATTTTTTAACCTACATTACTGACTATCATCCTCATTTACATCATAGAAATCAATTTTTTTTCTTCTTCTCCTCCACGTTTTATTTGCAGGAACGTTTCTTTTTATTACCTTCATTGTAATAAAAAAAGCAAAATACAAGGGTTGAATGAAAAGTTCTAACCTCTACTATAGGTGAGCTAATTATATTTTTACTTTGCTACATCTGTCTCAAGCATTCATCTGAAATATCAATTGATTGTTCAATTAGTTGATAAAATGCAGTTTTTAAAGCAGACGCGATGCCTGCGCTCTATAAAATGGTATCGTGCAGTTATAAAGGACAGTTTAATGGCAAAGGAAATTAATATCATATTAATAAAATGGTTAAAAATGGGCTACAGAAAGTAAACATAACCCTACCAGCTTTGAATATGACTCACATGAAGGACTCACATGAAGGACTTTTAAAACGTGGAACAACTGAATTGCTAATATATCATATGGTATTTGATGAACGGCAAATTAAAGTGCATGACATTTCTGGGCTATAGATATTTCAAGGGAACGTGTAGGTTATAGAGCGTGGTTATTTGAGTTACGGACTGGTATATCGTGGCTGCGTACTGGGAGAAGCTAATAGTGGAGGTAGAAAATGCATGTACATGTAACAGGTTGCAATTAGTTTGAGGGAGGCTTTGTGGCGAATGGTTGTGCTTTCGTATGTTACCTTCATTGTGTGTCAATTGTGTGGTAGTTGTTCTTAGTTACGCCACTACGTAAACCTGTATTGAACAAAAAAAAAAAAAAACAAAAAAAAAAACGAGATTTTATGTGCGATGCATATGTGAAAACGCATTATTTAGAGAAGTGGGGCGATTCGCAAGAAAATATGCTGACAATCGTGTTCCAGGTAGAGAAACTGTTCGCCAACTTGTTGAAATTTGCAAGAAACAATTTCTAATTGATAAGATACGTTTGCTGAATCGCCATGTTCTTATGGAGGAAAATTTATATGGAATGCAGCAATTTCTACGCATGTCGGGAATATGTCTGCGCTAATGTTAATTATTTTGAATATTTCTTATAACATCGGATAATACAAATTATTATAAGTTTTAAATTCAGTATCATTTTATGTTTTCAATAAAAATATAAATACTAAAATAAAAATACTCAAGTGACCTCAGAAAGAGAATTGCATATGAAAAAGCTTTGTGGCTAACGCGCAGACCAAAAACGCGTTCGTATAAAAAAAATATTATAACAGTGTTCGGAACATTTTTACCGCAATAGAACTGATCTTCTGCGTCTAGTTACAATTTTGACTGAGAATTGGGTTCATCATCACACACCGGAATCGAAGCAGAGATCAAAACAGTGGACGAAAGCCGGTTGATTAGCGTCAAAATAACAAAAAGGTTCCATCTGCCAGAAAGGCAATGACATAAGTCTTTTTGAACGATAAAGACATTTTACTAATTTATTATCTACAGAAGGGTAAAATTATAACTGAAAAGTATTATTCGTGTGTGTAAACAAACTAAAATTGAGATATTTCAAGTTTGAGTTGGGGCATCTACCGTACTCCCCAGGTTTGATTCCCTCCGAATTACATCTGTTCCCAAAGCTCCAACATTTTCTAGCTAGTCAGCTCTCTTCTTGAAGATGTAGGAGTCCTCTTCACAACTTCCAAAAATTAAATATGTGTATTTACCTCAAAATGGGTTATATTGGAAAATAGAAATATAGCTTATTTTGATAACTTGTTTCTTGTTTTTAGACCGCGAAGCCATTTTCAGTATGGTGTAACGCTTTTACTGGACGATTCATGTCTTGGCTTAGATTTGTGTCATTTGATCTTTATGAATATCGTAATATTAGTCTAACTTTAGTTAACCTTAACTAACGGAGATATAAATACTGACCTAAGAGATTATACAGAAAAAATACTTGAAAAGAAATCCACAGAAAGCGATTAAACAACAAAGTCAAACGAATACTATTCCAGGTTTTACTATCTAGAAACCAAACAAAATACTTCGGAATAAGGTTTATGAATTTGAAGCGACAACAAATAAACAGCACAGAACAAATGTTTTCGTATAATTTTTCTTCACAAGCTCTTTGGAATTTTGTAACAAAACAATTGGTGCATCCTTTGCTCCTTTTTATTTTTTCAATGACAAGTATAAGCTGCAATTAGCTCTTTTCGCATAATGTGGGTACAGTAATGCCAACACTCTAACGTTCCGTCCTAGCACCCCCTGCAGCTCATTATGACGTTCCCAAGGCTTTCGAGGAACTCAATTCCCATGCAAATTGGTTAGCTGGCCTAACCAGAACTGAAGAATCGCTTCATATTCATGGTAAACTGCTTTGATTACAGTTATCGTTTCAAGCAGCAGCAACAATAATCTCCCGGCCTTTAATCCTCATCATATGGTTCTACCATTACCTCTTGTCATCGGATTAAAAGACGCGTCGATTTAGCTGTTACCGGGAACACAAAAAAAGTGTCACCGGGTTTTCTGTTAAAAAAAAAAACATACACAGAATGTTTATGGTAATTGAACAGCTATGGTTTGCTTCACCAGAGTGTGCGTGAGAACAAGGATTGATGTCGAGAACAATGATTCAGTAAGACATTACGAGAAGAAACAAGTTTTCATATTTTTACGAAAATTGGTAGATTTTAGCAATGAATGATGGTTTTACTTTATTAAAAATAACTTTATCTGTCTTAAATGCACAGTTTCATGATTCAACTAACCAAATCGCTAGTGTAGTTGTTAGCAAGAAAACGTTGGCGATTGTGGGAAGCGAGATAGAAAACATGGTATATAGTATGAAGACAAGGCTTGAAGGCTGGAACTGAGATTATAGTTATGCGTCTGATTATTTATGTTACGATGATAGGATACATGGTGTTCCAGAGTTCATTCTGGAAAACAACACTATCACGTCTTTTGAATCTCTTTCAGTACATTTTTACAACAAACAGAGATCTGCTGTGGAAGTAAAAATAAATTCATTCTTATTTATTATGGCACTCTCAGATATTGTTAATAATAATAATAATAATAATAATAATAATAATAATAAATACAGGAGACATTCGTAGTTTCTGATCTATTTTTATGCACCAAAGTAACAGTAACAAAGCGGAAAAATTACGTGTCGTAGCAATGTGATATTGTTTACTTTAGGCGAAAGCGATAACACTAAGACACCGGGAATTTGGTGGGATAGTTCGTCCCGCACTTTGTAGTCTCATCATTATGAAAGGTCCAGGCGGAAAACGATCGAATTTAAGAAAAATAGAATCTAGTATAAGATAAGTAATATTCAATTTTTGCATATCGCTGTTTAGAAAATATAAGATTATTTACGTAATATGTAATTCACATTTTGTTTTTACAATTGATTTAAATTTAAATTACAAAATTGATAACCTTACAGCAAAATTAAGGTTTACTAAATCGTTAAATTAGAAATATTTATGTGTATATATACATTATTCAATTTACATAAATTATATTATCTTATTGCTACTCGTCACACTTTATACATAATTTATGATAATCACTTTATTGAGTACAACCTTTGGGATGGAGAAATTAGTTAATAAAGCAAACTAAACACTGTTCTAAAAATTGATATACACTACATATTCACTGCAATTACTATTTTTCATAATGTGTAAGTTGAAAAAATATAATCTCCATCTTTTGCTGGAACGGATGTGGTAACTCCTCATAAATTTTCTGAGAAGATTCACATCAGCATCTCTTACGAACTTGCAAGTAATTTCCTTCAGGTACGGGGATTCGGTATCTATACAAAGCTTTCGGTTCACCATCTTTTTGGAAAACCTACAAACCAGTTTTTCTGAATTTCTTAACAATGACTCGTCTCGCGTGAAGTTAGACAATGACTGGCTGTTGTTTCATACACTAGCTTGGACTTTGATAATTTTTTTTTTTTCAGTTCACTTCATTATTCGAGCTCTTATTGTGTGCAGCTTTAGTTATTTTCTCATAGTGAAATGTTATTGGGGATGTAGTTCTGGATGCCTTCTATCGGGCAACATTAAAAAAACCATATGTTTTAATTAAAATTGAAAGTAAATTTGTCTTAATATTGGACCCTTCTTACCCTATAAACAGAGTGCAACCCTAAGAGAGTATTAAGGAAGAAAGACGAGCTTCTATCAGCGAACAATATATTATTTAACAATTATATGAACCAGCCAAATAAGAGAGATCGAAGGCGACTTGCGAACAAAGGAGAGAACATACCTGCCAATATTTCCCGCCACTGGCGACACTTCTCCCAATGCGCAGCAAGTGGCCAGATATTAGTGGCATAAAAGTTCTTCGGCTGGTAGCGAAGCCAAATCGAACTCTGCGTCCGACATTTTAAGCCCCTATTTAGAAATAAAAGTTGTAACTATAGGGCGGATACTTCCGACTTTGTACTTGAAGCATGTTATCGTGCATTATCGTGCGAAAGGACAGGAAGACCGGTAACTTGTTCTTGATCCACCGTCATAGGTTGTCCAATGTCGTCGTATTATCTACCGAAATTAACGGTGTGGCCTTGAGGGGCGAACTCTGTGAGAACAGGACCTCAGTAATGATACAGCCTGCAATTGGCTGGGTGCGGAAGTACTTCGGCGGAGCCGACGTGCTGTGCTATTGCATACTGTACCGAAGAAAACCGCCGTGACAATCAATCTGCAGAAATCCAACGCTCTTCTGCTGATGTTTTTATGCTAACAGTATCCGCTCAGCCTTCTACTGCAGGTGCTAATTAAGAATTTTGTGATACTGCTACGAATGCTATTTTCTAGAAGAATGATCTCATGCTATGTTTTTTTTTTTTTGTTTATGTTTTTATGTATTTGTTTTTTTATTTATGGACGCTCTTTATGATCACAGGTCATCAGCGTCCCATTCAATTCAGGGCGTTAAACGGCCGACAAATTTTGCTTAGAGGCCTCTTCTTTCAGGCTTGAGGTTCATTTTTGGTGCCGTAAATATACGGCACTAGACCACGGCTTTACTTCCTTTCTGAAGGAAGCCATACTTAGGGTTTTTACGCCCAAAAATCCATCGATCCTGGCCGGGATTGAATCTGCGCTTAGAAGGCAAGTATGGTTACCACTAAACCATCAGGACCGACTCTCATCCTCCGTGATACGCCTGTTGGCTTGAAGTTCAGTCACCATCTCAATAGTAGTCGGGGTGATAAACCGACGACATGCACTTACCCAACTCTTTTGTGGTCCTTCAAAGATGTTCGGCCAGATTTGGATGTGCAGACTGTTCTCTCCATTCAATCTCATTCAGCGGTAAATTTTGAGGCTGCAGAATGCCCTTCTGCCGTCAAAAAAGTACAGCTTGTTTTTCTTGCCCGTCCCTTTAATTTTGCGTGTTTGAAGCGTTCGCTGCTGCCTAGTTGTTTTCATTTTACTGAAAATCCTATATAAATTTGCTATATGTTGTTTAACGTGCCAAAAGGTATAACGAACGTAATGAATCCAATGAAATGATCTGTCTGCAGTGACTAAACAGAGTATGGCTTGGGTAGTTTGGAACCAGTATTGTAAGCAGAAACGAGTAATAATTTATTTTTACTAAAATATAGCATGTCAAAGATTTACTAGGTGTGATTATAAAAATTATTTAGTAATTTCTTTCTTTATTTTTTATTGTTTTTAATGACAATGTATATAAATCAAGTCAGATTCTACAGCGAAGGTTAGAATTTTATTTTCAGATTCTTTTGCTTTTAATTGAAATGTACAGAGGATTTTGAAAAGCAAGTCTATTACTTAATAAACATACGTATAAATTTATTAACAACCTCAGAAACAAAAATTTTAAAGACTTAAGTAGTTAGCATAAATGTTATTAAAAGTGTTCAACAGATAATGCGAAATAAAGCCTTATATTGCAGTTTTAAATTACTTTCATTTGCTCATTATGTCTAAAACCTTAGTTTAAAGGTATTAGATCACAGTAATGCAAAAAGCGTTGTCTCTGAAGTGGAGCTTTTCCCAAGGAAGATGTTACGTGAAATGAGGTAATCTCAAGCAATATAGCATAATTATTTAATTTGTGTGATCTACAAGACCCTCATTTGGACGATTGGCCGGCTTAACGAGAATTTGCATGCCTCGTTTCTAACCGGTTCTATTCCTCCCTACACTTTCCCGTCTTTCCGTGTGCTGACGGGAAGTCACAGGTGTTGAGCTTTGTGAGACCACGTGTTTCAGTGTTATAGCGTGTTAGTGCTGCTATAATACACAAAATTCTGTATACTTTAGCACACAGAATTTTCATGTATGATTCTTATGTGACAACCAACTCACGTAAAGAAGTGAGACGGTAATCAAATTTGTGTTGTAGTTATTAGAAATTTATCAATTTGGTAATGAAGTTTTGTACATTCAATTAATTAAAAAAAGGATATAAAATGTGAAATGAAATGATAAAGAAATTGGAATAATACGCCCTGATATAAGTACCAGACATCAGGATGTAAGTATTGCAGACAATGAATTAAAAAAAAATAAATGTCAACGAACTTTTTCTCTGTAAGAACACACTATCGATTTCTTATCAAGAACAGATCCCGTTTCCCTAAATCTATTCACAAGATTATGAACCGCTCCCCTGTGAGGCGCACGAACAGCAGGGAATGTTCATAAATTAACCTACAAAAACTTTATGAATATATTGCAACTACTGGTAAACGAGTAGTACTTTCAATTGAACTTTACATAATGTACAATACGATACATGTTTTATAATTACATATTAAAATGATCCAAAATGTGTTTTATAATCTTCAGTGTGCAAATGCATTCTTCTCCACCTATAGACCGCCACAGGTGGTCGAGGTCGTTAAGGCGCGCACTCGTGAGCGGAAGATCTAGGATTCGAATCTCGCCAGGACCGTCCTCCGTGACTGAGGTTATTTCCAGGTTTTACTCAGTACTCATAAATGGCAAATGCCGGGGAGGTACCCTAAACTAGGCCTGGAACGTTTCCTTCCTTAAAAAATATCCTTTCCCAGTATCTCATTTCATCTCATGTATCATCAGTGTACATGGCCTATGGTGCCTTAGTAGTAAAAACGGGCGTTAAACATCATTCACTCATTCCACCTTTATGCACATCAGATGTCGCTCGGCGTCCTGGCTGCTCCCACATTGCACATCAGGGAGGTCTGAAGCTTCAGCTGGAATTTGTGGTAGTAAGAAGGTTAGGGTTAAGGTTAAAAGGTTACAATGCATTTCTTATTTTTCTTTGTAGTGCAGAGTTATTTCTGTGCGCTCTTCTTTTGCTTCCTTCTTATTGTCTTTCATTATTAATTGCTGCTTATCGGTTGCACTTAGATGTTGTTGTGTGTTCTGATGATATTCTCCTTTAACTCTTTTCGTGTAGTCTTTGTATCATATTCCCCCACTACTTCTCCTTTGTGTTGTTCTTCTCTCGGCATGTTCTTACCTACCAGTGATCTTTCAATTTATTTTCTTCTGCTTCTAGTTATTTCATCTTCCTGCTCAGTTTCGATGATGCCAATCACTTCAGTCATTTCGTTTGGGGTGGCATTCATTTCTTCATCTCTCTTTAAAAATCTTTGTGATCTTCTTAATTTAACATTTTTGACCCATCTAATGTTATTTTCCTTCCACTGTTTTAGTTTCTTGTGTTTGTAAAATTTTCCATCCTTATCTCTGATATTTTTGCGGTTATTTTTTGTAAAATTTGGAACTCTTCTTGATTCCTTATTGTGTTATTTGTGTTTTGTCCTCCCAATGATCTTCTTTACCGATTTGCTGTGTGTAACTGGGATATTCAAATATTGCATGCTCCGGTGTATTTTCAATTTTGCAAGTCTCACAATTGCTGCTGGGTTGTGATTTCATTCTTTCCAAATAGACTTGGTAAGGACCATGTCCCCGTAATGAAGTGTACTAAACCTTTGGCAGTTAAATGTGTTTTAATTTTACCTTTCTTTTATAGATGGAAATAATTTATGGATTTTTCTTCCCTCGTCTATGTTGTCCTACTCCTTCTGCCATTCCTGCATTATAGTTGTTTTATTTGACATATGTCGGTGCAGCTTCTGCCAATTATTTCTCTTATGTTTTAATAATTCTGTTTTTTAGCCAATAATAAACTTTGTCTAATCTGAAGACCTATTGGCCAGATAGCCAATGTTACTAGGAGTTCCAGTGTTGGTGTTATTGACATCGAGGAAAATTTAGAACTAAGTTCAAAGAAATCTCTAACAAATCTTGCACAGGAATAAGGAATTTCGCAAACCTCTGCTTGGAATGCCACTAAACTTTTAAAATCAAAACCATATAAGATAATTGTAGTTCAAGAATTACAACTACGCGATGTGAGTAGAGTTAATTTCTACAACTTGGTGTTGAATGATGTTGATGTTCGCTCTATTGACCGGCGTTTATTTTTTTTTTTTTTTTTTTGTTTTTTTTTTTTTTTTTTGAGAACGAAGCCTGGTTTTATTTACATGACCATGTAGCGACACAAAACAATAGATATTAGAGTGCAGAAAACCCCGATCTTGTACAAGAATTGCAATTGTATGTCCAAAAACTGTGTGTTTGGAATGCTATAGAATTCTATGCCCTGAATCTAATGAACTATGAATACCCGACTTCGCCGGTAAACAGCATGCTTACCGGTTCCAAGCAAATCCCCGTTAAGCCGGCCAAGCGTTCAAACGAGGGCTCTGTAGTATAAATTAAATAACCTGAATTGTGTTTTAAAAGACTATATTATGCTTTTGGTGGTATTTGGTTGCTTTGATAGTATTAAGTCTCCACTTAACACCATCAAAGCAATCTTATGAAAATTTCAGTTTATTCTGAATTTTTGAGAAGCATAGCAGTGCAATCGTGCTTTTATGAATCGCTTTGAGGATTAACAGTGTAGTCTGGCCATTTCCATCTGTCCAGTAAACAAAAGTAATTGATTCTTTATTCAATGACAGCTGAATTCCGAAAAGGAAAGACCATAAATATGTAAAGGGCTAAACGTTGATATTCAGACAATTGTGACGTAGACATCACTTGAGGGAATCGAAAATCGCTTTAGTTCTTGCTTGCTCAGGTCATTTTAAACCAGTGAGGACGATTCTGTTCCTCTTGCAACATAACAAAAGTGTAGCACCACGCCTTTATCTTAATGTCGGGTATCAATTAGTTAATGCACGGTAAAGTGCACGAACCTTCCTCTTTTGTGCTTACCTTAATTACCTTGGAAACTAAAAGGCTTAGAATTGATGTGGAAAGGTTGTTGCTGTTTAGATATTCCTACAGCGTAACCATCTGGTCTTGGACATAGCTCTGCTTATCTCATGCCGAGCCGGTTCACCTGAGAAACTTTGGTCCTCCAAATAGAGCAAGCGATAGCTTAACATCCAACATGTTTATCTTTGCAAGAAAATAAAATAAAAATATGTTATTTCTTCATTTATGGCAGTTTGTTACAAGAGACAGAATTTGTATACAAATACACATTTTTAAAGTTCTTTCACAATCTTTATCCAAGATGTTCATTGTGAAAAAATCTGGAATGTCTGCGCTGTGTACATATTTGTGTGTCAAGTATTCTACTTTCTTTTACATTTATCCTATTTTGTATCATTTAGTATCTTCTTTCCTAGTACTACTAAACTTATAGGAAGGCGTTTCAATTAACAATATGTATCATATCAACGGAGAGTACTTAATATTCAGATTGCTCTCGCGATCTGATTATGAAAATAGATCAATATATAAATAAGTTATACTGTGTTTCAATTGATTACAAAAAATCTGAATTCAACACTTCCATTAAAGAAGAAAGAGAAAACGAAATTAGCAAAAAAAAAGCTGAAAGCCAGATTATGAAATGTGTATACAAATGGTGCAAATTGCAAGCAGTATTTTAAACTTATGTATGGCGCTGCAAAAAGAAACATTGCTTATATGCCTCTTTCAGCTTAGGAGCAAATTTGTTAATAAACCCAAAAACGCTTAGTAATTGGATGTTAAGATATGTATACAACAAAGCACGTACTTGGTTTACATTTTGTCATTATTCCCTTCAAAGTAGTCCTCTTGTGCAGCAAAATCCCAAATTCCAGTGCCTTTTCTACTTTGTGCAAGTTCCCTGGAAGTTCTACTTCTAAAGCGCGTTAAGTACCTTCAGGTTTTACTTCATCTTCCGGAAGTGAAAGCAGCAGCATGAACCAAGTGTGGCTAGTAGCCTATGCAGTTGAGGTCGGGAAACCGCAAGGGGGTGCATTAGCTTTTCGCCACATTACATTTATTTTCCGCCAAATATAATTCATAATATAAGTTATGTCCTGAAGGTTTTCGCGACGATCTTCATACAAAAATCTTCTGCTTTTTCCACATTTTAGGGTTTTGTGTTCCGTTGCAAAACATGAGTATTGGAAACTATAAAGAGAGATATGAAATTTGTTGGTATTTAGTATGGGACAGTTAGTGAGGCAGACTGAAAAGTAAAAAAATTAAGAGGTTAGGTAATAATAAATAAATACGAAGTTACATGCCTTAATGTATAGAGAGACTGAGTGGTGTATACCGAAAGACCATAAAGAACATAAAAGGCTCACGTAGCGGGAAGATCCAAAAACTGATGCTAAAAGGTTCTGACGTTGAAATGGGCTTAAGATGATCCCAAAAGGTACCAGTAATGTGATACAGTATCAGGATGTTCGTTCCCAATGAGACATATAATCCGTAATAAATCTGCTTTACAGCAGGAGTGGTTCTGCAAAGCTACCTTCGTCCTACGATTTTTCTTTCTTTTTCTTTTCCAAACGTGAATCAGAGAGACTGTGGACAACAGCATGTCTATGACAGAAAGAATGTTACATTTGAGTGATGAACTCCTAACTAACTTCGTTATCGATAAACCCTCGTTATTTGACATAAAATTGCACCTCAGGACAGCCTTCTCTTTGCTCCAGGTTTGACTTGAGGACATGGTCTCTCTGGCGTTTCTCTTTGTTTTTCCTAATGTTCATCTCACTCCTCTCGCAAAGGATGAAACCCTTTGTTAACCTCCGGATTCATCGACCTAGGGAGTTGTTATCTTCTTTCACCCCACTGGTAAATAAGACTTCAAACGAAGTGACAAATAGCACTAATTAATTATTAAAGCCGGAGATAAGATTTAATTGGAAAGATGCTCTCCTTCAGGCTAACGAGATAAGATTAAAATAGTTGCTTCAGTGGTCTTTAGAAACCCGTGTAGGGGTTTGCAGGTTTTTATTTTTATTTCGCTATTCGCTTTTATTTTTACTAACCATACTTTCTGTACTTTTTATAATACAAAGGAGGAAGAAGTTTCGAAAAGAAAATAGCTCGAACGACTAATTCTCTTTTAGGTTTAGCGGTGTACTTATTTTGTAGGATATACAGTATTACACTGTAGGTTTAACACAAGAACGTTCCTGGGGAACAAAAGCAAACTTCATGTTACAATTTTATTTTCCTATTATCAGTAAGTAGTCGTAGGCATGCACAGTTAAGTAAGAAGATTGGTATTGTTATTATTATTATTATTATTATTATTATTATTATAGTAATTAATGCATGATCAGCTACGGGAACAAAATCGCGCAATGGATGGAAGGAAATATAACAAATTAAGTGTATATTTTATTGTATGATAGACTTTTAACCCATGTTTACAATGCAGAATTTCCTAACTTTATAAAGTTTTAATTATTCTAAAGGCTGAAATTGAGGACATTTTTTGTATCTATTTTCACTTGCTTGATCCGCATATAATTAGATTTTTGTTTTAAACAGATATACAGATAATGCTACTATTCTTTAACTTCATACATAATGAGAACAGATGTCAATAGTAAATCAGAAAATCTATAAACCAATGTGCCCATAGGTTTTCATGTGCTATTACTATTAAAAAATGTAATTATTAAAGTTTATTCAGAAACTTAAGCACATAGAAGAGTCGGAATATAGTACGTAAATTTTGGAAGCGACCAATGTTTTTTAACCACACAAGCCATTGAAAGTAAATTTGTAACTTTGCAAGCATTTTCAACAATTTTAGCAAATATTTACAGCATTTGAAGTGGTTCAGAAGTGTGTAATAATTGAGAGACACCCTTTGCAATTTCGTGGAATTAATGGAAAAGCCCAATAAATGCACTTTAAAAAATAGTTAAGAATTGTATTTAGCTACACAGGCTTTAGCATTATTGTCTGGGAGAACCCGCTTAGTGATACATCCATATAGAGAAGGGAGATAATGGAGACGGAAGTAACCACTAACTATACATAGGTGCACAACATTGTGCATGCCGCTGATCTTTTCTTGTGTTTATTAAAAACATCTAGTCCCCAAGTCACTGGACATAAATTCATGGAGAGTGGCCACTATTAGATAGAAGTTTATTTTTATTTATTTTGTTTGGTATATAACGACGCTCTGCAACCTATTTGGTCATCAGCGTCCCATTTAATTCATTGCGGAAACGGTCGATAAATTTTGCTCGGAGTCTTGGTGTTTCCCTACGCGTCGGAAGTCTACAAGGCACCAATGGCTTTACTTCCCTTCGAAGGAAGCCATACTCAGGATTTTTACGCCATGAAAATCCATTGAACATGGCCGGGTTTGAACTCGCGACCTTGGGTCTACGAGGAAAATATGATTTAGAGGAAGTAGATTCCATGTATAGTGCCATTAAAAAGGCAAAGAATTTTGTCCCAGTTAATATAATGGAGGATTGTCTGACAATGTTAGGAATTGCAGGCTCCAAGAGTTTATTTGTTTGCTTGTTTAATCATCTCTGGTCACTAGCGCCCCTTTCAATTCCGGGCGTGAAATGGTCAATAATTTTTTTTTCAGAGGTCAGGCTTGAGGTACTATTACATAGTGTAAATCTACGACATGAGACCCACGATTTTACTTCAAGCCCGAAAAAAAAAAAAAAAAAAAACCCATCAACCCTGGCCGGGATCGAATTCGTGATCTTGGGTCAACGGTGCAAGTATATTTACCACTAGAACACCAGGACCGACTCAAGAGCCTTAACAGTAAGCAACTAACAACTATTGCGGGTTTGAAGTACCTATCTACAAAAAACCACCAACACGGACAGTGAACTTGAACTTACTTCATGTAAAGTGTTACAAAGAATATTCCAATTCATTTTATTGATAGAAATATTTTTTTTGATGGAAGTCACCGATGTCTTGGTAGAAGACGCTGAAAATTTGTCCAGGATGTAATAAAATACTTCGCCAATCAGCATGCTCAAGAAAAGAAACCTTCTGAATCCTCGAAGATTTTCATGGATGGTACATACAATTATCTGTAAACTCCAGATGGAGTGATGCTCATTGTTCTGGAGCCTGTGATAGAAGACCAGGACGGAGGTTCCGATGAGTGATCAGCTTTGTGTATTTTTGCAGTGAAAAATATAAAACACTAACCTACTATGTATATACATCATGAAACATTGTCAGTTAAAAACAGCTAACATGCCAAATTTTTGCAGCTCCTATACTTTGTTACGATCTAGAGAATGCTTAAGATTTTGAAAATGACATAAATATACAATGGATACATATATTATTTCCATAATAAAATAAATCATTTTGTGGTTTACTGGTTTTTCAGGGAACTTCAAACTTTAAAATTGAAATATATCTAAACGAATTTCTCAACGAAGTTAGGGCTTTTCCCAACAAGGCCATAATTTAATGTTAATTAAAGCTTTGTTTACTTATTATATACAGAGGGTGCCAAAAATGTATACACACCTCAAGCAAAGAAAAGCTGTGTTAACATAACTAAATTGAATTTACACAAACAGCAAACGATGAGCACTAATCATCTTAGACTTTTACAGTTACAACAGTTGCTCAAAATGCCCACCATAGGCGTCGATACACTTCTGAGTACGTTGAACTACTGATTGAGCAACGTTTGCGAAGGTGTCCTCAGCGATTGCAGCACATGCCGTTTCAATTTCTTCTCGAAGTGCTGCCATTGTAGCTGATTTTCTACGGTATACAACATCCTTATGAGTTCCCCATGGGTAGAAGTTCAAAGTCCGGAGAACGCGGTGGAAACTGAATCGGACCTCTTCATCCTATCCAGTGCCTTGGAAGATTGTCATCAAGGCACGTACGTACATCTCGGTGGTAATGTGGTGGTACATCTTCCTGTTGGAAGTAAAATTCCTCATTTCCATGGAATGTGTGAATGGCGGGTAAGACGGATGTGCGTATCATGTTCAGCTACGGACCAGTTATTGTTCCTTCAAAAAAGAATAGTCCAATTAGATGCCAACCCATACCAAACATTAATTCCAGGTAAATGAACAGCCTTTTCCAAAATAGCATGTGGATAGTTTGCACATCCGTAGACATAATTATGCCGGTTCAACTTAAATTGTGCCTCGTAGGACCAAACAACTTTCCCAATGAAGGCCTCATCCTCTTGCATCATGTTCCGAAACCACTCACAGTAGTGGATTCTCCGATTAGGGTCATCTTCATTTAATGCATGCAAAAGTCGTGGGATGAAAACTATCAACTTTTCTGTTTTAATAATATGACACACGCTGGTTCTTCTATGCCAGTTTCACGTGCACATTGCTTTGTAGATGTTTGTGGTGAGTGCTCAAAACGTTCCAAAGCCATAGCCGAGGATGCGGGGCTTGTTGCTGTATGAGGTCTACCAGATCTGTGCTTGTGAACATCGCATACGGTTCCATGAGTCGCAAATATGTCTCGAATGCGGGCAATTTTCACTCTCGTTGGTGGTTCTGTTCTCTATAATATTTTCGATTTTCCAATACCGCTTCAAAATTGCTTTCCGCTGATCAAACAACAATCTTCCCATATTGTTGTAGCAACACTAGCATAAAGTGATGTGAGTCATATCTGTTTACAGAACATTATACGATAATATTGGGCTTCATTTGTTTAATGTTGATTTACTATAATCTTGACTTCATTTGTTCATTGTTGATTTACCTATCACGTAGCAACGCTGTCATAATGTATGCGAGTCACATCTGTTTAAAGAATATCATACTACACATTACTGTTGCTTTCGGGGTAACTTAGAAATATATTAAATAGATATCTAATGTGAATATGTGTATATATTTTGGCACTCTCGGTATATGCAAATTAAGTCAGTATCATTCCTTCTCAATATGGAGCCTTACATTCAATATATTTTATTGACTTAGCATTACTTTGTACACGTGAGTTCCTATCCAAAAAGTGCTGCCGGCTTTGTTACCAGTTCTATACTAAGTAACACATAAGCACCAAATTCGGAAACATTTCCATGTTAGGTAAGCAAAACACCAAAACCAGTCGAGGAGTCTCCGGTGGGCAAAATTCGAGTTTGATTCCTAATCGGAAAAATTATTTCCTGAGTAGGAATTTTCATGAGTACGATAAAAGTAAACATCTTTAATTCAACCATGAAAAAATCTAATACAGATATTCACAAATGGTAGTAAAACGAAAACGGGGTTGGATCAAGTACATCTTTCGCAACAAAGAAACAGGCCAGTTAAAAAAAAAAAAAAACAAACAAACTTGCCTGTAAATGTTCCAATAATCATTAAAGCATTTAACACAGCAAGGTATCTACAAACATCCGACGTTAACTCTAATATAGCTACGACACAGACCTTACAGTTTCTTAATAACTCTAAAGCCAGTCACCTCATAGAGGAGTACAGAATAAGAACAGCAACTCTTCAAATCAGGTAATTAGCATTACAGAGGTTCTGAAACTGTTTCGCAACCAGGAGATCCATAAAATATTATAGTACTATTATCAGCATTTATTCTTGAACGTGTACGAACAAGGAATTATAAGGAAACGAAAAAGATATGTTTACTATATATACACACACACACATCGATCTCAAGTGTGACTTTTTCTTAGTGTTTATCCTTTTGTACTATTATAATTACTGTTAATTTATATATAATGTAACAAATTAACAGTAATAATGAAAGTAGATAAGGATAAAACACTTAAAGTCACACTTGAATTTGCTATATTTCGAACTACTGGAGTTTTTCTATGGCAAGAAGTTATTGTGTTATTCATATATATATATATATATATATATATATATATATATATATGAAAAATAAAAACACAATAACTTCTTGCCATAGAAAAACTCCAGTAGTTCAAAATATAGCAAATTCAAGTGTGACTTTATCTAAGTGTTTTATCCTTATCTACTTTTATTATTACTGTTAATTTGTTACATTATATATAAATTAACAGCAATTATAATAGTACAAAAGGATAAACACTAAGAAAAAGAAATATTGCGATAAAGTAAATTAAAATCAAATTGAAGGTGACTATTTTTCTCCTGAAAGAAATTTCAAAAAATAAGCCGGAAACGTGCATCAGGCCAAACTCACATTTTACGCGCCTTTCGGCAGCCAACTGCGTAGGCTGGGACTCGCCTGTCTCAGATTTACAGGACAATCAAAGAAGGCCTTGACAATACTGATGCATTTCTTAACAAGTATTCACTGCACCCGTTTATCTAAACATAAGTATAGAACGTGAATCGTAACCCAGAAATACACATTCTATTAAGGCCCATATATTACGGCTTATAAGGAAAATACATCAGCATTCCTCTGATTCAAGAATTAAAATAAACTAGGAATGTGCAATCATATTTGCTATTCATTATTAATATTAATTTTATGCGCTTATATAATTTCGATTGCAATATTATTGTTATAATTATTACTATTATGTAACGATACACTGCAATAAACAGGAAAATATAGAAAATGCCAAATAATGAAAAATGTGCATTAATTGTTATATATGGTTTATCTTTTTAAACAATTTATATAGATAGAATGTAAATTTAATACTTCAAACTTTGAGTAAAATCTTATGAGAGCTAGACGACGAGAGATCTTTAAAGCCGGTCCGCCATTATTTAGGCGTAATAAAACCCACGTAAGAAATTACGGTACCGAACTAATAAACTTGAGAAAAATGCAGCAAGAAGTAACATTACTAGTTTTGATAGAATTGTCAAATCTGAGATTGTGCATGAAATAAGACATCAAAATTATAGAAAAATAAATACAGTGGCATATGAGCGCAAAAGGGTAAAAAAGTCATACAGGTTTTCTGCGCATCAAGAACAGATTAAAATTAAAAATTTGGTTAATTCCAAATTTCGCAGCAATGGGGACATTCTCAGGCAGTTTTATTTCAAAATATATTCACTCATTTACCTTTATGAAAGTGGAAACTAAACAGGGGATTACCTTCATTCCGTGCACCAGCAGCAGGGGATAATACCTGCCCTGTTTTTAGTGTCTGAAGCATATGTGCTCACGACAGTGATCATATAGCAGGCATAGGTCTCTGTCGTTGCTTGAAGAATGTATTAGTTTCTGTGTACCTAACTTAAAAGCCTGCCCTATGAGGCAATTAGCGTTATTTATGTCAAATTAAATAATGAATTACATTGGAGTAAATGCAGTAGTTCTGAAATAATTATGTAAAGGAAGCAGAAACATGACAACAGTGCATTTTCGATTAGGAAACTATTCCACTGCAGCTCGGCACGCGCCAACCAGTTCGAGGTCATACTGACTGAAGTCTGCTGAAGGTGCATTGAAATATAACTGAGATTTTAAAGACTCACAGTAATTATACAGTTATTTTAAAAGAAGAGAACGGTCCTTTGGTACAACGTGTTAATTAAAATATACAAAGAATATTACATTTTGCAAACTCAATAGACAATGCAAAAAGAGACAGGTTACATCATACTCATTAGCCATATGTGTTAAATTAATAACGTTATCTAAATTGAAACTGTTGTCAAACAAATATGTAAATACTCAGATTGAAAGACATGTAGTTTTATAAATTGTAAGGAGGCATGCTATATATTACGCACGTTTTCATTGATTTAGTAAAGCTTCTCACTTCAAACAAAAATTACTGCTGGTATTCTAGCTAATGAGATAATGAAATATAGACTCATAAATCCCAGAAGTTGTTGGTTCAGTTCAGTTCAGTTCAGTGCGAAAATCCAAATATCAATTTTTCCTATTCCTAAATTAAGACTAAAATAGTTAGGTATACCTAAACTTTGTATCTGTTAGTGTTACCAAGAAGTTTTATTGTCCTATTACATCTTTAAGCATGTGTATTTTGGCAAGTAAGGAACTACAAAACTCTTTTCAATACTTAGTGGTTTTATAACGAACATGCTTAAAAGTTTGCCGTCCTATTGATCACAACGAAGCGTTCTTTGACCCGTTCTCCCGATTTATATGCAAAATTGGGCAGCATTTTCCAAAGCAGTTCACCGTAAAGCGTATTTCAGCACACCACTGCCACCTTATTATCACAAACAAGCAGAGGTGGGATCTTAAAAGAAAAGAAAAGAAAAGAAAAGAAAAGAAAAGAAAAGAAAAGAAAAGAAAGAAAGAAAGAAAGAAAAGCACTACAAGGAGACAGGTCTCTGCTAACAAGCTGTCACGGCATCTGGGTACTTGCTGAATGTGAAGCAGTCCAGTCTGAGATGAAGATGGTAGTAAAACGATCTGTAGAGCCATCACAAATCAAATAACGATGATATATGAGCATCGTATCGCTTGGCGTACCTGATCAGCTAAGTTGTTGCTAACTTGCGCTCGGTGCTTGTTATACCAAATTTGGTCTTGTCACAAATCACCAACAGAATATTATAGGCAATATAACAGTCGCTGGGCAATGAGGAAAGTTGATGATCTTATTCTGGTCTTAAAACTAGTAAAAGTATGCACATATAGATCAGATGCTTAAATGAAACAACGAAAAAGTAATCACATTATTTTAATGTACTTCATTATAGTGGGTTGATCGTTTGCATAAGATCTTAAAATGAAGGACTAAACTCAGAAAGGTATTGTGATTTATGAGAAGATGATCATTATAATAAAGAGAGAATTACAAATGTACACAAAGTACACAATCTGCAATTTCTGGAGCGGAATCATCTTCTGCTTCTCAACTAGCAGATTTCCGTTTGATCTCTTTTAACTTTACGACTTCAGTTCAGCTCCCTGTCCCTCCAGTTATTTAGCACACACCGCTGCTCGGACCGCATAACATTAATGACTTCATCTTAACTTTGTTTCGTGCAGCAATGTTGTAGGTATTGTTCCAAATTATACATTTTGTATTGCATATTCAATGAGTCTACTACTTATATTAAAAGCCAGGAGCCGTATGTTCTTGTGTGCCACAGTGCTACAGCATAACGCTTATTTTGTTAAAATATTTTTTCAAATGTTTTGTGGTTCATTGTTTATCAATTTGCTCATTTGAAAGTTGGTGTTATTGTTCAGCACCTGCGCTGTAGCCTTGGGATGTGTCCTAATGTTTCTTAGAGATAACTACAAACGTACGCTTGCGCGAATTTAAAATATGTCCTGCGATTGGCTTATTTCAGGAGAAAACGTGCAACACATTGTACCACCATACTGTTTGTTAGTGGTACGGCTGCTTGTATCTCTGTGGATATGCCTATAAAACAATTTGGCGGCGTATAACCACTCCCACTTAAAACGCATTTCCCGCAGTCAGATCGCCAAGGGTGGCCGGGACTCTGGGATTCGATTCCCACCAGGACCTTCCTCCCTCATTGAGAATTTTTCCAAGTTTTTCTCAGTCCTCATAAATATCAAATGCCGGGGAGATACCCTAAACTTACGCCGGAACGCTTTCTTTAAAACAATCATTTCCCAGTTTATCATTTCATTTCTTGTATCATCAGTGTCCACCGCCTGTGTTGTCTCAGTAGTAAAAACGGGTGTTAAACACAATTAAAAAAATCAGCAAAAGTCAGATTATTGATAATTCTGTAGTAGGAAGAAACCGCGCATAGACTTTATATTTCATCATTAGGCAAGGTTTTATTTCCCCATTCATCGTAGCACAACCTTTTTTTTTTTTTTCACCAGCCGCCACGGTCAAAACCTACTCGACAGCTCTCCAGTACTCCCCCCCCCCACCCGAGGAGAGTACTTTGTTAAATCCCTTAATAAGTTTGTAATCAAAACTAGCACGTACTATGTTGAAGTAAGCGAGAAACAGAAAAGGCTGCGCTCAGAAACCTCTGGCTGCGTTGTTTCCGATTCCAAGAAAACTACGTAGCTTTGCATTCTATGAACAAAGCAGCAGCAGTGTAAGGTTCCCTTAGCACCAAGGTAAGGCGAAAGCTTTACAATTCTTAGCGAAGCTAGGGATTAACTTGTTTGCTGGTGTCTTTGGTTCTTGCACGTGTCATTTACGAGTTAGCAGAGCGTGTATGAACTTCAACAGTTACAGTCCACTTGTTCTCACCACTTATGAGTTCAAGTACTATGGAGCAAAAAAAGTGGATTCGATAAAAGAAAAAAGTCAATGAACAATGAGAAAGGAGTTTTGTTTAAGGATTCTAGAGGTAAACTGTAGTGTCAGTAATGAAGCAGTATAATATTCGCTGTAATTACGGAAAGACACATATTAATTGAAACTCAGGAGTATCAATGGTGAGATACGATTTACTTTGGTCAGCAAATGTAGCTAAAGTGCAGAGACAAAATACACATTTTTCATGGCAAATCATGTGCAAAAATCCAGTTTACAAACAACATAAGAGGTGTATGTCATAAAGACTAAGCACCAATTGCCGTATTTAGATCCGGTGAAGTGATTAAACAGTGGGCAATTATAACGGTAAAATCTTTGGCGATGACAAACTAATAGTTTAAACAGTGCCTGTTCCTTCATACTGTTTCAAGAAGAATTTCAGAAATTAGTAGTCAACTTGGCACAATTAACAAAAGAAACACCAGAAAGTGAATATTTTTCTATCACTTTGGGCGAGAGTAAACACATTACTATCTAATGTCAGGTGTTTTTAGAACAATTGAATACAAGTTTTCCGTTAAAGAAGACTCTGAAATTATGTTCTGTTATAGATCGATTTTGCAGGTGCTCTTGCATAGCGGCTGCTGGTACGAAATATATAACTGCAAAAACACAGGCTTAGTAGGGTTGAGGAAAAACCCTGTGTGAATGTGGCTGTCTTACACTGTATTATTCACCAAGAGATTTTCTTCAGAAATTGAGTTAAGGTGAATGCAAGATGTTACTAAATTGCCATTATAGTTACGGATGGTAACAGTGTTCAGAGCAATGGTAACTGCTGGAATTTCTCCAGGAGCTATCTGGAGACTTTTCCATATTTCCCTTCACTCTGAAATTCGCTGGCTAAGTGCAGGAAGTCTCCAAATTATTAGAACACAATGGAAAACTTGAGAATTAAGAATGGATTGCACATTAGCTTTTAACAGACATTACCTAACGTCTGAGCAGCCTCCAATTATAGCTTCAGGGAAGAGAAACAAAACATTATCAACCCATGAGCCATATTAATGCTTTCAGGGAGGAAAAAAATCCAATTTTTAGTTAAGATTTAAAATGTGACCCTAACCTCAACTCGTGCAGTTAGATTAGTTGTTAAATCAGTGGCTCCAATGTTACATAATTTGCAAAGTAAAGGAGAATTTGAAGAAGGAATTTCACACTTCAGCAATTTGAAGAACACGTTCCGGCCTTTTGTTGATCATATGACTGCACCATAAAAAGCAAAGATCCTAAACTTCAGATGGAAGTATGTGAACACCAAAGTGAATGATTACTCGCTTGCTTCTAAAACTGTTTTGGAAAAATGTGACGCCTGACAAATAGCCCAATCTTCACGGTGTTTCTTTCATTACGTGCACACACATGTGAATGTACTTTATCGACGATGAAAACGAAGAAAGTAGAGGAACAGGTTATCCCAGGAAGCCTTCACGTCCAATTTGAAAATCTTGACAATACAGATGGAAGCACACTGCCCAGTCTTCTCACTGAATCAAAGGTAAAATATTCCAAAGTTAAATTAAAAAACAGAAAAAAAACTTATTGCATATATTGTAAATTTTGTGATCGATTTCACTTGTGTACAATATAAATATATTATATTTTTGCAGTTGTACTCTAAGAATATAATAATCTTTTTCGACATATACACTAACGGTACTAATAATTTAATACCTAAGGATCGCCCCTTGTTCATTATGGGAAAATTTAGGTCCATAACTGAAAAATAGTTTAACTTTACTGGCCTAAATAATGAAGTTATGATATTTGTTCATTGTATGTATTTGAGTACGTAGAAAAATTGTTATTGTATCTTGAATTTGTTGATTCATAATTTTAACATACCAACATATTTTCTCCTTAATTGTAGTAGTAATGGACTTTTCATTGTAGCAGTTTTAAAATACATACAAGTACAACTGTCGCATGGGCCTTATGGTTATACATGCTAATATCGTATTTTAACAATCGAAATATACAAACATATCGATATACTTACATCACACTTTTTCTATGAATAGCTTTCCCTTAGTACACGGCGCACAGTAAACAGTTTTAATACTTGGTGTTAGCTGTCTCTCCCAGTGAAAAGTACCTCTGTTAGTTCGGTTACGTGACTCCTGCTTTAACCTAAGGGTTTCGGTTCGAATAAGAGTTTAAACATTTGTACAAGCTCAACTTCACAACGGTGATGATCATAAAAGCATTCATCTCTGTAACACACTTCTTTTGGCTGATAAATGGCAATACACCCCTTTAAATATGTATATTATTATTTATAAAACGGATGCAACAGCGTGAAGTACAGCGATTGGCACAATAGGTAAAAGTATAATCTGCAAAATCTTCTGAATCGCATTCCATATATTCAAATGCAATATCTCTTGAATTACATTTTTAAGTCGGAAATTGATTCCGGGTTCACGTAACAGACTGATTTCCAGAAATGTTGTATTAATAACTATATAAATCATTCAATTTGTACCATAAAATACTAACTTTTAACAGAATTTCCCCAAAATGTTGTACCATATTACATAATTAAATAAAAATAAGGAAATGAACAGTTTTATGTAGTCTGTAGCTAAAATTATCTAAGCGCACAAATTGTATATCTTAGTTTTGGAGTAATATATACATATAATTCCCTATTTACACGTTTATCCTGACATCTGTAGGTAGCTGTAATGATTATTATGGATTCATACTTGTAATCCGGGATCTGGCAAGTTATATATTATGATCTAAATAACCTTTGTTTTATCAATATTTAATGCTAATTTGTTATTTCTAAATCTGTCCCACATACAATTGGATATATATTAATTAAAATATTAATAATTTTGCTGGAAACTGTTAAGAGTAGTACCATCAACAAAAAGAATAATATCTTTTTAACTGGTAGATTTAATAGTTAAAATACACAAAATTAGAAATAAGGGTATTTAATTAAGAAAGTAAAAATAAAGCAACAATACAATCCTTTGTTTTCTATCTAAAAGTTATAAAGGATAGATCTCAAATTTTTACAGATTCAATATCTCTTAAATATTCAATGTAATTAAATGCCGACTTTTCCTAAACTATTTAAAAGAAGGGGTTTATGAGTAATACTTCAGGGGAGCTCTTTAGGGGGGGGATTTGGACAAATTAAGCTATTTTCATTTAAAACTTTTCTCACTCTATTTCCTAAAAAAGTGTCAAAGCTAGATTCTCACTATCACGAACAAGATGGCTCACAACAAAAAACAATCACTGTGGTGGAACAGACAATTGCACAATTGTATCCATAGGTCATTTACACAGACAAAAACGTCAAATTTACTCCCAACATTCCTAGATCCAATTCCAGCTCAAGTCAAAAGTATAAGCAAGCCTTCTAGCTCATTTTATTTTATTAATGAACAATCCTCACAATAATAGTGTACAGAATGACAAGAAACACGTTATACATGTATCAGAAGGGACCAAAATGATCATCAAAGTGCTAAGAAGTCCAAAGAATGCCAAGAAAGAGAGTTAATTTTATGCAGGGATCCTTTTTTTTTTTTTTTTTTTTTTTTGTTTGCTACGATTGGGGACTAGGTACAAGGTCAACCATGTAAAATATATAACTTTAGAATGCAGTAATCTTGGTAAATGATACAATCATTACTTTTTAAATTATAGATTAGGCTAGCAAATAAATATATAAAAAGAAAATAAACATTGATTTTTTGCTTATACTACTAAAGAAGCAGTTATTTCTGGTAATCTGCTTATATGCATGTTCCAGGTACCTTTTGGGTAATTTATTTAGCAGTCTTTCTGGTTTGTGTTTGAAATTAATATCGTATCTCTATTCACGGTAATAAACAAGTGATCATATTCATTGATATGATTTAATGAATACTTTCATAAATCTGCTAAAATAATATTATATAATTAAAATATATTAATATGTATTGCACTTTATAGAGGTAACTGAACAAGCAGCAGAATGAAGTACTAGATTGTTTGTGAAAGCAGTTTCACTGCGAATAATCCGTTACGTTTAGAAGCTCATAATTACCTAATTTCACCTATTTATGAATATCTGTGACCAAAAACTCATGTATCCGTGTAACTGCAAGAACACATTCAACGCGGTCTTAAAGTAAACAAAGATTTCCAAGTATTCGTGGTGTGGAAAACATACAAAGGTTCCCACAAGAGAAATAAATACTGTTTTTATTTTTTATGACATGGTTGTTTTTACGTTAGAGGGGAAGAGTGAACTGAGTTAGTAAGGCAGGGCAGACCAGAAAGGAGTTAATCTCTCACTGGACCTCCATGAAGAAAAGTGCGTTTGGTTTAGTGTGTTTATCAAGGGAGTGGCGAGTTGCATAGTTTCATAGGGTTCCGACGTTTGAGAGGGGAGCTGGTGGTATCCCCCATGTTAATGTCAAACTTACTGCCAATGGAAACACTGAAGAGTGTGAAACCTTGACCTTCCTACCTACGGCATTTTCAAGTAAAAGATTTCACCCCTACACGAGTTTGTTTTCGATGCGAGTCATAACGATTTTCTAAGCTACTCTCTGACAGTTGGTGTCTGGATTTTATTAATACAATTAACTTAGAGTAATGTCCCTCATGGCTGAGTTATCGGCAGACGATTCTGTGAATTTCAACAAATTCACAGCAGGTAAATATACCCAAGAAATGCGGATGTGAACTACTACAAGCTTTTAGGTTTAATATTTCACTTATGTGACTCGTAAAATCGATCAATGCAATGAAACTAAATTTTGAATTTTGATCGATCACAGCTCGATATTGCAGTGAAATTATCGTAACATTTTATCATGCGAAGTGCATTTGTCTCGTGATCTATACCCCCACAATATAATTGCTGAGCAGCCAACACTGACAAGTTTTCAGTAACTGTAACTAGGCTTAATGTGTCTTCACTCAAGCAATTGCTTTTGTGTGTTCAGCCAAACAATGTGATATCATTTTGTAAATGATGTAACAATATCTGCCAAAGCAATCATCAATGTTAATAAACACGTTGTTCAGAATGATAAAATGTTATCCCTGTTTTGTTTTTCTCATGGTGTGAGCTGTCTACTCTACGTTCGTGAATTTATCGCAATTTCAGATCCTCTTGTGATAAATATGACGTTTTATTGAACACAGCATATCGAAAAAGGTTTTTGTAATCTTTCATTCGCGCATTGCACTTTCACAGTTCATGGCTAAAAAACTACTATTTTGTGCATATTGAGAAGAATAAACTGATACTCTTAGTGAATGGTTTTAATTATGTTAAACATTACGAAGAACAAATGCACCTTAAAACAGTTTTCGAATTAAAGTGTACACATATAGGGTAAGTCAACTATTTTCTACAAAACAAATGCGATTTCATGCACATTCATGAAGAAAATAAGAAATTTAATACAAAAAAGTGAGTACCGGTTTGGAAAATATTTCTGAAAAGGCTTAAAAATTAGAATTTAAATTGTAAACAATGAAAACGCCATCAGACCTTACATTTTTAGGACTATGTATTATGTTAGGTCAAAAGTTTAACATGCATTTCCTAAGTCTGAACAAAATATTGAATACAGTTGACATAAAGACCAATAGAGGCGAACATTTCGTTATTGAAGAGTACAGAAAGAGAAATACTTATTTTCTAATGCGAAACAATTTTAATAAACCTTGGAAATATACCAACAGTTTTTACGGACGGAACATTTTAGCACTGTGCCATACTTTTAACATTTTACACCATGCATGGTCTCATAAACAATAATAACGAACCATTAATATTCACACTTTTGTCAAAATATGAAGCCGACATCAGACTCTTTAATATTATGAGACAATTTGTGATTGTTCCTTTTGCATTAATCTTGAATTACGAAAAAACAAATCAATCTTTCCAGAAAGGAAAATACAAAGTTGTACCTTTCATTTACGCCAGGTGTGGATCAGGAAAATGTAAAAATTAGGAATTTCTAAACAATTTATTACTGGTGAGAGTGAAACAGGAAAGTAATTTGGCCTACAGTTTTGATTGTTATTTTATTGACCAGGAAGGAAGAGTGAATTTTTTATTGAGAATTTGACGTCTGAAGCCTAAAAACCAAAATTTTAGGTCAATTTTATAAACAAGTATGTGAATGAAGATATAGTATTTTCCCCCCAGAAGTATGGTCTTTTTCTTCACACTCCCTTTACCTATAATTGCCTGCTAGACTTTTCATGTCAACTTAAATATTAATTTTTATTATCACATCCACATATATAACATTTTTAGAAGCTCTGTTGACAGTTCAAATAAACACATATGTGAAACGTTGCAGTACAGCTAGTAATCTTTCAGTTAGAAGAAGGAAAAAAGGTACTGAAGAAATAAATATTTGTACAAAAGATGACGCAAGAATATTTAAATGGGCGTGTTACAAGAGTTGATTACATTATGAAAGTATCAAGCATGGCATGTAGTTTTTAACACTGTTCTGCTCTCTGGATTACTTTACAATTGAATACAATTTTGTGCCTAGTTGTTTTACAATTTTGCTATTTTGACAATGAACCAAGATATAAGTGCTAACCACACCAATCTGCAATGTATTGCTCAGTCCCAAGTCTGAGCGGGGTCGCCTAGGCGGTAACACTTGAGACTTGCATTTGAAGATCCTGGGTTCAATTCCTGTTGGCCCGGCCATCTTCACCTTCGGTTTTTCCATGGTTTCCCTTTGGATGGATATTTACATTCCGCGAACTTTGCACTTTCCCATGTCACATCATTTCATTGCGGTGGTTCTGTTACAGGGTTGAAAGTGCCAGAGAGAGATGAGCTCTCGCGCTGTGACAATGACTTGCGCTTGTTAAAGGTTTCTGCACGGTATCTGATATGGAAGTAACTCAGCCAACGTTAGGGTGTTCTATCTGGAAACAGGTTAGGGACTTCATCGCCCCACGGTTTCTTCCTCACCGCATCCCTTACCCCTGGAAGTGAGGTACAAAGAGCCAGCCGTGATCAAGGGTCGAGAATCGAAATTATCCTCCTCCGCACCGAACAATCCAATCCAACACGTCAACCTGTGTTGTGGTTGCTCAGTCCCAAGTCTGTAGGAAGTGGGAGGAGAAGTGAGGGATATCCACATATCACTGTATAACACATTTGCGAATTAGAGTAGCCACGACTTCGTAGCAATTCACCACCACAATGCCCATCTTACTTCAAGTCATACCTGCATAGAATTTTCTTTAGCACTTTTCCTTCATTATGAATGAGAGCCAATGCACTGCCTATTAATTTGCGGCATCATTAAGTAATTAATTTCATCTGCAAGGTCTTGACGTTGCTAAAGGTAAAAAATATATTGTTTGCTAATAGGTGCTCAATTAAGTTTATTGTAATTGTAATTGTAATTGTAAAATAATTATAACAGAAAACTTCCTTAATCGAATGAATACTAAGCATATCCATAACCAAGAAAATAATAATACTAATACTAACAATACTAATACTAATAATAATAATAATAATAATAATAATAATAATAATGCATACAATTTGTAGAGCACACCATTTTAATGTGCTTCAGTCAAGAACTACAGCAAATTTGACCCTTACGCAGTACAATCCACACTTTATTCTCTAACAAACAATATTATACTGAGTTTCCTATCCTGCCTAACTTACCAGCTGCATTAGTTATAAGGTTTACGCAGCTTTTCATTTTCTTATTGTGGTGCTAAGCTTTTTATTCGTGTATATTTCAAATGGTTTTGCTTTCAACGCACCGCAATGTTTCAACATTGTGAATCTCGGTTAATGAAATCACGTGTTTTAGACTGAAGTGTAGTTGACCTGTTGACACATCTTCAGGCTGAGAAAGAGGTGTCAAGTTAAGCTAGCTTGGCAATTTGTCCTGGGACTGTACTCTGTGCACATTAGTGTTTCTTAAATTTATCTTGTGGATAGCTATATTAAGACACAAACACACAATAAACATAAACATGATTTTTACACAAACTAGCTCTTTCCTAATTCCGCAAGTGCTGATGAAAAATGTTTATTTGTGCTACATCACTTACGAGGATGGTTTGAAAAGATTTCGACCTCAACCATAGGTGTATAAGATAAGTGTAAATGGGTGATTTTTCCTTGGCGGGACCGCGCCACATACAGTTGGCAGTAGTCGACCGAGCTGTGCAGTTATTTCGTCCCCACGTTTGAAAACCGACATGAGAGCCGGAGAGGAGACCAGTACGAGTTTAACTATAGGAAAGTGTGGACGTGTTCTTGAGTGTTATGTAACAGTATATTGAGTATTCATTAGGCGGTGTAATATAGTGTATTAATATGGCTCAATTGAGGTATTCTATTCCCCAAATATTGTTTATTTAATTACGTACGTGCGTACAGAATAGAATCATGATATGCTGAGACTGTTTCCAGGAAGATTGCCTGATATTCGCCTTCCAAGTAGAAGTTCAATTCACAGATTGCTAAACACATTTCGTGAAACGGGAAGTATTCTTGATAAATTGCTTTCACAGTCAAGTACAGTACTCGCAGAAAAAGCATTATGTACATTGGACATGCTTTTGGAGCATTTCCCTTAAAAATCTCTTCAAAGTCTTTCTCAGCAGACTAGAGGGAATTTCCCATTCCTCTGTTCGAACGGCTACAAAACTAATGAAACTTGAACCATGTAATATTACGTACTGCAAGAACTAAAACCGGGTGACCCTGCACCCAAGAGTAAGTTTTTGGAATAGATTTTGAATAGTGCATGACATAGAAATTGACCCTAATCTAATGTCTTTACGGGCGAAAGTTAGTTCCATCTAAGTAGGTATGTTAATTCACAAAACAACCGATACTGGAGTTCAGAAAAACCTAATCTGCTTCACGAGGAACGCCTGCATTATAAATATGTAGGATTATAGTGCGCAATTTGTGACGAGAGAATAAAATACTTCTTTTTTTTTTCTTTTTTTTTTAAGAAACAATACAGATAGCTATGTGCAGAATATTTTGTAACACTGTTTTGTAAATTAACTGTGAGGAACGTAGGTTTGAGACTTTCCAATCGGACTCTGCAACGGCACATACAGCCCATGTCTCCTTGCATGTAATTCATGAAATATTCGACAACAGAATCATTGCTAACAACATGTGGACTAACAACATGTTTATATTTGGCAGGACATTAAGGAAAAAAGTGCACAAGACAAATTCACACACATTAGACGAACTGAAAAATAGCATTGGTCAAAAGTGTATTTCATTTCTCAGAGGGAATTGCAAAAGGCAATGGTTAATTTCATAAGCCGATGCCAGAAATGTATGGAAAATGTCGGGAGACAGTTCTAGTATTTTATAGCTTGATAATGGTGAGTAAATGTACCTTTTAAGTGTCTAAGTGTTAGAAATAATAATTTATACGCGAAAATCATAGTTGCGGACTTTCTGACTACCATGCACCGCGGTACCAGCTTGACAGAACTGACCGGTGCTACGCGTCTAGCGGTTCCGTGAAGGAAAAATCACCAGTTATTTAACGTGGTAGATACGCTTTAAGCATTCTTTTCAAATCCAAAGGGTTTATTCAGCACAGTTTTCTAAAGCAGACGTGTTGTGGGTATTACATAAAACGGCTAAGTTGAGTTTCGTGCAGCTTTTTGTAAAACATGTTTTGATGCAAAAGAAAATTCTTACAAAATTTATGCACATTTCTCCTTCATTTACTAGGATTAGAAAATGGATTGCTGAATTTGAATTTGGCTGTACCAATCTTCATGAGCCACTGTAATGGACGTCCGCAAAGTGCAACAAGCGCAGAGTTGATTAAAAACACATTGTGATTGGAGAGTTAGAGTGTGGGATATTGCCGAGGATATAGGCATTTTAAATTAAGAATTTTATAGGAGAAAGCTTTCGGTAAAATGACTGCCTCGCGATCAAAAATACCTTCTTATGAAAAAATTGCAGGTGTGTTTGGAGTGTTTTAACAGCAACAGGACTCATTTTCTGCGTCAGCTTACAACTGTGGATAAGACTTTGGTATCACACGCCAGAATGTCAAAGCAGTGTGCCGGTTGTTCAGCGCCAAAGAGGAGAAATGTGGTTCCATCTGCAGGAAAAAACTTTGACATCTGTCTTTTGGGATGCCAAAAGAATTTTACTAATTGATTGTCTTCAGAAGGGTAAAACAATAACGGAAGGGAACACTTCCAAATGAAATCAACTAAATGACAAAATTCGGGAGGAAAAATACTTTGCAGAAGAAAGCAATAGGTTTTTACTAAGTGTTTAAACGATGGTAAAAGTGAGAGGTATGAGTTGTTGGAGTATCCACCATACCCCCCAAATTTGGCTTCCTTTTACTTCCATCTGTTCTCAAGCGTAAAATTCTTCCTCAGTGGTCAACCTCTTTAATAAATCAAGAACCATTGCAGCTAAAGAGGAGAATTTTGCAGATCTTCCGGAAAACCACTTTAGAAACGGAATAATGACATTAGATCGCAAAATAAACTTATGAGCCTTAAGGAAGATTACGTTGAAAAATAAAAACTTTTTCCTCTGTGGCTTTGCCCAGTGCTTTGCAAACCACCTTCGTATACACAGAGTGATTGACCAGTAATTATGTTTCACTGCAACCTGTTGCATCTCATCAAATTCTTAAGCAACACAAAACACGTGTTTCCAAATGAATTCACATTATTTTGCAATTTGTGAATTAGTGAATGATATAGCTATTTTAAATATTTTAAATATATTTTTCATACTAATATTTTTCATAATCATGAGATAAATCCTTTCTCAATATATCATTTCATTTCATTTCATTTCATGTATGATCAGTGTTCATCGCCTGTGGTGCCTGTGTAGCAAAAACAGGCGTTAAACACAATTTATTCATAATCACCAGTATAATAAAAATAAAATATATAAACCGTCTTTCTTCTTTTAAATGCCTTAGTCTGCATTAGCAAAGCACATTGAATCGGACTAACTCTCAGGTTGTGGTTTGTTGAGGTGTCTTAGAAATGTGTGTTTAAATAAGTTCATTAAAATGGTCAACAATATATATAGTTTCCAATCCTATGCGTGCAAAAAATAGTAATAAACGGTAATTCGGAAACATTTAATCATCTGGTGTAGTTACGACAGAAGGAGAACTTAAAAGTAGTCAAGAAATACAGGTGTAATTGTCTTAATCAATTAATCAAGTAAGCATGACATATTTACTGCCTATTTCACGATTATAGATCACGAGTACTTATAGCTGCAATGAAACACTTTGTGTCATGTCAAGCGATAATCTTTTAATGATCACTACTGCTTTTGCAACTTCTGGTGGCAGGAAAATGTAGGTGTTCAACTTATTTGGAGCTTGTAATAGATCTCTAAGCTGTAATAAATAAGAAGACAATATTTACCAAGTCGTTAGCTGCCTGATGGTTTTGTTATTGTGTAAGTGTCCCTAAGAATGCCTATGTATCACATGATGCATGTATAATTGTCTTGCTGTTCTATCAGATGGAACTGTATACTTAGAAATTTTCATATTAAATTGTTTTGATGCTGAAGCTGCTCTTCTACGGGGTTTTACTTCACTTCCTTTATTAAAAAAGTAGTTATTTGCTGCAACTTATGCTTATGTTGGTACTTCCGATAAATCTACTGACGCAGGTTTCTCAGATCACTACTTTTGCCCCGATTTCTCAATCTATTCTGCACAACACCCATATATCAGACTACATAAGGTACTATAACGGAATCAGTGTTCCTAATAGTCAGTGGTCAAAAAATATGCTACTCTCAAGACGTACAAGGAAGCTATATATTATCTCCTAAGAGTTTTCACAACAGATGTCGCTCTTCAAAAGTTATGATGTGAAACTATGACTTATATGGATTATTTTGAAACAAAGAGTCAATAATATGACATACGCTTGATAAAGTTTACTGTTTGACTAGATGATCAGAGGCAAAAAACGTGCAAGTTAACAATAAAAGCGTGGTTCATTAATGCACATTTCTCGCAGTGTGCACATTTGATGAAAGCAGGTTGGTCACGATTCTCTCGGAAATACTCTTCCGTTAATATGCTTCGAAAGTACTCCAAGGATATTTGAAATGCACTAGAAAGGTCTTTATTGTAATCGCATCGAAAAAATAAAATTTGATTAATTTAGAGAATCTTTCTGCAGAAAACTAAAAATATACAAAAGAACGAAGGCCTCAAGAATTAGTTAATTTCATTGTCAGAAAATGCCATAATTCTATGTGATAAATTTAACAACATTTTTATGTGGATGGAAGAAAACTTCGGTAGGTTGTACTGTTCGTGCATTTTGCTGGAATCCAGTTCTTGATTAATACAGTGCTTACAGGCACTGTAGATAGGTTCGTCATCTCTATCACGTATCCAGGAGCGAACTAAAAATGAACTGTATTTATGTTTTCCTGTATATCTGACTACATTGCTTGTTGTAGGAAGACCTTTAAATCTCTTCGCCATATTAGTATATTTGATGTTCAGTAAATTGATATTGAAAGACATGTGATCTACTCTGGCCTGGGAATTTCTGTTGCCTATTGTAATAATATTTTGTAAAAGATGACCCGAGCAAACCGATATTTTCTGGAGAAATTCTTAAAAAGGATCCGTGGAAAGATGTTTATTTTGTATTCTGTTAGAGAATTGAATAGTAGGGTGGGCGTAATAAAACATATGGCTACTACAGGAATGAAGGACACCGACATGCGAGAAGTCACGTAGCCCAAGTTTATTTAGTCTTGCAATTTTGCGACCCACAGTCACTTGGAAGTGGGACAGTCTCCGTCCAGTTGGTTGGAAGACAGCCATTCCTGCGGTAAATTCTCAGTTTTGGAAAAGTATTCAGTGGGAAACTATAAGTGGAAGAGCTTTCCCAGTTCAGTTCAGTTAGTGGAAAGCTGTAGTCAGTTTTGAAGAGTATTCAGTGTGGAAGACAGGCATGGTCAGTTCAGTTCCGCTCAGTGGAAGAGTATTAAGTGGACGAGCTTTATCAGTAGAGTTCAGTTGCATCTCAGGATTAGATGATTTCAGGGTCAGTGATTATCAAATTAAGAAAGGTAGGTGGGATCGCAATAGCTAGTGCGAAAGTGGCACATATTCTCCAGAAAATAGCGGCAGTACATTTTACGTGGGATAGTTTATGAACAATAAATTGTATTTCATCTCCTATAACGAGAAATCTTATTCATCTCCTTGACCCCCTCCCCTATGGTCACAGGACCATAAAAGTATCAGCAGCAGAATCTCAACAGCCGTGGCAAAACTGTAAGACAGCGGACATATCGGAGAGGAAAGACATCAACATTTACCCCTGAGATTACAATTGTTAATTCAATCCTTAATCTAAACAATTAATATAATCCTTCCAAATGATTTTCCTCCGCATAGTTTACCTATTTAATTAATACTCTTCTAATAAAAACAACTGCAGAATTTAGTAAATTAGATCATTTTTATTTTGGGATATAAGTGTAAGTTTAAAAAATTAATTTCAAAGTTATGGCATTAGGTTTACAAAAGATCAGCACACCGCTCATTAATGAAGCTTCATAATACCACAGAAGTTGTGGAGCGCGTATATTTGGCTCTGTGGGTATGACACTGGCAAAGCGAATCATTATCATTTTCGAGTCTCTATTACTTTTTTAATTTTATGTACGAGCATATTTTAGCATAACCAAAAAGCAAATAAATAACCTCTTCGCTGAACCAGAACCTACGATCTTCAGCAACACAGTTTATCGCCTTATACACTAGGACCTGCGTCAGTTGGATAGCTTCCTCTAGTCAAGCTATATATCACGATAAATCTGTTAACAGTTGTTCAGTGCCACACTGTCATATGATTAGTACGAGATTACAGAGATTTTTATAGTATTAAATCTTGAAAACCCTGATGGTGAGCTATTGGTAATCGGGATTTCGTTGCTCGCAAAACAGGCTTGAAGGAATTCTAAGGCAAATGTAAACCCTATTTTGGTTAACTTTTACTTATAATAAATATCTAATTTCAAATTTTCACCAGTATATATCTCAGTTATATTTATTTAGTATAAAAACGATTTCCTTTCTCAAATTTCTGGCCCAAAATCGTTATACAATTTCTAAAATTATTTCAGTATTAACATTCGGCATAATAAAGTTAATAATCCAAATACAGAGTATACATCCCCCTTGCAGCATAAGATGAGATCGAGGACAACAAAATGTAAATAATATTTGAACCAAGGACTTAACTCTACACTTTCCCCTTCATGTCAAATTGATCAAGTGGTTACTAAAGATAACAGTTTATCTAAATATCACAGTGAATAAATTGCATTAATCTGCTTTATCCTGTCTGCAACCCTTCGAGGAGCTAAGTGTTTCCATTAAAGTAGAAAATAAAATATGAATAGGTACATGATATTAGTATAAAAGGCATGTCTACCTACATACAGCTGGCCCGCAAGTCCATTGTAAAACTGTCTACATTCAGTCATTTGCTTTCCTACAAAAACGTGATATATTCTAAAATAAACCATACTGAAATAATTAACCTCAAAATGAAATACTAAAGAACTGCATAGAATAAGAATGTTTCAATATTTCTAATACAAGACGTACATCATTATTTAATATTATAATGATTAAACATCTATGTGCCCACAATAACCAAAGTACGTTGATATAAGCAATGAAAATTATCATGTGTAATATAGAACTCCATATACGGAACCACAGTGAAAGGTTGTTCCGCCACCTTCATCTGCAGTTGAACGCAAGTTGCGCGGGGCCAATGTCTTCTTTGTTGATGGACAAGTTCCCCTCTACTGCTCGCCAACTTTCATCATTAATAGCAAGTTTTGTTTCGTAATGAAATTCTGACTTGTGCATAGAAATTGTACGAAGCAATGTCAGTCTACAGTTTTAATGAAATTTGCTTCACTCATAATCGCTCTGCATCCGTAATTTTTTCTATTTATGGCGTGATATTTTCTTTAAGTTCTTCTACAATACAGGAGTTATTCCTGTAGATTTTAGGTAACAGTTCAGTATAATTTACTTCATTAACACAAAGCAATGAGTTGCACTACGTAGCATTAGGTTGTAATAACGCAACAATTTGACAGCCCACGTACAGCCATCAGCACCGGAGCTCTCTGTGATTATGACAAGGAACTGACGTTGTCATGGCCGAGCGCGCGCTGCTCTCAGCTTCGGCCGTAGGTAATAAATAATACTAGGTAGCTATTATCCAGTTTTATTAATGTGCATTTCAGCAAATACCTATGGAACTGACAGTATAAAATCTGTATAACTTACTTAAATGGGTTAAACGAATATCAAATTAACCATAATACATTACTGTTTTACATAATATACCGTCTTCAAGAATAGTTACAAGCTTAGAGAAACCTTAAACATGAATAATTTCATCAGAAATTGCCGGCCATGATGACAGCATATGATATTTTTCGGTTTTAATGCGCGATAAATGCGCATTCGGTAATTGTACATGTTAGCCATAAGGCGAGAATAACAAATAAACATTTATCGTCTTTTACTCTCCTTACTTTGGACTGAACATTTGGGAAGTTTTCCAAAGAGGTAAAGAAAGGAAAGAGTATGTTGATGTATTTTTTGCTGATTCTGGTGTAACTGAGTGTTCTGAAACGTTATGTTCACTAAAGGGGCATATATCTAATCTTCAAATACTTCTAAATTCTATAACATGGTGAAATATCAATCCCCGGGTCCTTTAAAAGAAATGTTTCAAAGCTAAACCTGCATGTTTGCACTTTGCTATGCAGGCACATTCTTTTTAGTGAACAGCTTTGCTATGTTTTTTCTGCTTTTTCTTCTTCTCTTTCTTCATGAGCAATGTGAATGATAATGAAACCCATTGAGTGAAGCAGATACTTGTGCCTCTATGAATACTGTTGAGAGTTCTTGATCAAGGCATGTGGGATGGGCAGCAAAACCAAACAAACCAGCACCACGATCTGAGTATATGTTCTGTCTAACACGAGGACAAGACAGCTTTACATTTTGTTAACTTACTATCATCATCCAATTTAACGCCTGCTGTCAAATCTCTCAGCTCTGACAAAGACTGCATACAATCTTAGTGTCAAGCTCTTACACGGAGCCACATAACGAGCACCCTGTCCCGCTCTCGCTCTCTGAGGCTCCGTGTTTATTAAATTCTTTAAGTCAACTTCCACCACCTCCATCATCACCTGTGCTGGAAGTTACGTAATGCCACACGTACCAAGATTTGTTTCCACCTACGTATTCCTCACATCAAATAACGACGGAAGTATAATATATTCCGAGATCTGTATCAAGCAACCTTCCTCCAAATAAAATGAAGGAAACTATTTGTAGAACGCATTCTTATTAGAGAACCGCGTTCCGTTTATTGCAGTGGTTGTCGTTCGTTTTATTGCATGCTTCAATACGGAACGCCGAAAGGAATCGAGTGAATGAGAAAGAGAGAGCGAGAAGCAGAAGGGAAGCAACACTTTTCTCCAGTAGATCTCAAATAATAACATGTTACCTGTTCATAAGCTCGAATTTAAAAGCGATACCAAACCATCTTTAATTTGCTGTATACGAAAATGATAAAGATGTTCTGTATATTTACGAAAGGTTGAAGCTCTAAAAGACAACTTTTACGGTTTAACTATATGTTCGGTTTCTCCTAAACCCAATATAAGAATGATACTAACACAAACGTGGAAAACAGGACACTTGTTCTTCAGAATTGTAATTGTAATTTTTTAATCTTAGCATTTCAACTCTGCTGAATTTTAATTTTCTTTTAATATGACAGATGTTGCTTTTCATATGAAATGTTAAAGCAATCCTATAGTGGCTAATCAAGTTTGAGCCCATGCCTCGAAATGAAAAATCTTGAATTATCATTTTGTAATAAATGTGGTAATGTGTATTTATTGCTCATTATTTATAAACGTTATTTATATATCATCGTCTGCATGGACCTTTCAACCGTACGTGCTATTCATTGCACAGACACATAGAAAAACAATTTCCAATTCAAATCAAATTAATTTTCTGTTATTATCACCTAAGCATAAACACTTAAATATGCGCACTCACATATCAAATTCAAAAGAGCCCGTCTTCTAGAACAAAGCACTTCCAGACACTTTGTTTTGCAAGGTTTTAGTCAGCTGTCTTCCTGTTCAAACGGACCCCAACAGGCTAACCTATCCCTGTTCGACTTGGCAAACTTAGCTCCAAACGCAGTCAACCTTCACTGCTCTTTATCTGGGCAGATCATTAGAATATGCTACCAATTATCTCTCTCTCTCTCTCTCTTTTCTCTGTGTATGTGTCCAAAAAAGAGAATATTCTCCGCCCAAGCTCATCTATTATTTTAGACGCTTTCCATGCCCACAATCTAATCGACATAAAACCTATCTATTTTGCGAACTCGTGGAATACATATATACACATCCCTCTGCCCGGTCTGATTTGGATTTCATTGCCTCATTTAAAATGATATTTTCTCTTTTCATTTTGCCTCTATATCCTGTTGCTTAATTTTCCAAAGCATTTTTGTACTTTCGTCCAAACATAATTATCATTCTTTGCTCGCTTTTCCCACAGCCATTACATTCCAATGCTCTCAAGACTTTTGTTAACTTTCGTTGCCCAATATCTTTCATCCCAATTAGTTATCTGATGCTGGTAGCACAAAGTCCTTAAAGTTGTGCATATTATGCGTAACTACTACATAAGTATTCTAATTTTTACAATGATAGTGTCTTCATAGCAACCGAATTCCCGCAAACCTCACGGTTTGCTGTATTTCTCCCCATTCCTAAAAACTCGTTTTGATCTTTGTTCAGTGGGTCCACTTTTTCCCAGCCCCATATCTCAGAACCACGAAACATGACAGAGCTTACCATGGTATTATACATATTCATTATAATTACAGAAATATCAGGCACCCGTGACAGCACTTCTCCCCAGTGTCAAATGTCATTTTAAAATTAGCAAAGGCACAAACTTTCCCCTTTGTCTTTATCTTTTTTCAGCAAAGAGGAACAAATTCATGAAATGCTTGTGACAGATATAATTACACCAAGAGGAATAGATAGTTGGGGGTTTACTATTGTACTTTTAAAATCTAATAAACAAACGTTTTCCCTGTACTTAATATTTCATTCTTCAATGTGACATATGCTTCAAAAGGTAATGGATAAATAAAGAAGGTAACCAAAAATTTTGAATATTTTATAAGTATGTAATCTTCTATTTCAACGTAACTGACAAAAGTAAATCCTCCAAATTTAGGAACATAAATTATTTCATCTGGTCATAAATATGATGGGATTAATTCAAAGATAAGAATCCAGCAAGCTAAATGTTGAATATAAACATATTTTTTTCGTATTTCTCTTTGAACTGAAACCCAGACCGTTGTAAATGTATAGTAAAGTGTCTCATCAAAACATATTTGAAATAGAACAAACGTATTTAAGAAGTGGGTTCTAGTTTCAGTATAATTCACAGGAGATAGAATAATACTCCTGCAGCAGCGGTGATATGAGGAACAACTTGTTACATTAAAGGTATGCAGTTAAACGTCATTTATGCACTCACACTAAAGAAAAGGATGCGACAATTTCCCTTCACTTCAAACATTTTTGTCACCTGCTGAAGAAATCACGCACATTTGCTACATAGTCTTAAAGAATGCTATTTTCTAAACCTTACAGACATACACGAAGTTTAAAGAAAACTAAGCATATCTAAAGCTGCACGAAGATCAAATGTTTCTGATGTACACGTTAGCTCATCGCTAGTGGGTAACAAAACTTAATTCTTAAGTTAAATCTAATCCTAGATTTACTGAATATTTCCTTTTACAGGATAAGAAGATGCATATATGTATGTATGTGTGCGAGAGAGAGAGAGAGAGAGAGAGGGGGGAGAGAAGTGTACATCATTGATATCTATTCATACCCAATAAATATACACTTTTTATTTGCTAAAATTACATTTTAATTACGCATAACTTGTCCATTAATACTAAAAAGAATATTTCCCAGATCAAAGAAACATTTGTTTCAGCGCTGTTGGTACTCGAGTCTTTGGGATTTTCATCCTGTGAGAAAGGATTCAAAGCAGTGCATGAGTTTTATTTACTGGATACCAGAGTGCAGAACAAAAACAAAGCAAGTTATTCCAACTGGACAGCTACGAATATCCTATGCGCACCTGATCCATCTTGTTAGTCCATAATCAAAATGTTATACTATGGTTGTTAAACCTACTGGAGAAGGAGAATGCGTCTCCTTTGACCTGGATAGTGATATTTTCTAGCTATAAGTTTTGCTTATACTGTCTCATTCTTTATGTACTAGTTAGCCGAGTCAAGGTTATCTACGCAATGCACTCCATGAGTGATGCATTTTCTGTGAATGGGGATATGAACTTTCAAATTACGTGACATGTTTATGCAAATGATTCTGGAAAATACATTTTGTTCCAACAATTGCCAACTTTATCATCTATAAACACCAAGATATTTTATGCTCACAATATCCGCCTTTCTATATCCATAAATTGAGAATCGGCATGCCTGTATATTTCTTGCATTGATTTTTTTTAAAAAAAGTATTATAAATCAAGTTATGTTATATTTTTGAACTTTAATGCACTACCCTACTACTACCACTACCAATAATAATAATAATAATAATAATAATAATAATAATAATACCTATATCGTGACCTATAAAATGACGTAAAGCATTTTTAAAAAAATATCCAAAGACCTAAATTTTTTAAAACTCATTAAACAGAATATATTTGATATCAATACTTTGTAATGCAAATTTTAAACTTTTTAAAAGCACGTATTTTATATTCACTTACAATAAACAATAAAAAAAACTGAATTATAACACTTTTTCGAAATGTAGCCACCTTATTGCGTATTCAGTAAATCAGTGCACCTGCTAAGTTCAGGAACACTAATTATCGGCTAGAACATTATTATATTTTGAAAAAATATTTCAGCGTTGATAATTACAGCATGCTTTAACACACAGTCACCAAATGTCAGTTCTTCGAAATTTGATAAATTGAAGTTTTACTAGTTAGCACTTCAGAATTTTATTTATCACATTTTTCATTTTATTTTTCGTAATTTTATCATGTGTACCACACGCATTTAGAGGTAGCTTATTTTTTTTAAACAAATTCTATAGTTTTCAAGTTTGACACCACTTTCTTAAAGATTCGCAATGGTAGAGAGTAGGAAACCGAAATCTTTAAAAAAAATGCCAGCTTTCTCTCCATTTCACTCTTGGAAAACAACCCTTGAGATCGCTGAGTGGCTATACCATCGTGCGTCTTCAAAGCGTCAACTACAGATTTAATTGGTTGAAACATGTTGCAGTAGTACACAGCAGCATCAATCCAGGAGCCCCACGTGTAATGTGCAGTTCCGGTGACAGATGAACTCCTGAGGCTATGGGTCTGAAGACTTTTCTTCTTGATGGATTTGTAACAAATATTTTCTTTGTTTGAAACACAAGTGGAAAGTGAGTGGAATCTTCCTCCGCGATACTGTACATAGTGTGTGTAAGGCAATCTTAGGTTCATACGTGTTATTACATCGGTGATATCGGGACAAACAGTAGACTGTCATCATATCGAATTCACTGCTTCCGAAACTTCGGTAGTCACCAGATATTTTCACCTCGACTCTGATTTCCATAGTTTCAACAATCAGGATGACTACGGAGTGACTTTACTATTTTCCAGAAAGGAATATCCACTACTAGAACATCACACAATTCTTTGAAACATTGTGACGGTTTACTGCGACTATTACAGATAGTGTTAACAGTAAATATGCTTGTTTTTTCTTTTCGGCACCATTCTCGAGAGCTTGTGTAGTTTGTTGCATTTGATGTGCTTTTTTATTGCGAATCTCTTCTCTGTTGCCAGCTTAAACGTAGCATAATGATAACAAATCATCAATCGTAAATAAATCTCCAGAAATTCAGAAATGATTTGTTTTAACTGATACCGTTTATATGACTATTAATTTCCACAATTTTAGAACAAAACTAAACGAAATATGCCTTTCTGCATAGAAATACTTAAAACTGTGATGTGCAGGCCACCAAATGTAACTGCTTGCCTAAGTATACTTATTGCCCAAAGGGGGGAGTGTAAAAATAAAAGCCGTCTGCTGCCCATTGTGTCACGTCTAACCTCTTAGTTCTCAGAATATGTGGCTGGCTGTTAAATTATACTTCCTGGCAACTTTCTAGTACAGTTGTGAACGTAATACGTAAGGCTCAACGCCTTTTCCTGCTTCTGTAGTTATTTCAAGGTTAAGGCATATCGCAACTATAAATTCCACCCTAGTTTGCTTAATTGAGAAGACAACAGCATTGAAAAATAGAGTAAAATGAAATTGAATCGCAAAAAATTATGTGTAGAGCAAAAATAGCAAAATGACCAACAATGCAGTAACATTGCAAAACCTAATCTAAAAACAAAAACTATAAAATGACATTAAACGTGTATAGCATTATCTACAAATTTTAAATAAAAGATAACACATCAACATCCGACCCTGATTGACATTTAGGATTGCGGAGCAAAGGAGTTGAGGGTATACAAGTAAATGTTGTTTTGCTAAATATATTTCATGAATTACATATTTTCCTTTTGTCTTGAATTATCAGCTTAACTCTAGCTTCTGATGTACAATGTCTTTGCTTTGACACAACAGGTTTCCAAATTCCAGCAGCTCGCATCGGTAAATATTGATATTTTCCTGACTCTAAAGGTAAACATGGAAGTATTTTATAAAATATTTCGGACTGCACGGGCCCATAACAGTAATTCTTATAGCATACTTGATAGTATTAGGACTTGCTAGGATATAAAATGAATTAATACAATTTTATGTTGTTAAGTTGAACATTTGACAATAATCACTCATTTTAATTATAAAATTGCACACGAACTCTATTTATATATTTCCCTCCTTGTTGTTTCAGTTTGTGGAAAGGATATTCAATGCTAAACATTTAGCAACATTTAAAAGCATCTGTAAAATATTTCGTAACAGTTCTAACTCCTAGAACTTATCATACTGTCACAAATGTTCCGATCAAATACGAATTTCTGAAATAAGGCGCTAACAACAAACAACCTTAAGTGTATGAAATCAGAGTAAATATGATGTAAAATGCTTCATGTTTAACTACGATGCTGGACATGTTGCTTTCTGCTTAACTGATGAAATCTCCTTGGTCGTTGGGGAGCATACGTTAATTGTAGCCAGAGGATAGCAAAGTATAATGAGATAGTAGTATCGTTGTTTTAGCCCATGAAATGAAATATATTAATGCATGATGTGTTTCTGAGCTTGCCAGCTAACAATAATTACAAGAATAAGAAGCACGAGAGGAAACAGTTCCTCATTATAACCCAGAATGACCCTCGAGGGCTGTTGAATTTGTAGGCGGCGCAAGAGGTGAAGAAGCAAGAAATGGAAATAAACAAAAGCAAAATTTAATTTCGTTTCATAAATGTAAAATAATAACTCTAATAATCCTAAAGGTTATATTACCTTGTCATGAAGCATTTCATTGTATTAATCTGGTTCATTCTTTACATGCCCTGCATACTGTTAGAATCCGTTAATGGCGGCAGCAAACCCCCCCCCCCCATAAAAATGGTAATGTGAAGTTTGTGTCACGTTTTATTTATTAACCGTCAGTTATAAACAAATTATAGAAAACTCAAAGTTATTATTTAAAACATATTAGCTTTTGAAGTTCATTTGTTTTGCTCCACGAGGGCGGCCGTCTGAAATGCAATTGAACACGACCATGGGAGGTCATACGTTTGGCAACATGGCTGTTTTTACGTTGGTACTTCTGTCTGAGCATTCATTTGAAATATCAGGTCATTGTTTTATATAATATATTTAATACACCTTCTAAAGCAGAAAATTTTGAGTATAATATGATAAATTCTTTGTAAAAGATGATTAGACAATAAAGAAAATTTATACCAAATTTACAACTCTTTATATGCACTCTTCTTCTTTATTTTCAACTTTAAAAATTGGTTACTGAATTTAAAACGGACCATACCGGTCTAACATGAAGAACGTCTAAAAAGTACAACAGCAAATCTCACTGAACAAATACATGGCCTGATATTTGCTAATCGGCATGTTAAAGTATTGATATTGCTGATACTGTAGGCATTTAAAGGACACATGCGGAGAATTGCACATGAAAAATTTTGTACAAGAGGGCTGCAGAACAGATCCTAAAGTATTCGTATGTAAAGATCGCAATAGTGTGTGGAGAGTTTTAATATCAGCAGAACTTATTCCGTACATCAAATTATAAGTGTGGGTGAGATTTGGATCCATTATCACATACCAGAACAAAACAGCAGTTAAAATAGTGGAATAAGCCTGTTGTTTAACGTTAAAGTCGGTTCTACCTGGAGGAAAGGTTACGACATCAGTCTTTTGAGACGCGCAAGTAATACCTCTAATTTATTTATCTTCAGAAATGTAAAACCGTAACACAAAAGTACTATTCTTACCCTTAAAACCAACTAAATTAAATACATTTATATCTTCAAGACAATACACTTGCCAAAAAGGTATTTAAAAAAAATGGAATTGAGAGAGAGATTAGAGCATCCACCCTACTGCCAGATTTGGCTACCTCGGACTTCTATTTATTCACATTTTTTAAAATCATATCAAAAGTCAATTGCACTTGTAGGGGAATTATTGCAGACTGCAGACCTCCCGGAAAAACACTTCTAAGATAAGAAAACAGCATTGAATTATTGCAGGAACCTTTTACTAGTTACAAAAGTGTACCAGAGTATTGAATAGTAGTCAATAATGATTATGAATTGTTCTTTACCACAATCTACTTCTAGTTTCTTCTTCGGCCATTTTTTTTTTTTTTTTTTTTTTTTTGCAGTGCTCTTCTTACTTGATGGATATCTTCCCACGCGGCTAATCATATTCATAATTTGACATCCCACGGCATTCTAAATGGATTACGCATGTACTTTAAATGAAAATCACTCGCTTTAATGCAGTTATTCATTCTATGTGTGAAAATCCGCATTTAAATATTGCATATGACTCGGCGATTCTTGGTTCAAAGAATACTCAAGGACACCTTTGATTTACTTCATGCAACAAGGCAATTACGCATACTATTTGAAATAATTGTTCAGTCAAGAATAACTTTCTAATAAAATCCTTGTACACACTATCTTACCTAGGTATATTTTTGTGGTGAGGTGCAATGCAACTAATACTTGCAGTAATTATGGGATAATAGTTAACTTCAACCAATTCTGCAGCTTTCCTACTATGGGCGTCCTCAACTAAAATCTAACTCTACGGTAAATGATAACCTTACTTCTAAAACTGTTAAAATGAATATGTACAAAAATTTATTCAAATTTCATTTGACTAATTCTTTTGTTTACAGTTTTGATGTGCTAAGCAGACGTGAAGACCATTACGCTATACTTGTTTGAAATGAAATTACGGGCTCGCTGTCGGGCCTTGAATGTTCGTTCTAACTTAACATTTGAATTCTAAAATTTGTGTTTTATTGATGTTATTGCAATAATTAATTATAACGAAAGAAAATTAACTTTACAAGAAATAATCACTACGTTTATATAGAATGTTCATACTTGTAATATGTTAATTAGTTTGACGAGGCAGCGTGCTTTTCAAACACCAACTGATACTAGAACATTTCTGAGTAATGTATGCGCTACGTGGAAAATTGTCTGTAGCATTTTGATGACACGTTCTGAGAATGTTGAGAGCATCTTTCACTTGAACTTTGAGGAAATTATTGTGCTGGTCCTGTTACTTTGGGTTTCCATCTTTCCCAAGTTTATCTTTTGAAACTATAGAAATATATAAATGTTTTCCTGTCTTACATACTCCGCAAGCTTAAATTCTCTTTTATTGCTTGGCAGACGGGATTTGTTTCTGGAAAGCCGTCCACATAATAATTGTGGAAGATAACACCTAAAAGTCTAAGAAGCAGCTATCCGAAAACTGTGAGTGTATGGTTGGTGACAAAACATAACGGCCTTTCCTCATACCAGCTCTTTGATTCATCGCATCTCCTACTTGTGATAAGGTATCGTACTTCAATTATACTAATGTTCCGACTCCTAAGGCAACAAAACTGTTAAAATACCAGCTCTAGCCCTCATCGGAATCTTCTGAGGAGTCTGTCTCAAGTGAAATATTTGTCATCATTGAAAACTGAGTAAAACAACAGGTATATGTCTTGAATGCTCTCTACGGCCTTTGTACAATTTTTATAGGTTTTGGAATTAATTTAATTATTGTAAAACTCCTGCATTAGTAATTTTTCCCTGCGACCAAAGCACTTGGTACACAATGACATGATAGCAAATGTAAAACGGTATATCTTTAGGAAGCTGCCATTCCATTTATTGCATACTTTTGTTTACGTTGATGAGGCAATGGTCTGGAGGAGCACAAGCACTATAAAAACTGGACGAAGTGCAGTAATGTTGTGCTGAGTTGTTTATTATACTCTATGGGACATTATCACAGACTTGCTGATGATCTTCCTAGACTTTTAGATCAGAATGTTTAACCCAGTTTTCAAATATATTGGGAATCACTTTCTCACTCTATTGTAGTGACCATATTTTTGTGTGCACTAAACAGCGCATCTTCACCGAGCTGACCTCCACAATGGATTATTACAATTCTGTCAACTTTCCAAAATCACACAATTTTAGCATCATCATAGCAGAGCATTATCAGTTTTCTTGTCTGATCAGTCTATAGGCAGCTTCAAATCTGATGCGCAGCTCTTCAGATCACATCAAACTGCGTAAACTGCTGCAAATTAGAAAGGATATCTCAGGAACGTGTCTAGAAACAGAACATCCTAATTCTTCATAAAAAGGGCTTCAAATCCCATTTCTTGATAATGCTCCACTCTATTCTCCATTAGATTTAGAACGAAGCTGTTAATCTGAGGGACTAATCTTATTGCTGGCTCAAGGTTTGGGTCGTAACAGTCACGTAACAAAAATAGTATGGCAGTTGGTTTCGGTTTCAGCCAAAAAAAAAAAAAAAAAAAAAAAACGGATTTTTTATTTATGTTTATTTTAATCATCTTTTTGCATCTAGACTGATAGGGCAATTTTTAATAGTTTTAATTTTACGCATGCGAATTATCAAAATTCCATTCATTCATTTTTTTAACATTAAATACTTTTCCAAGTATTTTGCAACATTTTGCTATCCTCTAATTATTCAGATATTATTTTGAGTCAATAATTTCCTTTATTGTATGAGCATGAAAAAGAATGCAATTTGATCACATTTTTACACCTGGGCCAATTGAAATGAATAACGGCATTTTTGTTCTTGTATTGTTGTTACATCAATTTTATCCTATTCTTGAGGTACTTCAACCAGTTGGACACACAATTTTACGAGGTAAAATGCCGTTAAGTCGAGAGATGGCTGCTAAAGCAATTGCCCTATTGGAAGATGAACGGAGCATGCACTGTTGCCCAAGTGTTAGTCAATGACTATTATACAAAGGACATGCCAAAGGTTTAGGGAATTAGATGTCCATTGCAGAAAGATCACAGAGATCAATTTTAGCTGCTGCAGAGTTTGCGTGATCATCACAGGACAGTCGCAGAAACTCAAAATCGCTTGCAAAGGGCATCAGGAGTTAATGTCAGCATGAAAACTGTAGGAAGGATATTTGAAGAAAATCGGCCAGAGGTCCCTTGCTTACCCAGCAATTTCGGCAAGCATGCCTTGCCTTTTCTCACCATACCCGGAGTGGTCTGAGAAGCAATGGAAAGCTGCTTTATTCACGAATGAGTCGAGGTACAGCCTGGTGGCAGGGAAGGAATATGGAGGAAGACTGGAGAAAGTTATACACCCTGCACCTTATCGGTTATGGCTTTCAAGGGAAGTCCCGTCATGGTATGGGTTGGTATCAGTGTGAAAGCCAAGTCAAGGGTTGGTTTTTGTGGACAACGGGGCCATGAATTCAAACTGGTACAGCGAGGAAATTCTTGAGGAGCATGCTATCCCCTATGCTCCATATGTTGTCGATAATTTCCGCTTCATGCATGATAATGCCCGTCCAGATGTGGCCCACATTGACATAGTACTGGCGTGAAGTGGAGATTCAGGCACTAGTTTGGCCAGCACGAAGCCCTGATCTCAACCTCATTATTGAGCATGTTTGGGACATGAGGGAAAGAATGTTCGTCAAAGTGTTTCTGAGAGTCTCAATGAACTTCGGGAGGCTTTGCTTGAGCAATGGGAAGCCATACCACAGAAAACCTAAGGACCTGGATCAACAGCAGGTTGCAAGCTGTGATACAAGTCAGAGGAGGAAACACCCGCTTCTGGTAGTGTCCCTGGGTGTTTGAAAGGTGTGTCGTTGTGCCAATGCAAGTGTAGTACTGTACACGTAAAAACGAGATCATTATGAAATGTGATTTACTTGCATTCAAGTTCACACAATAAAGGAATCTATAGACTCAAAATTATATCTGAATACACAAGAGTGTTTGCAAAATGTTTTAAAAAATATTCACTGCTCAAAAAAGGAATGAAAATATAATATTTCACATATAATAATGCGTAAAATTAAAAACATATAAAAGTTTTTAGTGCGTTCTGTTTTTGTTTTGTTTTTCTTTTTTATTTTGTGTGACTCTCAGGGTCATTTCTAATCTTGTCGAACAATATACACTATGAGCTAAGCGTTTAACCTGATCAAGATGAAGGGCAAAGTGCAACTATGAGAAATTGCACACCATTATGATTTCATTCCGTACGAAACACAGAGCAAGAGTTCTCATTACTACCACAATTTAGAAAATTTCCTAAGAGTTTTATCTGCAACAAAACAAAGTCAATAAATAATTCTCCCTTGTATCATTGCAATAAACTATGTTAAGCATTTGCAGGCAAAATCCGATTAATTTATAGCTCAAAAATAAAAGGGATGTGATGGAAAAGCTCCCTAGAGAATAGCATTACTATTGCAGGTTTATCTGCATTATAAGTGCGATGAATGTTTTAAATGTGATGAATCGGTCGAAATACAGGGCCGTTTTATGTTTCTACTGACCTAGGCCAATCAATCACGCGCCTGACGCTTGATATATGCATAGCCAAGTGTGTGGCTAAAACCGCAGCTTACTAGCAATTGCCCGGTCTTTCACTTAGCATCGCATAATTCACTGTACTCATATCAGAGTTTGAAGCTGTTCCTGGCTCCCGGCAGTTAGAGTAATTAAAGTAATTAATTCATCTTTGTAAAATTGTGGAATCAACAATTCTGTAATTAGGTGCAATATGTTGTGAATTTTCTCTCAGTGGAGAACTTTAATGACATTTGTAAAATTAATGTTTACAGTGTTTAACGGCATTCATAAAGGGTAATTTTTGTGATATTTAAAAAATAACTTGTAAAAACGTAACCAGGCAAAGAAAAGCTCTCGTCTCTCTCCGAACGCAGAAAGTTAAACAATTGGAAGGTAATCCCTTCTGGTATGCGGCTGAGGTTTGAAAATCCCCTACCTTAGGGCACAAACCGACCTGTTGCTCGCAAAGTTGCAGGTGTCCCAGCAAAAAGAGTCGTTGACAGTAACGTACGAAATCTGTTTAAATTCACATTACTGACGAATAGCGAAGCATTTGACTGGAACAAAATTTTCCAGCAAATAGAAATGAAATCCGGCGAGGTAAGCACTGACCTATCAGACACGTTAATACAAAGTGGTGGGAGTATTTCGCGCTGTTGCACACGGATGGCATCGTTTGATATTGTGTATAAAAGGGCTAGATTTTTCCTAAAAGAGGCAATCTCTTAGAATTCTCCAGGCCCAGATATGTGTGGCTGCTGGCGTGCGGAGATCAGCGGAAGAGCGACCTAAGTACCAAGTGTGACAACGAAGCTCGAGTATCAGTTACTAGTTAACTGCCGATATAACTTTCAGTTGCATTCGGAATTCAATTAAATTAACAATTTCTTTGCTCTGGCACCTTTGGTCGCAGCAAATAAATATACACGTTTGTCAAGATTACCTCGCTGTGGTTCGACGAGAGACTTTAGTTCGCCCGGATGTTCACGCTGGAATAATAAACTTTATTAACAAAGTAAGTAACGAAGCGTCAATTTGTCGTACCTTCGGAATCCCTTTCCACTCAGGCCCGGCTGGCACATAGACGCCAAAATACAGCGAAACGCCCTCGAGAGTGTTACATCGAAGAAGAGTGGGGCCATTAATAAATATCCGCCACCCACAATCTGGTTTCAAGTATATCAGTAATTCAGTTGATTTAAATATATATGTTTATTAAAGCCCATGGTGAAATCACTATAGAAGAATACATACTTCAAAACAAAGTATTGTAGCAAAATTAAAAAGAAGGAAGGAAGGAAGGAAGGAAAGAAAGAAAGAAAGAAAGAAAGAAAGAAAACAAAACAAAACAAAACAAAACAAAAGGAGGAAATTTCGGCGAAAAATTTCATACAGTTCCAATAGCAGCATAATAAAATACTTGTAGGAAAAGAGCACAGCATGGCTTTCTTTTTCTACGACAAAAAGGAAACAAAAGTCGATGTTTTTAAGGAAGAGAAACTGGACTACATAGATGCAAAGTTAGAACACACTTCACAGAAGTATACCAGGCATTTACCACAAGAGAGGAATATCAAAGAGCCGGCAAGATCCACAAAACTTATTAAATTAACTCAATGAAATCTAGGTAATGTAGCAATTAAAACAACGCGATCACATTAGCAGACTTAATTTTGTAATTGTATCTTCAAAAGTAATAGTAGCGGAGAAATTGGTCCGATTTTTCTTTCCACCGACAAAGATTGATTTTTATCTAAAAGGACAACAAACATCCTAAAATGCATACCAATTTTTATATGGACATTTGAACTTGACTGTACAATCGAGTACGGGGAAGAGGCCACAGTGTCTTCAATGTGAAGCATAAAACCTCGTTGTTTACCTTATCAATAAATATGTACACCCTAAAACAAAAAAATAAGCCACAGTCAGAAACCATTCATTGACGCTAGATTCACAATGTCGCCTTCAGTTCATATTTAAATTAGGCCATTAAATGGAAATGCGTTTACTCGGACTGCATGCTCTAATGGATGAGCGCAGAAAAGCACGTGTCCAGTACGTGTCCAACTACTCAGGTTCGAGTTCTCGTTAAGCTTGAATTTCTTATTTGTTAGTTCTTGCAAGTTAAAGTGTTTAATATGCGGCAATAATATATTTAAATGGGCAAGGAACATTTGAATTTCAAGACATTTATGCTGAAGCACAAAAAACCTAAATTAACTTAGTTTTCAAAATAAATATCACATTTTAAATATTCTAAAGTGAAAACTATATATTATTTACACGATAAAGAAGAGTAATTTTAATTGCCACACAGGCCAGTTAAATTTAATGTGATATTTTATTGTTGACCAGTGAGATATAAGAATATGCCTTCACAAAAGAATTTGTTCCTGAGTGTTGTTTTATATGAAATGCGGAGTTTGTCTCCAACACCTCTTAAAAACGCACTTGCTCCAGACCTGAGAATGCACACAGTATACAAGCATTTCTTTCTTAAAGGTTCTTCATTTCTGAACTTCGGTGAACGACGATGTTTTATTTGGTCCGAGATCCTTCAACAATAAATATATCTGTTCTTGCCATTTTAAAGTGAGGTTATTAGAATCAGTGAGCGCGGTTGCTCACTGCAGCCGCCACAGCCGAAAAAGGGAGGTAAGAGTCGCCATGAAGAGAGTTAGTTTTTTTTTATTTTAGCGGTTATATTGTCACTGAAAGCATAAACTGATACTAAGTTTAAAACTGATAATGATAAGCACCAACCTGTGCTGTAAAATGACGCCCCTCATGGAACATACATTGCCGGCATATGCATAGGAAATTCCTCTATTGTAACAACTTTTCTTTCGTAAGAATACGGCGGTTTGGAGCACGTTTCTTGTCATTTGAGAGATTCTGTCTCTCGCAACATGTATTGCCGTTCTTCAAAACTTTATTCGTGTGGGGACAGAGTTAAGAACAATTAGAACTCTATTTATGCACAACAAAAAACGAGTAACACGAACGCACCAACACTCGTTGACAAAACCTCCCTCAAACTATAGTCTGCAACCTGCACATGCATTGCATGGTCTTGACGACTGTTTCTCCCAGTATGCAGTTGGGCAGTAACTCAATTAACCCTGCTGTAGCTACTTTGAATGTGCCATACGTAGATTATTAGAAAACTTCTAAAGTCAAGAATAATTGAAAGCACTGCAGCCAGTACAAATGCCACTCATGTGCACTAAATAGTGTAGAAAGCAGTGTCCTAAGACAAGGTATAGTCTCAGTTTTATTTCAGTTATTACGTTGAATGAAACTGCACAGAGAATGGTGGAAAATTTGAAAATACATGCAATGCAAACATAAAATAAAGGCAGGGGCGTTTGTTTATTTAGGACAGATAACTTATCTCATGGCATAAGACAGTACAAAGATTCGGCCAATTATTCAAATGAAGTTTTGATATTTGAGTACACAATATTAGGTGGAATCTGCAGTCAGTTTTATGGCTGTATTGTCTTGGGGCCGAAGCATGTAGCCCAGAAGGTGAAGACAAGACAAGGGTCAGCACTTAACCTATCCTGCTGTGAAACGCCGAATCTGAAGGGTCTTTCCCGGTTTCCGCCTTCATAGTTTTTTCTTATCTTTTCTTTGGGCCTCTAGTAGTATGTAGTTTCCTTAGATCTAGAGGTGCTTTTGTGTTTTATGAGATAGCAAATCAGGTATTCGGAAATGAGGCCGTAAGAATTTAAGAATGAATTCAAAATTAATGAAATCCTTGCAGTTTTTCGAAGCATTATTAATGAAGTTAAAGGAACGTGCCTTTCTGAGAAGTACATGATACCTTAGGGTGTTGGCTACTTTAATGGAATTTTACGAACTACGAAATTATTTTAAAAAGTATTTATAATGAAGATTTGAAGAGTAAATATTAGTACTTTGGAAATAGATTATAGACAAAGCGTGAAAAAGAGCGTTATGATACTTTCCGTGTTGCTAAACAACGTAACATGATTTGCACTGATGAAACAATTTTCACTTGAATTTATTCAAAGTAACAAATAAGTGACAAATCTTCGATATCTGAAATCTAAATATGCCACTGAAATAATCCGTTGTACATTAAAAACGCAATAAAAATATTCTTGCAAAATCTAAGATATAATAAAAATAATAAAAATATAGAATCGGTAGAAATAATTTTGTACCTGTCGCAGTATACTAACTGATTAAAAAATACATTTGAAATAAAACTAAAATTAACATTCAAAATATAGAACATCAGTAACTTCTGTTAATTTCCTACAAATGAAACTAGCGGACTCAGAAGACGTTTAAATTCCCTATGGGTTTTCATCATCTCTATACTCAAGATATGCACGAACTCGATAATTTTAATTAATATTGTCATAATTTGCACCTTTTAGAGTGTTCGGACGTGTCTCATCCATAAACTTCTAAATAGCAGGTAGCTATAGAGGGTCCGTAAATAAAAGCTAGCACATACCAAGAAATTGCTTGCACTTCTAAGCCTGACAGCAGCTCACATAATAACATTGGCGCCCCTTCCTTACTTTTCGGCAGATTATCTGGTGACAATTTGAAGTACATCGGTATTTTCGAACACGCTATTGCTTTAATTTCCAGTAGGATTTTACTTTTCGCGGATATTGTAAAAGCACCCTTGGTCTATATAATAACCTTAGTTCTACGTCTGACCGATAATAAAGCACTTTCGGTAAAAGAGTTATTCATCTGTTAAACTATCTAATCAAAAGTAACATATTCTATCTACTACAGCGATATTTTTGGAGTATTTTTTTAAGCAACAGAATATGCAGCTTTTTGTGGTCTGTCCTTTTCGGATAAAATGAAGAACTGAAACACACTATCATCCTAACGAGACATATCATCCCCGTTCATAAAATTTCTTTTTTCAAGATCAATATCAAAATTCGAGACAGTAAAAGTGTAACAAGTAAAGAAGTAGCCTACTCCGTTCTTTCGAAGGCGTAGTCCTTATCATCACTATTAAAATCATACTACTGGAATGAGTCAATTTTCATTAACATTTTTTTCTTGACAGTAAATCCAGCTTTACATTAGGAGATACTCAACCAAAGCTACATAATTACTGAGAAAATAGCATACATAATATATTAAAACAGTCGCCATATAGCATTTTCAAAGACGATGGAATTAAGAAGTTGATTCACCGCCTTGAAACACTCTACGGGCTCATCAATATAATTGTAAAGTTGTTAAATAAGTAAAGGGTGTTCTTTAGGTAAGGCAATTAAAAAATGAGAAATTTTGTATGTTATTTTATAAAAAATGAAAATATGGAGTATTAAGACAAAAGTTTCGAGTATTGAGAACTTTGCTATCCACTCACATGTACTTTAAATGTGATTTTTAACAGAGGTCTACGTGAAGCATTCGATATTAGACTTTCTAATAAAGGGCAATTTATCTTGCTCCAAAATATGGAAATGTTTTGGTAAAAAAGTAAATACATAAAAAGTTAAAAATTATATATATATATATATAATGTTCCAATTTTTCTTCATGGTGAGGTAATTTGAACAACATTATGTTGGAAGGAAATGTGAATCTTTAACGAAATATTGGGTGAACGCAGTTTGATTAAAATACCGACATACCGACATCTTCGTTAAATTTTTACGCTCATAATTTGCACCACAGCACGGAAAAGGTACGTACATACTGAGGATGCCAAAAATGTATACTCACATTCACAGTAGATATCTGTTTAATATATTTCAAAGTTCGACCGAAAAAGAACAGTAATGTGTAGTTTGATGTTCTGTAAACAGATGTTTCTCACATAAATTATGATAGCGTTGCTACGTGACAGGTAAATCAACAAAGAACAAATGAAGCCAAGAGTATCGTATATCAGCAAGCAACAAATGAACCAAGATTATCGTATGGTGTTCTGTAAACAGATGTGACTTACATTACGTTATGCTAGCGTTGCTACAACAAAATAGAGCCAAGATTATCGTTTGAACAGCGGAAAGCAATTTTGAAGTGGAAATGGAAAACCGAGAATGTTATTGAAGGCAATGGCGACGTGTGTACAGAACACAACCGCCAACACTAGTAACAATTGCACGCATTCGAGATACATTTGAGACTCATGGTACCGCATATGATGATCACAGGGGCAGATCCGAGCAGACCAGCTACACTGGCAGCACTTCGTGAGGAAATTGAAACGGTATGTGCTGCAATTGCTGAGGACCCTTTCGTAAACGTTGCTCAATCAGTAGTTCAACGTACTCAGAAGTGTATCGACGCCGATGGTGGGCATTTTAAGCCTGTTGTAACTGTAAAGGTCTAAGGTGATTAGTGCTCGTCATTTTCTGTTTATGTGAATATCCTCCAATATTTGCACTTTAGACGGTGATGATCTACGGGTTCATTAGTGCCATCATTGATTCGTCTTTCATTCATATAATGAAAGTTGTGTTTAGATACCTATAAATAGGAGTCAAACCAATGCTCTACGAATTATGTTACATTTGTCGTTAACAGTAAAGAAAAGGTTGAAAGCTACTGATTATATAGTTTAGAACAAGTGAAACGCGAATGCGCTTTCCATGAGAAGATGTAAACGAGGCACGCGCTCCGGATACGTGCATGTCTGATACCCACAAATCAGAAGCTAAAATCCAATGAATGGTTTAGTATTAAAGTAACAACCAAGAGGTATTAAACCAAACTTTAATGAATACGAAATGCTTGCGAGGGACACGCACTGCGAGAATATAAGTAAATTGCAGTTGGCATCTCTGGCGCACTTCACACTGACCCTCAATTAAAGAAGCACCTTACGAACGTATACATGGTTATTACTAGCAGACGGCCAACAATTTAGCGGTTGCTTCTGGGCTTTACAACCCATTATCTGAACATAACTTCGCAATTCCGAGGCGAGGTAGTCCTCTCTTCCTTGTATACCACATAGAACAACATGAAGGCGGGACCAGCAACCTGTGATTGCTCTCAACTTTAGAATGGTCTACTGGTATTCAAGTGTAAATATACTGGTATATCGCAGTCTTAGAGCTGCTGTAGCAATAGTAGTGGCGTTTACCTCCTATAGCAACTTCGTAAAAAGTTATATTTTCAGTGCTTGTAACTTCTCTCAGCAAATAACATTATTGTTACTTAGTTTTACTAATGATTCCATTTTGAATGCAGATAAAGTGTTTAAATTTCAATATAAGATTACATTTATTGCGATATCTTTGTAGACAAGTCTACCAAATTTTATAGTTCTGTTATATTATGACAAACAAATAAATTCATTTAGATATATTATGTAATAAACTGGAAAGTTATATTTTGCTCTAAAATGTTTAAAACGTTATGTTTTTTAAGAGCCCTGGGTGAGATACCATCTCTTACATGTATCAAGCTACAAATATAAAGATTATATATTCCAACAGAACATTTATAAAATTAAAAATGAAGTTAAAACAGAAAGAATCTGTAAGAGATCTGTTTATAACATATGTATTTTAACCAGAATGAAATTTTAATTTATAAATAAACACAGTTTTATAAAACTGATAATGGTTTTACTTCAATAATAAAATTTGCAATTATAGGACCACTAGAAGTGGTACCTATGTAGATTTTAGTGATATATAAAAGCAATTGTTTTATCATTTATATTATTAATTATGGAACATTCCTGCCATGAATGCGAATTGGTTTAGCATCAACCATACAGTGTAGCTGACCCTGAACTCTGCCTAGCGTTTCTATTTAAACGACAGAACTGGTTTCTACATTACAGCCATATAATCTAACAACCTCACTCTGACGTCATGTAACATAACTTACGTCAAGTTTATGTTGATATCTAATTTCCGAAAAAATTGTTCCAATTTTATTTATTATTAATTAATTACCCTCAGATATAATAAATATTAAACTTTTAGACAAAGTCAGAACAAAACCAAAGCAGTGTTTGTTTACCAAAAACTTTAACATTTATGATGCTTTGTCTTCATATGTTATCTATTATTTTAGTAGGTTTTGTATTTATTTTATTTTACTAATTTTAAATATTTTACTTCAACAATGTCCACCTATGCTTAATAGTAATGACAGAAAATTGTGATTAGTATTATTACTAATAGTATTATTACTATTACAAAGGGGATATTGTATACAAAGTTCGACCATGTTCCCTGTTACGGCAGAAGATTTGTGAACATTTTTACAAGAATTAAAATGTTGGGATTAATGAAATTATATAGGTAAAAGTAAAACTGTAGAAAAGTTTGTGAATTCAAACAACCAACGCTAAAAGGTTTTCGTATAGTCTCATTATTTGGTAATTTATATAATAGTAGTGATGATAAACCAGAGAACAACTGCTTCGAAGAGCCAGGAACTTTTGAGCTGGTTATCAGTACAGAAGAGCCACTGAAATACCAATAGGCTAGCGAAACAGCATCTCAGATAAAAAAACTATTTTTGGTATTTCAGACCGAATTCGCTACTTCTTGGATCAAATAGCTCTTCATGATGCTGGTGGAACCTCAAAGACCTCATCCGAAAAAGGAGACAAACACACAAAGGTCGTTCTAATTGGTATTTAAATTTACACACTTTTTCTTAGTTCAAAGATTTTAAACAGCAGTTTTGGAACTTAATAGCCTGGCATTCAATCCGTAACTTACAAAATGAAATTCGCAGACATTGAGGTACCAGTTTTTAGAGTCTGTATAAGTTTATAACTTAAAGCATGTAGCTAAAGGGTATTAAAATGTAGATTTTCTATCGTGAGAAATAAATAAGAAATTTATTTAAGTTTAAGTACATGGACTATTAATAGAATGACTATTACAATTTTATCATGACAGAATTTATACAAGAGGACTTAAAATACAATAATTTACCTTAAACAAATAATTTGTTCTATCGAATACAGATCTTGACTTCCGTCAATCATATTAATTGATGTTCAAGGACAGCAATCGTTCATAAAACTTACTGCAGTTCTAAAAAAGGGTCCATGTGCAACTTGCTTATGACTGCGCCTCCGCCAAAGACAGTGGTTTACATTTACCTAATCATACGTCACATCGTATCAATGATATTGGTGCACATCAATACCTGTAGCTCCATTCAGAACCCTTCGTTCCCCATTTACTAAATATTTAATGTCAACCTCCCTTTCTATTTGTAAATTCGTTGTACATATTTTCGCGCAGCCTTATGCTTATTTATACAAATAAATTATTTTAAAGTACATATTAAAATCTATGTGTAGTTTGTTAAACATCGATGAATATAAAATGCATAATAAACAGTATATTAATTTTAAACATTTTGATGGAAATTAGAGAGCGCGGAACATGAATTATTTAGGAAACCTAAACAAAGCTAAATGTGCAAAGCTAAATAAAAAAGCTAAATGTGCAAAGTTAATGCATCAAGCTCGAACCTTTAACAGCCTGGAAAAATAAGTTAGCTCATATTTTAATGCATTCATTTGTTATCAAAGATCATTATGATTGACTGTTTTGAATATTAGCTCTCTCGCTTTGATGAATATTTCTTTTAATTATGAATTTCGTTGTCGCAGAGTTATCGATAAAACAACAAACAATCTACATCAATAGTGTATATACAGTTTCTCAAACCTCTGTATTTTGAAATGTTTGGCATTTAATGTATGCCGGCAAATGTTACGGTGACTCACGTCTACATAAACCAAAAACAAAGAATTTTCAAACATTCACAGGATAGTACCCACTTAATGTATTGGTAAATGATCATAAACTATTAAAATGAGTCTGGCAATAATTTCCTTATTTCATCTTAAGGGCACTTGGTATAGACGTAATGATATTTTTCATGTTGGACACAAGCTGGGTTTTTCAAAACAGTATACTTCTATCCAAATGAACACTTCAGCATTTATTAAGCAATTATTTATAAATTATAAACACATTTTTAAATATTTTCTAACCTTAATTTCTATTATTTTATAATTAATTTAATAAACTAGAACAACATTTTTAACATTATTGCTGCTTGGGGTGCACTTTTCTCACAAACTATATTAATCTCACTTTCCTCAGATTAAATCAGTTTGAAAACATGTTACTTAACATTGCCGGAGAAATAATATGCAATTTGAGGTAATAGTATATTTTTAAAAAGCTTTGGCATTTAGCACCAATTTTATACAAATTTTTACCATATTTATATTGTAAGTATGGCATCCTTCGGAAGAAGAGAAAAGACCTTGGTAGATTTATAGCATGTGAAAGAACCTCGAACCAGAAAGAAGAGGACTCTGAGCAAAATTTATCGATCGTTTCGTGCCCTGAATTGAGAAAGGTAGGAGGTATTAAAGAGCAGGTTTAAATAATAAAAATAAAATAACAATCTGTTATGAAGCTATGATCGACTCAAAATATACTGACAGACTGCAGCACTACTTTCTTTCGTTCATCTGTCAGCAATTGTGGAACTAATTTCGCGGCAACCCAATGTATGTCCATCAAAATGTTCCACGGTGTCTCGCTAATTCCTACTGCTTCACGGATAGACAACAGTCAGTTTTGAGCACGCATTTTCTCAATATGAAACGTGATATTACGGCATTATCTTCAGGATGCTCTGCCACTCACAACAATGTGTACGACTCACATATTCTTTCCCATAAGCTTCTTGCAACATTTTTAGAGCTTCTGCAAATGACTTTCCCAATTTGAAACAAAACAGATGGACAAGACTGCTCTTCCAGAACAATTTTAAAAAGTGTCGCAAGCACGCAACTCTACTTCACTTAAATGCTTTCAAACTGAAGTGATTAATTAATGACATGTTACTTCTAAAGAATTCCTCTAAGCAGCTCTAGTAAATGAAAAAGTGAGAATCGATTTTTTTGAGGATTATTTAAAAAAGCCCCTTTCTTTTTGGATAGACCATGTAGATGAATAACAGTTTTGCAGCCCAAGTTTATTGTTCATCTTTATAAAGTAGAATATTTTGTGACACAATATGTAGTGTAATGTGTTTTTAACAAAAGGCCTGCCGATATTCCTTTCTCGTCATCTACTTAAGTGCTAATTGTAATTACTAACTGGAAGAATATATAACACCCACCACCGAATTGCGGACCGATTTTCTCTTTGTAGCTACAGCCTCAAAGGTTCAGAAGCACTAGTGGAGTTGGGAGGTGAACCTAGGCATCATGGCAAACAGCTTAATGCAAGCCGATTGATTCTTCAAAAATAAGACTTAATTTTGTAACGACCAAGGCTGGAAGTTAAACAGAAACTACCAGAGCACGAAACCTGCAACTTGCACTCAAATTCCATTAACATCACAGGGAGAAGAGAGTTGACGAGAGCCCCTAAGGTGCAATACGAAAAGTGAACCGGTAGATGTTCTCAACCTTGCATTTCTCTCCTTCGTTTTCTCTCTCTGAAACCTGCCTCCATAACCATAATCTCACCAGTGCCCCCTGTCATACAGATGACATGTAACACGAGAGCTAACAGGCCGCGTATTATATTGACTTGATGAATTTCATGCAGAAAACAAACATCCGCCATGTTTGAGATACATTATTCATCTATCGCCGTACCGGGGTCAGACAGTTTTCACCATTTACGATCCAACACCATGACCATCACCGCGCTGTCAGAATACACTACGTGGTCTGTTCGGTCAGGGGCGGGGCTATCATGTTGACAAGATCATTGTTTTTACTGAGAAGGCAACAATTTAACTCACGCGCCGTCTTCGGCATTATAAAAACAACGCTGCTATCAACGTTGAACACCTCAAAATTCACTTATTTCATGTTTTAATTCAAGTAAAACCCCATATCTATATTTAAATTAAACAATTTCAATTCCCAAACAAACAAAAAGGATATATGGGTGGGATCTGCAAACTATGTGGTTTCATATTATGCGTAAAGTCAAAAATAGACTTTTTGTCCCAAAACCTCTACCAAGTATCCTTAAAAAATTTAGGAAGTAATATCTCAAATTTCACCAAAAGACTTTAAAATGCTTCAACCTGGTAGCTGTTATACATACAGAACTACAGTTCTTGTCACCATACTGCTGGAAATCCGTAGAGCAAACAAAAGATTCCGTTTCTTTCAAAACTTCACCATATATAATAAGGATGGTTTAGATTTAGCACTCGAAGACTGCCTACAAGTCTGTTTATTAAATTGCTGTATGCAACTATATTAGATGTTACATTAGTCAGTGACTCAACCGCAAACAGGAGCTTTAACACAGTCGGTGCTGACCTGGTTATAACATAAGATTATTTGGGATTTTATAAGCGTCTATAATTGCCATGATTAGGTAAAACTAGCGGTACACGTTCTTCAATTTAGTCCTTTGCGCCTACATCCTCAACAGATTTTGTATTAGCAGGATCCGTACAGCCAGTCTCGAAGTTGTGCAATTATTCGTTTACTTATCCATTTGGCAATAAATTATTGTAATTGTTGTGAACTGTTTCATCTCTTGGGATAGCTGCAGGAAGTATCCAGTCATTCACCACCTTAGAAATGTTATGTTAAACAGATTCGTAATCTAGCAATGTTATTGGCTTATAATTTATATATAAAATGTGGGCATATAGAGAGTGCGAAGAAATTTTGAGTAGAAAGAGGGTGGGTTTGACACTAACAAGGAAACATACCTAACTCCGTTCTGAAAACTTATAAACTAATTGCTAGTCGATAACAAACTTACCTATAATGGATTACTACATTTTTCGCGTCTTTTGAAACATTAACTCTGAAATCTTGGATGCGCATACGCCACTCTGGCACGTGAGCTGGGTCTCGCTAGATATCAGACTGAGTCAGGTTTGGCGTAGCACAACAATGAGACCAGACGAGACATCTTCAACTCCTGTAACACTTGTGCTTTTATTGGACTCGGGAAGTACAGTTTTGTATTTTGTGTAAGGCATTTTAGAGCCTGTTTCGTGCGTCAATTTTTTGTAGTAGATCAACTGTTCGTTTTTCCCTTTTGCTGTTAATATATGATAATGTACTTTGTTTTGTATTTTGAAAATGTAGCTTTTCGGCATTTGAAGGTTCATACTCATTCGTGGATGGACGCGATTCCAGAACTAAGCTCTTCAACTACACCGTCACTCTCGGAACCAGGTCAGTATCTAACGTATCACTCACTGCAATAAAAATCTCACTTATTACTTGTCGTTTATCAGGTATAAAATATTACTCTAAAATATCACACGTTCAGCTCAATATGCATTAATATTACCTTCTCAGATTCTTGTTTCAAATTATACATAATATAAGCAGTGTTAATTGATTTCATATTGAAAATGTTTCTAAATTTGTTGAAAGAATTTATTGAAAACACTACAGAATGAAGAGTATATAGACATTTTATGATGAAATAAATTTAAAAAATTCATTCGGAAAAACAGCACGAAGCAATGGGCTGATTATGTCACTAAAGAAATAAGGACATATCAACAATGAGTAATAAACTACCTTGTTTGTAAGTGAGAAACGGTGCATTGCAGTGCAACACACATTTAATAAGATGAGCGATATACAGATATAAGTGTTTTGTTTCAAGTCTCACAAAATGCGAAAAAGCTAACAAAACCATTATCAACACGTTTCTTATCGATCAACAATTACCTGGTATACAAGTTTTCAGAACAATCGTGCATTTGTAGTTAGGGATGATCCCTTGTAAGTATTTTAAGTGTGGGGAAGAATAGTCTCAGACGCCATAGCTACGTTGCGATATGACGTGTGATTCAGCCAGTCAAATGTAAAACAATGTCATTGGTGAATACGCAACATGCACAGGCTACATGCTCATCTAACCGCAAGTCACGCATTGTCACTTAGTGTAAAGTGGTAAGGTATTTTAAGAACTACAGAAGGAAGTTTTATTAGCTATTACTGTACTTCAACTTCAATAAAGTCATACTACGGTGTACATTTGACAGAATTAATTATTTTTTAAGCATAGCTATGTACTGTGTTTTCAGTCCTCTTGATCATTTGTAACGAAGTTAACGCCTATGGTACCCCAACGAAGCGTCCGAGACCTTTTGTTCCTATTCTTGAGGTATCTTTTTAGACCCTTTTCTACTCCTAACTTCGTCTTTTTCCCTCATAATTTATACTATTTTATTAAAAATATATTCAGGATATAACAAAAAATAACTGGGACAACATTTGGGGGAGAGTTTCACAAAAGAAAAACAAAAAAGAAAATAAAAAGTTAATATAATAAGTGTAGAAATGTCTGGATAGTGCATTATTATTGAAAAATAATATTAAACACGTTTCTAGATATAATCCTACAACTTAAATTTGTTAAAATAATAAGTAGCATTTCAATCATTTGGGTGATGTTATTCATACATTGTGATATGCTTTCATGCAGACTTGTTAACGTTTATTATTTGGTACGTTCGTGATAACTTTTGACATGTGTTGCAGTTCAGTTACTTTTAAGAGCAACTAACCTAGCAGGGTATTCATATCATGAACAGGCAGATGTGATTTTTATGTACGGTCGGGTGAATGATAATGGGACTCGAAGCTGCTCAGCTGTATGCGATGGCTTTCCAAAACTGAACGGTTGCCGAATCATAAAACTTTACAGCATAGGTAACATCACTTAACTATCTGAAAAAGTTAATTGTAATTTTAACAAATTCAAGTTGTTCGATAAAACCCAGAAACACTGAATATTAGTTTTTTAAAAAATATACAACGCAAGCATTTTTAGATATATGTTTATATTACTTTTTTTTTCTTGGTTTGGTCTGAGGAACTTGCCCCCAAAGTTTGGCCCTGTTTTTATGAACATATATTTCAAAATAATCTAAGAAAATATTTAATGTAGAGAAGCGAATGGTTATTTTAATTTCTAGATCACGCAGTTTGACTTATAGAAAGCGCAACAGAAGATTAGAAATATTTAAAATCTTATGCCATTAAGAGAAAACGTGCCCCTGTCAAAAATATGGAATATAGAAAATGTTATAAATAAACCACAAGTCTTCCGTTTCCAAGCAGGATTCATTAAGTTCTGGACAAACCTTAAAAAGAGCCTTCAAGTATCAACTCCTCATTTCAGCAACGAACTATAAGTGTCAAAAGGTAAACCTTTTATTATTTCCGCTTTACTGTATACAAGCGACCTTAGCAAATGCGAAACCTTATACTAGCTCTAAACTAGGTCATCTAATTGATACTGTTAATAACAAAAACACCAGGATTCATAACTGTTTATTGATGATGCCACAATCCACTTTTGTGGCACAATTGCAACAATCGGATTTAGAATTGCAGCCACCACTTGCTACTTTTGAATTTCAAATGAACATATCGAAATTAAATGCATAGCTTGGATTCAAAATGACCAAAATTTGTAAATCTTAATTTTCTAAGAGTTGCAATTTAGAAAATTGTACCTTGACGCACAATTAATTCTAAAACTACATCTTCTTTCAAACAGCTGAAACATCATCTCAATTTCCAACACTCGTTATAAAATATCCAAACAATTGGGTAGGTAAAGGTTCAACTCACTTATCTTCATCACCTCACCAAATTTAAGAGTTCTGTATTTTACAGCTTGGGGATTTATCGAGTCAAAAATGTAAAATACAAAATGGTGTATGAAATTATATTAAAGAACAGCAGTCGTTTCATAGGACGTGATTAGAAAAGTATTTTGAGATGCAGTCGGACATTGGAATCGATGTGTAATGATAACGTTGAATGGCGATAAATAAACAAAGTACGTGCATGCATTTCGTTCACATTTGTCAGTCAGCTAACTGATATAGGTTCAAACTTTGTGACTACTAAATTAACAAACTTTATTCGCATTTGGCAAGAGAATTATGCTTTGGGTATTTTTAGATGGATAAAACTCTTGACGTGTCATTGCTGCAAAATATTTCTTGAACAAGGATGATGCTCGGTCTCTAGCCTCATCCTGCTCCAACCTTCAACTGACTGTTAGGCTGCACCCATCTCAGTATGAGATCGACCTCCCTGCCCCCTCCGCAGGCAACCCCTGCACACCCTTTCACAAACATGTGTCACAACTTGACTCCACCTGCCTCATGCCTGTTGCCCAGTACAAAACATTGCTTTATCCGATGTCTTCACTTGTCAAGAGACCGTCGAGGGCAGACGGCTAGTGCTGTATGCTCTGTGGGTAGGCTCATAATACAATCAATGCACGAACGTTTACTCAGCAAGGAATTTTGTCTTGGTCTGGAAACAGCGTTCTTCTTTTGCTTCTAGAAGAAGCCCGGACTTGGAAAAGAATTCAATTCTAGTTTCAGATATATTACTCGTTACATTTCCCCATATTTTAACAGCTAATACGACGTTATTATAGGCCCCTACGATTTGCATAGTTATTCATACTTTTCACTCAACGCCCTGAAGATATGTGGAAGTAGACATTGATTTTTAAGACTTAGAAATTGAAAAACTCTATTGGAACAGATTCAGAAATGAATACTTTTTGGAAAAACATTTATATCAATTAGCTCTCTGGTCGTGCAAGAAGACAATACAAAAGCAACTGTAGGCAATTAAGATTCAAAATACAGCGTTATTCTGCCAAGAATGTTCACAGATATAGCTTTATTTTCTATGTACTAAAGTAATAGTTCTGACATTCATCATTATGCTTCACATAAAATGTTTTGATTTTTATCAACTGACGGTTCTGCATTTGATTTCCAATCGGAAAAATTGCCTGATCAAGGTTTATTCTAAAGTTTTCCTTCAATCCAAAAGAGTGTATGGCATATATTTAGACTCTGGCTAAACCCTGAATCATTCTCGCTGAGCACAACTTAATTTCATCCTATCTTTCCGTTCATAGTATGTAAGGAAATATAAATACATTTGATCATGGTCTCAAAAATAGTCAAAATCAAAGACTTATTGGGTACTTATATTTAAAGATACTTCACAATAAGAGTTCAAAATTTGCAATTTGCATTCTTTAAATATTTAATGATTTTAACGTAGTTATCTACCGCAAAATTAATTTGTGTCATTCAATGTGATTTAAACGATAACTGCCACGAGATAAACACAAATGCTAAATATAATATAAACACTTTAACATAATTGAACAAACAAAGTACAGTAATTTAATTGAAATATTAAAATTTTCAACTTGAATGACCCATTCCCAGTGAAATATAAACGTAATGTATGTTGTAACCCTAATCATATTTTGTGCATTTATTTAGTAATTTAGATATTATATATGTATATATGCATGTATGTAACTTTAATACGTTAAATTGTATGTCGTGAAAAGGGAAAGTTCTTTGGTGTAGCTGTAAGCCAGCCAGGAACGGGGCAAAGTCAAGAAGGCAATAAATCGCTTTATAAAGAAATAGTAAACCTGAGGGACAAGTGTATGCCATTTCTTAAAACACTTTCCGTTCAAGAAGGTTAATAAAGTTCAGGATTTCGAAAACGTTAAGGGAAATAAACTCGCCAGCCGGTTTACGTTAATTTTAAACCAACCAATGTAAATAATTTTTTTAAGTTTTCAAATAGCAATGGGTGACATGCGTTGGCAGGTGAATTTGAACCAGCTAATAGTAGATGTATATTTTGAATGTTTAAAGTAAGGTGCGAGACTTGCGCGGGCTTGAGCGACTCCCTTTGTCTTGGTGAACCAACGTTTACTTCATTTGAATCGAATATATAAGGAGGCGTTTGCTGTGCTGGAACAGCATTTAGCCCAGTTCAGTTGAAATGACCAGGCACTCGAAGTTCAGCAGTTGAGATATTCTAAGATGTATGCCCTCAGGGGGCACGCAGGTTTGATAAATCGGAAAATGCAATTCAGAGAAACCAGTTCAGTAAGTGTAGTTCAGATAGTACGATAATAGGTTTCAAGTCGTCTTCTTGAAGTCGCGGCAATTACATTTATATTCCACTTAACTAAGTTCTATCGTATGCAGAAACCAGAGGATGCGAAAAAATTTTGCTAACAATAAATTGTCATACTAATTCAGATATACAAATCGCGTGATTATTAATACAGTTGATATCCTCTCCCAGTCCTGTTGAGCACGAGTCACAAAATAGAGGAACAAAGTCCTGAGATATTGTTACCATGAAGCTTGGGCAACAAAACCAAAGCGATCAATAATCAATCAACAATACGCCATTACAAAAGATGACGATCAGTATCAAAATTGCTTCATAATTGGTTGCCATACACCAAACCGCTTGAAAACAGTCGACCAACTCTCCCCACCGACGAAAAGGCTTCAAACTTAAAGACAAATCATATGTTTATTATTCAAATATGCATTATATATTACAGTTTATATAAGCACCTGAAAATAATTACTGTCTTAACGAATATTTTAGTTAAAAAAACTATCTTAAATATTACACATATTATCAAATCGAGGTGGAAGAATTCGTTATGAAATTAATATGAGCTATAACAATTAACCAGGCTGAAAACCTATACACAATTACAACCCTGCAAGACAGTGAAAAGACAAATGTAAATAAAAGTATACATATATTAAATAATTTAATTAATTGCACAGGTTATAGAAAATTAGTCAGGCTCCAAGTTTACCACAATTCAAAAAAGGATTTTGTGGGTTAGCCAGCTGAAGATAATTGCCGCATAATTATGTAACTGGGGTACCCACTCAGCCAGGCTATAGCCTTGAGCAAGAACAAGTCCATAAGAAGCTATCTATACCAAAAACGAGATTTTACTGCTATATGTCGACAGCTATAAAGAAGGGAACAAAAAGTAGAAAATCTGACACTATCTAAAGGTAAGAGAAGGAAGGAAAATCTGGAAATTTTGAGAGAAAGGCAAAGTACCTAGCGTAGCATGAACGCACACAAACTTAACCTAGCGATTAAAATATATATATAGCCACAGCACTTAGAAACATTAATATTTATGTCAATTGTCACAATCAATATAAAAAGATAATTTAAGTGAGGAAATGTTTATAATATCTGATAATGGCGTTATAAATATTTTGGTTAAAAGTTTTAACGTACAAAAAGAAAGTTAACGCCAAATGCATATTAAGAGTAAAAATATCATTCACGGGCTTCCCAAACGACGAATTCGCTATATGTGAATTTTTTAGTGTGGATATGATTTTGTACCCCAATTTTTTTCAAATATTAAGTAATTGTTACCAATCGGATTGGCTCAGGCCATAATTGTGACTCATTCTAGGTCAAAGGATTTAGGGGGTTTCCCCATCCCATTTTCAGAAAAGGCAAATGCCCTTTCTATCCCACGAATTCAATTTCTATTTAATCATCGCCTCATTTCTATGTATGTGCTGCGCCTTTCTGTATTTGCGATCCCGCCCAGGATCGATGGATTTTTTCTGGCGTAAAAATCCTAAGTTTGACTTCCTTCGGAAGGGAAGTAAAGCCGTGGGTCCCGTGTCGTACATTTACGGCACGAAAAAGAACCTCAGGTCTGAAAGAAGAGGCCTCTGACCAAAATTTGTCGGTTGTTTCACGCCCTGAATTGAATGGGGCGCCTTAGACCTGAGATGTTAAAGAGCGTCCGTAAATAAATAAATAAATAAATAAATACAAAAATGTATTTGTGATGTCTTAGAGGCGGCCCTGACAATGGATTGACCAGTATCTATGTCCAGAAATAATTAGCTTCTGACAGGCGATTGCCAGGCATGGTTTGTACGTACCATGGAGTGTTAATCCCTTATACTGGGGAAGGGCAAACGAAGAAGTTATACTTACTGCAACTTCAAACAGATGAAGATGAAAAATTAAATAAAACAAGACAGTATTTTCTTGTGAAACACTGTGTTTCTTAGGCTGTTTGAAATTAAAGAGTGTTAATTAAACATTTTCTAAATAAATTAGTAAATTAGAGATTGTTATAGGAGTATCTACTTAAACTAATGAGGTCAAAAGCATGTTCCTTAATGTTGTAGAAATGTAAAAAGTACGAACACATGCCGTAAAAGGAACAAATTGAACTTCAAAGCAATTTAAACTTAGTATCGCCAAATAAGTCACAGTTTGGACTCCTGTAACAACAAACTTATTTAATAATAAATAAATGATGTAGTTATAGAACAATATCTCAGCTATGCAAGAATTAGTTATGAATGGTGCCTATGCACAAATCTGAGGAAGTTTGACACGAATATATTTTAATTACTTATCCCCAATTCAACCAATGTAGCAAATTTATTAATAACTAATGTCTTGCAAGAGTTTCTAAAAATAGGCTTTGAGATGCAGAGGATTTCATTTAAAGGTTCGTTTGCAATACTCTTTATTTCCTGTTTCTAGTAATTAATTAAAGTACTCTCGGTTATATGTTGCAGTCATCAATATCTGGGTGCAGTCCCTTTGGACCTTCGAAAGAGAGAAAGAAAAAGAACTTTAGATACCATTAAAGCATTAATATGATGAGAACATCGCTCACTGTCATCATTCCAACTGTATTACACCTCGTTCCTCACACGAGACGTCCAACCTTAAAAAACAAACAAGGTCATCTCCTGTCAAGCACCTAGGCTTCCAACAGCTATCTTGCAACCACTAAGAACAAATATCAATCTACCCGAAATAGCGTAAATAAATATAGAGGCATAAAGTAGCATTTCTGGCATTTTTACAATGGTTTTTCTTTGTTCTCAGAAATTTGTTCTGCTCAGGCCAAACCATGTAGACCAAATACAAGATGGCTAAACCTCAAAATCCCATTATTTATTCTTGATCCTCTAGGTAGTTTTCTCCCTTGTTCTTCATTGACGTATGCTTTGTAATATCATTCTCAGTGGTGGCTGATGTAGGGGTAGTTGTTCGCGATACATGGTAACTAATGCAAACAGCTTTAACTTGTGAAAAACCATGTGGTGGCTTCGAACGTGAGCTAACCATTCTGCATAGCAGTTTCCATTGCAGCAAGCTGTTGCGAAGTACAATGATGTGCATTTTGTTTTACTCCTAGCAGGCTTTTACGACCTGCTGCTTCCAAGTGTCCTTTTCAATAAGCTAAATGCGCAGAAAGTCATTGGCGATGTAATAGGATTGTCACTTTAAGCTATTTCCGCTAAAAATGCTGGAGCCTTATTCATGCTGCACCATATAAAGCTACAAAAATTGGATTAGGAACGTAATTCTGATAAATGGCAGAGTTGACTTTCTCAATTTTAACTAGTCGGAGGATGGTTAATATAACATTGGTCTCTGCTATTACCATGAAACGCTTACGGAACCTTCCTTAGTTCCCTTATACCAATTTTCAAAATGTTTTTCTCTCCACGATTTGTTGCAGTCATTCAGATAAACATGCGCCTAATTTTAAGCAACAACTAATAGTCACTTTTCACCGTACAGCTAGCGTTCTGATGTTAGTGGCATGTTCTGCAGCTTACGAACTGGGCGTTGGTTTATTAGGTTCAAATCCCGGTTGATTAATGGCGTTCACAGTTGTAACTGAGATTCCCAATTTCTATGAAATGACTCTCGATTCCAGGACCTTTCTTCCGAATCATCTCGTGGGTACGGCTGGTCGCTGGTCGCGAATTTTCCTGTTTCTTGCTCGCTACAGAAGTCCAATTCTGCCCTTATATGTTTGTTAAGCACGCACGAGATGTATTTCTTGGAGAAGATGAAACTATACCTCTTACATTGCCTCAAAATCTCGAATAACCTTTTGCAAAAGAAGTTATGTTGTATATTAAAGGATATCGATTGTTAAAAAGTGGGGTAATCCCAAAACTGCTCCGATCGACGAGATTATGACGAAAGTCACAATGCCGAAATCAATGATCGCCGATTGAAGGTACGCCAATTGACTGACATTACGAAGACCTCAATAGGCCATGTCCACTATATTTTACATGAAGTTTTGTGTATGAGAAAGCTTTCTGTTTGGTGGGTGCTGCGTTTGTTAACAACGGACCAAAAACGCATTGAAATGAACATTTCGCAAGTGTGTTTAGACTTATGTAACACATTCCAGTGAGTTTTTCAGCGTTTTACAACATTAGATGAAACGTGGATTCATCACACACGCCAGAGACGAAGGAGGGGTTCAAATAGTAATTGGTAACAGGTGAAAGTGTACCAAAGAAAGCAAATTAAGCTCCATCTGCAAGAAAATTCATGGCTACGATTTCCTGAGATTCTCATGGCGTGGTGGTGGTAGACTATCTCTAGAAAGGCAGAGCTATCACCGTGGAGATTTAAACTTCAATACTGGACCAACTACAGTATGCTATTCAGGCAAAGGTCCACACCTTGCGGAAAAGAATGTTCCCTTTCATCACACTAATGAGCCTAAACACATGTCTCTAATTTTTGCTGCAAAACTTTATGACCTTTGTTTCCAAGTGTTTGTACATTCGCCATATTCGCCGAATTTGGCTCCCGGCGATTATTATTATTTTTTTTTTTTTTTTTTGTTCCCAAACCCGAATAAATGGTTAAGTGGACGAAGGTTCACATAAAATGATGTTGAAGCTAGACAGACCCTTATTTTTGTTAATTGGACAAATCTTATTTTACCGAGGATATTAAGAAGTTGATATTAAGAAGTTGGAAAGTAGTTGGACTAAATGTATTGATTTACAAGGTGGCTATGTTGAAAGATAACATGATGTATTTCTCTTAAATCTTGCGTTTTCTTTTTCAGGCCGAAAATTTTTAAAACGCCTTTTTTAAAGATACCTGGCATTCACCTAAAGCCTTACCCAGGCAACTGATCATATGGGATTAGAATCCGGGACCTCCGTGGATGCATGCAGACCCACTGACCACAAGACCACGAAGTCTTGAGATTTCAGCCTTCTATCTAGTGTGAATGTGTCTCATTGTTACAAAATGTGCCATTCCGAAGCTGTAGAAATAGATGCCGCTCAGCTTTAGGAACCATTCATCTCATTGCCAAAGGCTTACAACTTTCCAAACCCCGTGACTTGACAATAAATGTGATCACAAAACACGCTTTCCCATTCCATTTGTATTCTTTCCAAAACGATTATGCAACACGCTAGGATCCCGTTTCATTCTTCAGTCCACGTAAGCCCATTCAAAACTAAATAAAAATACAACAGTCCCTGTATGTTAATAAAACGTATATGTTTAATATGATGCAGTCATTTCTCTTAAATCCCTGTTTGGCTAGTAGATAAAGGTTAGTTCTAGAAAATATTAATGACAATATCGGAATAATTTCAGATATGTAGAGGGGTCATAAGACAAGCAATTTGAGATCGGGGATCTATGATCTGTCTGCTCAAATTTCAAAGTTTCTAAAAAAACAGTGCGCCTAAAATTAACTAAACTTGCATTCGAAATGACACAAAACAATAACGGACGGAAGTTGTAAAGCATGTCTCTAGTGCGCTGTTGGTATGAACCTGGCGTCAAATAAATACTGGTCATTGTTATCGAGTTCCCGTCTCGTCGATTACATTTTTTATTTATTTATTTTTTTTTTACTTTCATACCTTATATATGGATATACTTCATCTGAAAATAAAAATGATTAAATAAATAAATAATTCACTCCTTAGGCCCCCGAACATATGATTTTTGTTAACACAGCCCGTCGCGTTATTCATTAACCACACAGTGAAAGGGGTATCTTCCTGCACTCTTAAGTTACATAACACGATAAATAAGTTAACGATTGTTCATGTGTAGTCGTGTCGATTTTTACCTGTTCAAAATCGGGTTATCCTTCCTGAAGAACCTGATCGAAAGAACTTCTTAAGCAAATTTATTCTATTTCACTTTAAGTCTTATCAGCATAAATTTGAACAACTCAAATTATTTTTCTTCGTGGACCATACATTCCCCAATTCCAAGTGCCTGACTAAGAATTCACAACATTTTCTGAAATCATTGCGATGTAGTCATTGATACTTGATAACTAGCGTCATTTATAACTGGTAATAAATCTGATTGGAGTTTGGAAGGACTTAAGCTATTAATTACTTTAGTAACTCCTCTAACATTTTAATCGTAATCTAATTTCTTACTTTCAGTATCCCCTTCCACTTCTAATTTTTCTTTTTCTTAAAGTTCTTTTTGAGCTTGATAAGTACCTACGGTCTTTCTGATAGCTCTTACTTCGCAAATGTTGTACAAAATTGTAATAGTCAGCTAAGTACAGAGGGAACAAACTAAAGGATATGTTTCCTTATAAACTGCATCTATTTCTGGGTAATGTTGACTAATATTCTAACCAATAGACCATGAGAACAAAAGATCCTCTGCCAGTGATGCACTCTCAGAAAATTTATTTTATACGATGCTGTATTTCTTTTCCTTGTGAATTAGTAGTTACCCATTTATTAAAAATAAACAATGCTAGGAAAGGTAAACAGCATTATTACAAAAATAATCATACATTCCGCCTCTGGGACACATACGCACGCAGCACCTCGCACCTCCCAGCTCTAGCAAACCACTGAGTGCATTATACCAAGTGCAACAATAAGGTATGGCAAAGCTTTCCAGACACATTCCTCGCACTTAGAAGAAGAAAACATGTTATATGGACATGGGTCCGGAAACGCTTTATTTCCATGTTAGAACTCGTTTTCTACAACTCTTCATAGTACATTAATCACGTGAAACACACAGAAACAAAACGTACCAGAATACAACATGAAACTCTTTCTTACATGAAATGTTCAAAATGCCCTCCGCTAGCATTGATACATGCATCAACATTCTTCGTTCAAATGGAACATAAAACACTGGCAGAGAATCTAAGAATTACAACTTAACCAAACTTAACCAAGAGGACATTTAGAACATTTAATGCAAGAAAGTTTCATGTGGATGTTGGAACGTTCTGTCCTTTGTATTTCCCATCTAATTTACTATGAAGAGTTGTAGAAAATGAGCTCTAACGTGCAAATAAAACGTTTCCAAACACATGCTCATATAACACATTTTCTTTTTCAAAGAATGAGGAATATGTCCTGGCCATACCTGTTGACATCAGACACAGTGAATCCAGAAGCTCTAGCTGAAAAACTCTAGCTAAAAATCTCTAACTGCAGCCTTTTACATAGGGAATCACTAGCGTTAAATTTTATGCACGGTGATTTTCTGGTCCTAAGAAAACTACACATTATTGAAATAAGAGATCTGTGACAAAACTGTACATATTTAATACTTTAACATTTAATATTTTAGTAACATATCTTCAAGCTGCTGCCCGTGAAAGATAAGTATGAGCTGTTAATATTTAATTATTCGCCATTTCTATTGCTTACTCAAGTTTTCAAGATAGATAGATTGCTGATTTGTAAAAATAAGCATGCTTTCGTTTTGTGAGCGTAGAAACAAAAAATAACAAATCAACATATTAGTAAACAACTACAGCTATCTATAGAATATAGTATTTTATTTCTAGCAATTCCTGTAAGACAAATATATCTTAACAATCCTCATTTTTAATTTTTTATAATTTTAAGGTTCGTTTTACATATTCAATGTTCATTTTTCTTATAATTAAAATTTAAATTATCGCCATTGAAAAGGGTGAAAAATGTGGCTGTGTTAGAGATTGGAACAGTATTAGGGTTAGCGACTTGGGGTCGCGACGTCGTAGTCAGTAGCTCCACGTTGAGGAGTCAAATATTGTACTGGTATGGGGATATGAGGGCGAAGTTGCTTAATAGCTCCAAGTAGGCGAGTCAGTTATGGATCGGTTTTAAAGTGGGTGCGTTGGTTTGGATAATTGATCCAAGCTGGTGACGATTTATTTGCAGGGCCGACGATAATTGGGCCATCAGTAGATGGCACACAGCGTAGATTCTCGTAGTAGTGTGTTGCCTCGGCTGCTGAAGTTCCTTTACCACTCCTATCCCATTTACGAGTAGTAAATATTTCAGGGTAGTTTGGCTTTTTTATTAGCACTGGGCTAGTGGGTCAGGAAGAGGTGTTTCCGATGTAAATAAACACACGGCGGGAAGTACGTTGAGATTATGATTTATTGAACAAATCACTAAGAAGTGCCAAAGTGCTGTTTCTTTTTCTTTTCTTTCTTTCTTTTTTTTTTTTTTGAATTGTGTTTAACGCCCGTTTTTACTACTAAGGCCCCACAGGCGGTGAACACTGGTGATACATGAAATGATATATTAGGAAAAGATTTTTTTAAGAAGGAAAGGTTCCAGGCCTAAGTTTAGGGTACCTCCCAGGCATTTGCCAGTTATGAGGACTGAGGAAAACCCGGAAAAAATCTCAGTCAGGATGGAAGGTCCTGGTGGAATTCGAATCCCAGACCTCCCGCTCACGAGTTCGCGCCTTAACGACCTCTGCCACCCGTGGTGGTCCAAAGTGCTGTGCACGTTTGTTTTATGAGTGTAGAGTGTTCGTATACCAAAATGATGAATGTACAAAACTGAACTGCGTTCAACAAATTAGATAAACCGAGTAAACCAGCGTGCCTACTTGTCTTGCCTGACTGCGATGAGTGAACACAGTGGAGCGGTCTGATTCGTTCTTTAGTTACTCTTAAAGCAACCAATACTCTTATACAAAGATTTAAAGGTCCAGACAGTTGGGATGATTCACCTCTAGAGTAGTTTATAACTCCCACACATATACGTAATTTCTGCGAAACGGTAGCGTCTTCATTAACAACAAGTATTTTAAAATATCGAATAATAGCCCTGTGACCTCCATTCTAAAAAAGAAACCCTGTTTTCAGCACCCTCGCTATTGTCACTCCTGGTGGTGTAGTGGTAACCATAGTTGCCTCCTAAGCCCCAAGATTTTTCGGGCGTAAAATTCCTAAGTATGGCTTCCTTCGGAAGGGAAGTAAAACGTAGGTCCCATGTCGTACAGGTCTGAAAGAAGAGACCTCTGAGCAAATTTTGTCGGCCGTTCCACGCCCTGAATAATGGGACGCTGGTGACCTGAGATGTTAAAGAGCGTCCATAAGTAAACCAAATAAAAAAAAATCCCTTGCTATTATCTAGAGGTTTAACTATCGGCAAACAGCAACAGGCACTTTCCTAAGTAACAAGAAGTTTGTATATATAATACGTGTACAGTAAAATACAAATTTATATATCTTTCATGATAGCTACATATCATGCAAAGAAATACACACGTCACTAATAGTAAAAATAAAGACAATAATAATGATATTAGTGAATGCAATAATAATTGTTAATATATCAAAATCTCTGACAGACATTTTTAATTTCAATCATTCATAAAATTTACTGTAGCAATGATTGTATAAATCTGGTGATAAAGAGCATTTTTGAAGTTAAAGAGTTAATTTCTCTGTTTTCTCCATTTCGAAAAAATGTATAAAATTCCAAATTGTCAATTTGGAAAACTATAAGTTACTGAATAAAAGGCAGTTAGGCTTCGTAACATTTTGAGTAGATATTATGCTTTAAAAATGTGGCTTCTAGAAGCTTAAAGAACTACAGATTGGAAAAATAGTACAGGCATTTTTCTGAATATTACACATGGTCAATTATAAGTTGATTTTCAATAACCTCTTTATTAAAAAAAAGTTATTTTTTTTTAATTATCTAAATCATATCTAACAAATCTGTAGCCTCAAAAAAAATTAATGACATTACTGTTATTTATGTACATAAAGACATTGTTCTTGGGTATTTAATGTACACAAATGACTAATTAGAAACCAACTTAGAAAAACATTATATATCTGTAAATTTATATGAAGATAACACAGTAATATTTAGTGGTGTCAACTGGCGTGATGCATATAATAATGATAATACGTTTATAAATACAGTTAAAGAATGGCTTCGTCTATTTTCCCTAGATATTTCATAATATATTATGTTTCTTTCATTTTAAGAACACAGGTAACCCTAGGTAAATTCACTCCATGTCCCTTCAGAATTATTAGCCCTAATATTTATCAATGCCTAAAATATCTGTTCATATGTTAAATACTTGGACATACTATCGACAACATTTTAAATACTATAACATTGCGGATAAATGAAAGAGATAGCAAAAGACAAATTAGTAACCCTCCAAGCTGATATTTTACGATTAGTCTATTTAGCTGTGGCTCAGTCAGTGAATCATTACGAGAAGATCATGTATCGGTTTATCCATTTATTTGATGACAGACGCAGCTGCGGGAGTTGCATCGGCCAATAAGCCTTCGGCCACAATCAACCGGTTTACATTAAAGTCGGGGACGGACGTATGGGCGGGACAATGCAAGAGTCTGAGTTAGAAACTCTAGAGTGAAAATGTAATAAATTCTAATGCATTTAAAATGTTATATCTCAGCTATGTTACGGTAGGAGATGTTACAACTGTCTGCCTTAATTTCGCACACATTTCTGGCATCTTGCTTGTGTAATTGTTCATTCTCTTCGGGTTCATATTAGTCCAGCGCCGTTTCTTTAACTGTTCAAACAACACTGATTGGCGTGAGAATCAAGGTCAACTTCGCATTTCGGTAAACTCAGCCTGCCTGCACTCTGTAGATCGGCTGGCCTTGAGTAGTCCCCCGTCACAGTTGGAGTTATGAGATAGTTGGATAACCGGAAACTATTACAAAATCGTATATTATATCTTTTTATGCCAAATTTTGAACATCCCAATAGACTATATTTTTACTTAATTTATGGTTTGAAAATTTGAAATTAAAAATATATTGGAATATTTATTTTGATATATTTTTGCAAAAGTCGCGACTATTTTAAAACTGATATCTATAGCCATGTCACAAGACGAATGCGCAAAAGCTAATTCCTCACAACACTCATCTTCTCCATTGCCTGAAATGCAGAATGGTATTACAACACTCAGTTATCAGATGTTGTACCTTTGACTTTCTACTGATTTTCTATTCCCACTTGGCGAGATTAATAGTTCCTGTGTTTCTACTGTAACATCGCTGTGGGTAACCACTTGATTTCCACATAATGAATTTTGTTATAAATTGTGATTTGATGCCCCATAGTATATTAGCAACAGCTGCATATGCAATTAATGCTCATATCCACAGATTGCCACTGATTAACATTTATTTCTGCATTTGTGATATCCCCACTCATAGTATTAGCTTACACTGTAACAGAGGAAGTATATGTTAATATAGCCCCCTGGTCAATGATTTAGGTACCTTACACAATATATATATATTATAGTTTTGAACACTAGTTAATGCATATTTTGTAACTATAAGTGCTTAATAAACAAATTCACCCTTTTCCGTTATTTATATGAAATAAATGTAAGAAAATTTAAAAATCCATAAACTTATCAAACTAATTTTAAATTCTAATGCAGATCCTTAATTTTACCAGTTTCACGTTTATTCTGTTAACTAGTTACGCAATATGTGTATTTTTTTTTTTTCATTTCGATAGATGAGATATTTAGACTAATTTGAAGTTTTATTTAAAAACTTCATATTGACATAGAGGTATCGAGCTGCATTAAAATGTTTATGCACTTCAAGAGTTAATGTTCACTCTTAATATAAAACCTGTTTTTTATTTATCATGCGTTATTAGACAGTTATTTTCACAAAGGTATGTACACTGTGGGCACAGCTGTTTGGGTATATATGGACAGATTTTCTTACACATTTTGGTATCCTCATTTATGTTATTCCCACTAGAGTTGATGCTAGATACCAAAGGAATGCCAAACGAGGTACAGGGGCTGTAAATTATGTAAAGATTACGAAATAAATATATATGACCATTCCCTGAAATTAAAATACCTTATTTTATATCTGTTGTACTCTCCCCGGCCATGAATAACAATACACAGTAGGAGGTTGCGTCGGGATAACTGCTTTGATATTGCTGGCAGGACGTAACACTCCAAATAGGTGGACTGTATGGTAGTGTAGGCACACCTCTTCCATGTTAAGTTACTGGAAATCGTAGTCATAAACCCTTCCGAAGAGCTAAACGAACATAGATTCTGACGTCCCAAATGAAAATAAGAACAAGCTAGGAACTTTTGTGGCCACGTTAGTCTCTGAAAGGAGGGTTGTTGGTAATTTTAAAGAAATTATTACGCCTATATTAGCAGCAACAAGTACAAAGCCAAAGAAGGAATACACGTCCTAAAAATCCATACAAATATGTACATCTAACCTGGCGTAAAAGTCACATGTCCAAAGAATTTGCGGTATATGAAATGCGGGCAATTTTTATTCTGTTTATGTAATATTTCTTTTAAAATTATAGATTTAGTTCGCTTAAACTGTTAAGGTTTACGAGTACTCAATAAATTTTGTCATTAAGTTACACTGTTCTTTCGTCCCGTCTGCCAGCGGATAATACCGGGATTTGTTTGGTCGGCGGCTGACCGGATATTGTATGTATGCCTCGCAGACGATTGGTTGGAACGGATTGCATTTTAAGCAGTCTTGTGGTGAAATATAAATGTTAGATTTACTAGCATGTTAAAATTATGGGAAAAACTGCCATAAGTACCTGTTACAAACTACGCTATAAGAATTTGGTTGCGAGATGCGCCGAGGTGACTCGTACAAATTACGATGGAACAGTAGCGGCTCCTCTAAGAGGTTGTTGGTTTGCACTGCCCCCAAAAATGTGAGTGGTTAATTTCGTATTACTTAATGCCTCTGATGTTTGTATTTGCCGTTATTATCTGTAGGGGACGCGCTGCAAAACTATCTCTAAGCGAGTTTGGCTAATATTTTGACCGCGGGAGGTGAGAGGAAACGACTGGAGATGCCTCTCGCCCATAAGAGCTACTATGTGCATGCACCACCAGATAAGCATCTCTCGTCATATGCATTTCCAGGAGAGCCCTCAGTTTTATGTTACTTATTGTTTTTCATTGGCATTTAACTTCCATTTTTACCATTGAAACATCACGGGCGATGGACATTGATGATACATGAAATGAGAAACTAGGAAAGATTTTGTTAAAGGAAGGAAGCGTTTCAGACCTAAGTTTATCACAATAGGCATACTTTTTATATAAAAGTTAAAATAAGTATTGCACTAAAACCTTACTCAATTTAATGGGTACCTTTCCGATATTAGACATTTAGGAAATCCTCGGAAAAAAAAAAAAAACCAGGAAGAATGATTCTGGAGGGAATCGAACTCCAGACCTTGCGCTCATCAGTCTGTGACTTAATGACCTCGCCCACCTAGGTCTGTCGACTGATGGTTGTTGCATTACAAAGTTGGATGATTTTTTTTTTTCAATAGATAGTTGATTATAGTGAAACAGTACACTCGAAATAATCACAAAACAACCACATAGATTAAATATTAGAAAAATTTCAGTTATTTCAATAGCAAACAACATTTAAGTAACGTTGCTGTTAATTCACACTCCTCCTATGCCCAAGATCGCGGGTTCGAACCCGGCCAGGACCGATGGATTTTTTTCGGGCGTAAAAATCCTAAGTATGGCTTCCTTCGGAAGGGAAATAAAGCCGTGGGTCCCGTGTCGTACATTTACGGCACGAAAAAGAACCTCAAGCCTGAAAGAGAGGCCTCTGAGCAAAATTTGTCGGCCGTTTCACGCCCCGAGTTGAATGGGACGCTGATGACCTGAGATGTTAAAGAGCGTCCATAAATAAATCAATCACTAATTCACTCTCCAGTAGCGATAATTCAGCAGAGCATCTCCTTGTACTGTGACTTGATTAATTCTCAGCTCTTGCTGAATGGCAGACTAGTGAAGTTTCCTTTGAATGATTGTGTTAACTGAGTGTAAAGAAAACGTAACGCAACACAAAGCTTAGATTCTTAGTCTTTTTCTTTGTGGCCATAAGAAGAAAAAATCGAAATTATTAACTGGGTAAATTAACTGTAAGTAATAATTTCAGTTGAACTGTAGATTCAAAACATAAGTAGAAATATACTTCCTTCCGCAGATTCCTGATCACGACTCAGTTTGTTGCATGAAAACTAAATGAATTATTTTTGTAATAGATGCGTTACTACCATGCTTCCCTTATCCTCCCCCCCCCCCGTCTCTCTCTATGTTTTGTATCTTCAGCCACCCTCGTATGAGCATCAATTTTAGTTATCAAGATTCTAGTAGCTTATAATCTACATTAGCCGTAGCAGTAATAAACTTGTGTTACGAGGGCTTATGCTACCGCTGCTATGAGGGGGGGGGGGCAGCTTTGTACTTTACATCAAGTGTCATTAGAAAGGACACCAACCTGCCTGGCGTGGATGGCAAGACGCTCGCTTATAAGCGTTAAACGTTTGTGCGATAGTTTCCAGTGTTTAAATGTTTTATATTTGAACATCTTGTTAGTTTAATCATAATATGTTAATATTTTTACTATTTCATAAACCTTAATATGCATATACATAATTTGGCTAGTTCTGAATAACTTCTAGCACACTTATATACTGTTATATAACGAGTTAATGAAAAGGAAAGCGATTTGAAGTATAAATAAATAAGACGCTTAACATTTTTGTTAATACTTTGAATAGCAATTCGTAAGTGAGTCGAGTATGAAGAAAAAAGTCACCGGAAATATATTTTGTTCTGCGTGCCATTTTTAATGTTTTTATTTATGTTTGAATATCTTGTTATAAGCTCGCTGTATAATTTTATAGAGTCTTGTTAATTTTTCATAACTCTCCAGCTTTCTAGCTATTTTAGGCAAATGTATTTTATTGCTTTACGCACTGATATGACGGTGATGTCAAATAATTAATAATTTAATCTGCTTCTAAACTATTAGTCAGACCAATGTTTTCATATAAGAGAGCATAGATCTTTGATCTTGTAGCGTGGGCGCTGTTTCTCTCTCCATTGTCTCACAACTGGGTTCTAGAACTGAAGCTCAGTGTTGAGTCACATTAAGTATATGATGGGGTTAGGTCATGATTTGTTATGGCTACAAAAAGAATTGCAATGCAGAACTATGCCATTCTTCTAGAGTACGTGTTTTTCGTGAGTCTGCTCCTTCTAGGGCAATAGTCGGAAATTTCAAAAGGCCCACACTCTCTCCAAGATGAAACTCGTCCTGGTCGCCCTTCAACAGAAGTGGCCCAAGAAAATGTTGATGCCGTGAGGAAAATGGTTCAAAAACATCCTCGCCGGACATTGTGTTCATACAAATGGAACTCTGAATATTAAATTAGCAGCGGGCAGGGCGAAAATCGTTGTTCACTATATTTAGTTCTCACCAAGTTTTATATTCGTGGACGACACATTCCCAGCAAAAAAGACACAAAATCACAAATGGAGGATGTGTGCCGTTTTATTCTTGAGAAATTTAATGAAGTAGATGCTGTTACACTTATAATACTGTGGTTGATGATGAAACATGGGATTATTATTATTATTATTATTATTATTATTATTATTATTATTATTATTATTATTATTATTATTATGAACGCGAAACGAAGAGACCCGAGACAGACCGCCAATGAAAGGCTGAAGAAATCAGTATGGTGGCCAATTTATTCTCTAAGATGGATCATCTCATCTGAATGATCTTGCATACAGATTGTGGTTACTGCTGAGTGTTATGTAAAAGAATAGCTTCTCAAAATCATCACTATATGGAAGTTATAGCATTCAGAATCAAGCAGTAGGCATCAATAATACTTCAGTACATAGAAGGAAAACGTGAGAGTATTGCCATATCCATTCCTCTTCACTTGACCAGGCTCCACGCAACATCTGCTTCTTCTTCCGAAGACCAATGAAAATTTTGTTTAGTGAAGAGTTTATCGCAGCGTACAAGAGTGTGTTAAGTGGCATCCCCAAAGAAATTAGAAATTTCTGCAGGACGCTCCTACCATTTCTGTTTGTCTTTTATAATGCTACTTTAAACTTAAACCTTTACTTTTTGTACGCTCCTGGTTACAGCACTACAATGCCCTCAACATTTATTCACATCACTCGTATTTATTCAACCCTCGTTCATATTTATTCAAACTTCGCGCGTTTTGTTCACTGTTTTAATATTTGAACAGACTCATCCTGCTGACTCCTTATATGTGTTTTTTTTTTTTCAGACAGTGCAACATTGAATTTCAAACTATCTGTCTGAGAAAATGAGCAACTATTGACGTTTTATCTGTTTTTAAGGACAATAAAAAAAACGCAAAACGAATTCGAATGCAGTAATTATGCTACAATATCACAAAACTGATTTTAATAACATTAGCCTGACACTTAATCAAGTACAAAACTTGATAGCTCGTGCAAAATAATTTTACCTTTACATCTGGCTATTTTTATCTCGTGTGCTCTAAACAATTTATGATATAGTATTACCGCAATTCCTGTAATAAAGTACCCTAAACTCGCTCTACTACAATAATAATAATAATAATAATAATAATAATAATAATAATAATAATAAAACGCACATATTAATGACAAAAATTTTAGTCACCCGGGTTTTATAAATTACTCACCCCACAGGATATTATTTACAATACTGTAGCTTTAAAAATATTCCTACAGTCTGTTTTATTATTCGATTGTTTAGGCAATATTGATTTTGTGCTACTGTTTGCACTTTTTATTTATTTATTCATTTAATATGGAAGGGTAAATACCAAGTAAGGGATATAGAGATGTATTTTAATGTGAAGATAATGCTATTTTTTCGGTTGCATAGTGTTCGCTATTGTTTTATGTTTACGATGCCTGTATAGAGTAGAGCTCAACAAAGTCTTGTTCCAATCGCTTACTACTTCCATGTATCAAACAGCAACCTGAACATACTAATTTTTATTCAACTGCTACTTACTTAGAAGTTTATGGGTGTATTTCAATCGTAAATAGAATCAGAGTTACAACTACCTCTTTACTGTCCATGTGCATTTGAAGAAAAAAAAAGACAAAATAGCCCGTCTTTTTTATTTTTTCAAGTGTACTTGGGCACAGTGCCACGTTCACATACTAAAACTATCAATCGATTTATATCTAGTAAGATAGAGTTTTCTTGCATGTTTTCATCAGAAATGTTACTGCTAAAAGTTATCTCATTAGTATAGCTCAAACTAGATGTGAAATTGCTCCTAGTTTTGTATCTCGAAATGTGGTCTTTTTAATTATTTATATTTCTCTTTTTTACTAATATATGAATTCCTTCTATGTTGAAGATTTTTTCCAATGATTGGTATATTTTGCCTCTTCTCTACATGTGATACAATGCACGGTCCAGCTGCCGTAGATTTAGGGGCGGATTTGATGCTTTTTCTTTTGGCAAAATTTTCCTATGTTACATACAATAAACAGGCTAGTCACAAAACTCCAACTTTTTAAAAAAAAAAACTTTTTTCTATGTACTAACTTATAACGCACCTTACAGAGCAGCACAAAAATACGTCCTAAACCCAAGATCGCCGGTTCGAACCCGACCAGGACCGATGGATTTTTCCGGGGCGTAAAAATCCTAAGTATGGCTTCCTTCGGAAGGGAAGTAAAGCCGTGGGTCCCGTGTCGTACATTTAAGGCATGAAAAAGAACCTCAAGCCTGAAAGAGAGGCCTCTGAGCAAAATTTGTCGGCCATTTAACGCCCTGAGTTGAATGGGACGCTGATGACCTGAGCTGTTAAAGAGCGTCCATAAATAAATCAATCAAAAAAAAAATACGAAAATACGTTCTGTTCTGCGTTAATGAACATATTTCCACTGGTTGTCCAGCAAATTGTATTTTGAGAAAATGGTGGCCACAGCAGCGAAAAAACAATTTTCTGCGTTGAAATTTCATGCGACTCTCATATTCTAGCAGAAGAGGGAAGGATTCGTCAACACAAATCGGTTCCTGCATGGCGCGTGCAATTTAAAGGTCCTAGTTTTCTGTGCAAGAGAAAATGAACCGTGCGTCTGTCTACATGTGCAGTCGACATGGAGTATGTTACAGTGCTAAGGTAAGTCTGAAATATATACATTGAACATCTTTGATATTAATTTAACATTACAAAACGACTATGTCCGTTGATGCCTACTTTGTCATGGTTCCATTAATGTACATGCAGTTACGAGGGCTGTTCAAAAAACATAACATGTTACATTCAAATTTCTCGCATTAACATTTATATTTACAATATTTTATTAGCCTAATGCGCAATGTATACACGTGATGCTACTTTCTTTGTTGTTCCCGCCTGTGAGAGATGTGCAGCAAAATTAAGGCGACACGTGACGAATAATATGCTACTCTGACAGTCTGCTTTCGTTTCAACAAATCTTCAGCTGAGACCTATGTAATATTACAGCTGCCTATGGAGAGTTTAGAATATGGGGTTTAAAATGTTTAAAGAGGGTAGGCAATCAACCTCAAAGGAAAGTGGACCCCAGGCTCCAATTTGTGCTCTAACGGAAGAAAACATTTAACGCCACTGCTGTCATTATGAGAGAATACTGTTGAATAATATTATAAGCATATTCAGAATTTCTATGCCACCCCACGCTGGTAACTTAAAAGTTGCACATAAAATTGTTTGGTTCCAAGACTGCTAATTCCTGACCAAAAGGACGTTCTCGTGTAGGTTTGCGTGCAGTTGATGTTACAGGATGAGAAGTTTTTTTAAAGGTAATCACTGCTGATGAAACTTAGATACATCATTTCGAACCTAAGAGCAAACGGCAAAGTCATGTGTGGAAAACTTTATCACAAAAAATATAGTAATGTCATTTGAAGATATTACAGAAATGATTTACCAACATATCGTCTGGTAAGCCTATCACAAGCAAAAGTCTACCATTCCTTGCAACAAGCTGGATGCTGCATCATGACAATGCACGGTTGCATATTGCAAATGTTGACGAATATCTCACAAAAATAAATGTGAAATGTGTCCCTCACCTTCCTTATAGTCCAGATTTAGCCTCGTGCAATATTTTTATTTTCCTCAAATTGAAGAAACATCTAGGGCATTTCTCAACATTAGAAGCAGTGGTGAAAGTTGCGGAAGCGATTATAAACGACCTGTCAAAATATTGTTTCCAGCATGTCCTTAAAGACTGACAGAAATCCGGAACAGATGCATTGCATCCAACGGGAACCACTTTGAGAAAGGTCATCAAAATTATAGAATGAGTAAATGAATGTCGTCAAAAAGTATGATATTCTTTACTGAACCGTCCTCGCACGTTGCCAAATTTCAGACATGGTTTTCTGTAACCGAGTTATAAATGAAAACAAATTTGTCATATTTTTAACTCAGCTTTAGAGCGTGTGTTGATTAATTTTGTAGCTTAAAATTCCCTTTATAAGAAAATATAGTTGCACACTCCTAGTTTTTCATACAAACATTTCTGGAGAAATGTTACAAAAAGCATTGGAATAAACAATTAGAGATAAACCAAGAAGAAAGTCGGTAAGAACCTGAAACACACTGTTTTTTTAAATGAAGAAAAACATGCATAGGTGAAAAATGGGTGTAGGAAAGGATACCTGCAATAAAATAACGTTACAATCAAAGTTCGTGTTTAGATTGATAAATAGAAGCCAAAATTGAATAAAGGATATCATTGTAATGAAAATGTGGAAGCACTAAACAATAAATTTCATTTAATTTCTTTTCGGAGAACATCAAATATAACAGAGAAAGTTCGCAGTTGGGGTTAGGGAATCTGGTTGTTTCAAACGTTGGCATCACCCAGGGGGGTGGCGTTCAGGTATCTTGACAAAGAGAGCAAGATGGGAAGGGTCGTCGTAAACAACTGCTCCGGCAATCCACCAGTCTCCTTGACGCGTTAATCACCACTAGCTCATCGTCAGCGGAATTCTTGAGCTCCGTTGTTAGGCGACACACGACACAAGTAATATTTTGAGGGAAGCAAATTGCATATATAAGATTTAAGTGATGTTTTACACATCGACCCCAAGAAATTATAGATTCCTTTTCATCTACTGAAGCCAAACACAGTTTTGGCAACGATTGCATGTGGGAAACATTAATTACAGTATTAGCTACTCTTGTCGAAGTCTTCTTATTCGTATTCAGTAACTTTCCTGACGTCTTTCGCTCTCATTCTTAAAGATAGGCAACACTATCGATTGAACATTTTAATTACACAAATAGTTCCAAAACCATTTTCGCATTTTAAGATTTATGAATATTTTTATCACATCTCAGGAAAAGGGATGAACTAACAGAAATTTGGTAAACTACTTTCTTAAGAAACCTACTCTTAGGTTTTTGTTATTAATGTACATCTTAAAAGGTACGATTCTGCAACACTAAGTATATTTAAGTTCACTTCGCACAGCACCTTTTTCACATGCGAAAAATAACCTTATGTCCTTCGTTGTATGCACTCAGCAGAAGTTATCTCAGCAGCATATAGGTTCGAGAACATCAAACTCTCATGGATAATTGCTCGACTAATCGAAAACGATAGATAAGCTATGATGCGTGGAATTGTATGACGAGCCTGTATTGTTTCTCACTGGAAGCGTAGTGAACGAAAACAAATCGCCCTACTTTGAACCCAATCTTACCGAGTGAGTACCACTGACGCTACCCGAAATCTTTAACTCTGGAATTGCGTACATTTTTCTGTCTGCAGTGGCACATACAAATATGTCATATAACTTCCATGTTCGCTAACAGCACCCAATAGCAGTACATCTGAATACGTCACTGTATTGATAAATAAATTTTATTTCGTTGTTATAGTAACGCTTTGGATACCTGTATCCCTTAGTTCCTTTTATTGACAAAACACAGTAATATTGTGTGCATTTTAGCTCTTTTTTCTCAAATCAGGAATCAGTTCGTGATAATAGAACAGTTGTATTTATTGAAAACCGCGTCTTTTACTTATGTTAATGTGTGAAAATAAAAGTCAGTTATCTTGCTATCATTTTACTGAATACGATCTCATGTTAAATAACAATACCTGTATCCATAACGCTAGAAATTTAATCATGTATTCTGTATATTAACTAGGTTATTCTTTGTTCATCCGTTGCAAATGTTTGGATTTTTTCTCTAAAACTGGTTTTTGAATATTTGGAACAATAGTCAACCGAAAAGTACATTTCAAATTGGTAATCTAGTGTAGTCCTCTGTGATATTTTCATTACTGAAAAAATGTTCACACACATAAATTGAACCAAACATGCTCAATAAATCAGCAACTTAACGTGTAATCATGGAAATGTTAGAAAAATCTTGAAGACTTCCTTTGTTTTGGAATACATTCTTCAATAGTATTCCAACTTTTCTAAATCCTAGGATTTAAACCAAACACGTGTTATTTGTCTAATATCATAACATATTCTTCAATATCACAGAAAGTGATGTTAGGTTATGAACGTAAATTGTGTCATTACTACATAAAAATGTTTCCACAATAACAGTTTTCGTATGAACGCTTTTATATAGCGAGATGATTTGTTCTTTCTGGTGAAGAGAAAGGTTTAGGACGTTGAGGTGTCTAATTATATCATCAGGGAAAGTAGATCGAAAAACCAATTTTTGCAGACAAATGATGCAAATGACAAAATTTATCTATTAAATGAAATATCTTTCCAGAAGTATAACAGGTTAACCACCGTACTTGACAGTAATAAGAAGTTAGCCATATTCAATACTACAATCGTCCAGATATGCTTTAGACTGGCGATGAGACCATTCCTTTTGAAAGGAACAAAAATTGTGGTTTTGTTGACGATACTAGTGTTATTTTTAAAGTTCATGCTTATGGCAAATAATTCTCTTCTGCTGCAATAATTATGCACTGCTTTGAAAATTCCGAATCTTTAAATGTTATGAGTTGCCTAGTTATTAGTCATATTTTAAAATTTAAGACATATGGCCTATTCACTTACATTGATCTTGTCCATAGTTTTTTTTCAGCTACTCTATCATTACAGCTCTCTCTATTCCTCTGCGTTTCATATTAATTACTATGAATGACATAACATCCCTGTCAATTATAATTAAGTATTTTGTTAACAACTTTGCCAGACACCAAACACTTAGCCGAACCACCGTGGTGTACAAATAAAAATATTTCTTCCAACATAGAAAGAAAAGATGGTTGAATCTTAAAATAAGTGAAAGTGAAATAACTTTCATAAGTATATATTTTAAATTTTCTATTAATGCGATCAGATACTGCGCTGCAGTTCTGAGTAAAGTTCCCCACCCTTTCAACTGCAACGCAAGGAGAACTGCCTCTGCTCGAATTTGCACCAGTTAACGGCGACTGATTTAGGGCTTCATAAAGAGAATATTTCGGGAAAAAGCACGCTTCTCTTGCATTAAATATTATACGTAATATTCTAACTGCATGGCACAAGGACTATACTCTTTTGTTCTTTGTATTGAAAAATTTAGTTTCGCAATTTAGAGAATGCTGATTTGTTTCATTTATGAATCGCTCTTTAACATTGCAGGTCATCAGCGTCCCATTCTATTCAGGGCGTGAAACGGCCGATAAATTTTGCTCAGAGGCCTCTTCTTTCAGGCTTGAGGTTCTTTATTGTACCGTAAATGTACGACACGGGACCCACGGCTTTACTTCCTTTCCGCAGGAAGCCATACTTGGGAGTTTTACGCCTGAAAAAATCCATCGGTCGTGGGTTTACGAGGCAAGTTTGGTTGCCACCACACCACCAGAACCGACACAATTTGGAGAATTTGGTACCAAGTTATGCTTGGATAGCAGCTTGGGAAATTACATTTTTCTCTACACTTATTACTTATTTTCTTCCATACCTGTGAAGATGCGAGGACAAAAATCAGATTTTTTGTATTGTTTATCTTCAACAACCTAATATAATTCTATATGCTTTCTAGGTAAAAAGCATTAGAAAGTTTATATTAATGTGCCTGTTAAGTGGTTTGCAGCTTCATCAGGCTAAATTTTGGTGAATATTTCTTTCGCTTGTTTACTTTTGCTATTAAAAGACATTGCTATATTATGCAGACCATGTTTTTTCCTTAATGGTATAGGAAAATTGTACCATATTTTGTGAAACTCATTTGAGCGCTTTGTATGACCAGTATTACCAAGCGGTAGGCTCGGGAGGTAACGCCAAGCGTAAAATAATATCCTGGGTTCAAATCCTGTAGCCGACTAGCCTGCAGAGGTTTTGCGTGGTTATCTTCCGTATATTTTAAAAAAGAGCAAATGCAGAATTAAATATTTTCCCTCCCGGATACATCTTGCATTTTATAATTCATCTTCATTTCACCTGTACGTCTATGTCTTCTGTGTTTATGATGTGTTTGAGGCGGCCCTGACATAGGAATCGGCATGCATTCAGGGAGCCCCTCAATGTGCATGTACACTGTGTGTGTCAAAGGGTAATTAGATCATCAACAGGCAATTAACCCGGGTACTTGTGTGTTAAATACCGGGGTGTGTATGTCCTCCAAACGGAGGGCGGTAAATAGAATAGAAAGGGATTAAAAAATAAACGGCATAAATTCCTTATGCAGGCAGGAAAACCCAAAGAAGAATTCTAAATACCACTGTCCATAGTTTTAGTTCGGCAATACTTGTGGCCAGTTAAGCTTAAGATGTAGATATTTAACAATCCCATGCTGACTGCCGAAATTCCAGAGAACGTATGAAATAGATTAAAAATGGCGCAAATATTTCGAGCTGCATAAGCAGATGTGTAGACATGGTCTCTAACAAGAGATTATAAGACCTACTGTGTCAGTTGTATCAAGTTTCCCTGTGTTGTGTTCATACAGTGTATTTAATTTTAAACACTTTTTAGCGATAAAAATCATATAACCATTGGTTTTTTAAATTGCCAAAAGTTTAAAAGTTTCACAAATTAAGTAATATATATCAAAACTCTTTTGACTGCTGTTAGAGAGTGTAAATAGCTTTAGGGAATCTCATTTCTGAAATATTAATCTAACAATAAATAGTGTGCCCACAATTCCCCATATTCTTCGTTCTTTATGAACTTGATGTAGAGTTAGAAGTTATTTTGATTGGTATTTTAGGGTTGTAGAAGTGCCTGGAAAGTACCTGTCTCGTTTGTTCAGTGATATAATAATTATTAAATTAAGTTTTAAAAGTAGATAGTTGCAGTAACAATAACTCAAACAGGATGTTGTTCGTTAAAATATACGTTTTTCATCGATCTTTAAAAAAGTGCATTATAGAAGAATACAATTAGATAAGGAAAAGAATGGGTTTTGCCTTTCAGAACAGGGCATTAGGTTTGCCACGTGATATTATTTCAACTGTCATTGAGTTCATTAACATAAGCAATCAACTCATAAAGCATGACCTGAACCTGAGTGCGAAGAACTTCCCAAATCTTGAGCGCCTAAGAAATGACTTATGAAAAAATCTCCAAGTTTACGTTTTTACTTCAACGGCCTGCAAAAGTTTTCGTACCCATTCTAAACGTCATCGCTGACAGAAGCTGAAGATAGATAGTGATCGTCTTTGTCACAGGCTCCGGAGATGTTCGGAGTTCGTTGAGCTCTGATAACCTGTGTTGCCCCTGTGGCAGACCCGTGTGTCAAAGGAACGGGGTGTGTGACGACACGATCTCAATGCTTCTCTCAGATCGAGTACAGTGATAAGGAATAACTTAAAGCGAAATCCGAGGAGGACCGAAGGGCGACGAGGGGGCGTGTCGACTTCACATGAGCAACCGAACTAACTTATCGTGCGGAGTGATGTGTGGAGTGAGCGAGTAGGGCGGTCTATAACGGGATCGTGCCAAGATAAAACCCTGCTGAATTTTTTCGAGGGGGTTTACTTTCGATGGGCGGATCGAATGGAATCAATCGCAGTCCGCATTTTCGTCACGATCTCCCACGGGCAAAATGATGACCGTCCAGTACCGGCCCACCCCTTCGCAACACTCGTTCGCCTCCATGTGCCTTATGGAACTGCGAAACCAAAGAAATCTGACCTTGGTAATCAGACCACTGAACTAAATCATTCATTAAGTGCAGAATTTCATTCTACATGTCAGCCACGTCTATCACTTCTCGTGCTGCTATTTGAGTTGCATGCAGGGAATAAGGTTATGTTTTCTTATCAGTACAAGTAGCGTGCACAGTTTAAACAGCATAATCGTAATGCTCTTTCTATCTAATCACCTTCAACTTAAAATTCATTAAACAATTTTGTAATTCTTCCTGTGTTCTTATAATACTGTTCACAATTGCTGCACGTTTATTGAACATGGCATGGAGAGATGACAAGCATGTCATAATTTATTTACAAACAGCAAATTAGGACTAATCATGTAAAGTAGCCACTTTCTTTCGCCACCGAACTCTAAGATTTAACTCTAAAGTTTATGATCACATATTTGCATCCTATGGATATCTTAAAGTTGTTTATCGCTGGTTACGAATTTTGAAGATACAAGCAAATAAATACGAGTTTTAAAAGTTTCCTTTTTTATTGTAGTGTATTCTTATACAAAAGTAATAATCATCATAGTACTACATTCAAAGGTATATCGGATTCAAACCCGGCCAGGACAGATGGATTTTTTCTGGGGAAAAAATCCTTTGGAAGGGAAGTAAAGCCGCGGGTACCGTGTCGTACATTTACGGCACGATAAAGAACCTCAAGCCTGAAAGAAGAGGCCCCTGAGCAAAATTTGTTGAAACGCTCTGAATTGAATGGGACGCTGATGACCTGAGATTTTAAAGAGCGTCCGTAAATAAAACAAAGGTATATACAACGTGAAATAATAATAATAATAACGAATATATGACAACACAATTCGTTAATTTTCATTCCTAAAAGAGAGGAACATGCTGCATTTCATGTACCAGTCATTATACATGAGGAATTTCATTCTCCGAGTTTCAAATTTTCTCTATACTTATTAGAAGAGTGCAGAGAATATTTTTCATATCAGTAAGTTTTTAAAAAAATAATGGTCTTTTTGTTAGTGCAATAAAATGAGAGGAAATTGTGCTGAACCTCTATGTAGTTTACTACCGAAACATGCATGCTGTTGTCAGGGAAACCGTGATGGTACCACATGAGTGCTGTTCTGATCCACATTTTCCGCTTACCTATTTGAAAGCCGCCTCCGTAGCAAATAGTCGTCTTCAATTTTAATCTACTTTATTTTAACTCAATAAATACACATCGTATATCTGTATAATCTTCCGTTTTCTCGTAATTTATTGTTTATATCTATACTTTAAAAATGCTGTTAACAGCAATTTTAATTTATCATGGTCCCCCTGGGAGAGTAGAGAACCGCTTATGAAACTTAACTTATATTGCAGAAGGAGGTGTCTGTGTAGGTCCTGGTGCCGCCTAGACCCCAAGATCGCGGGTTCAGTCCTGCCAGATTCGATGGATTTTTTCGGACGTAAAAATCCTAAATAAAGCCTGGGGTCCCTTATTGTAGATTTAGGGCACGTACATTAACCTCAAGCCTGAGTGTAAAGGTCTCTAAGGAAAACTTATTGAAATTTCACGCCCTGGATTAAATGGGATGCTGATGACCTGAGATGTTAAAGAGCGTCTGCAAATGAAGTAAATCAACAAAATCAACTTATATCTGTATAAATTTATAAATGTTACAAAAATAACATAAAAGATTACAATTTATTCATCTTGGGTAACATGTTCATGTAGCAGAAAGAGCATTATGTAATAAATTGGGTTTTGAATGTTGTTTATTTTAACTAATGCAGCTGAAAGTTGATGGAATCACATTGAGAAAACTTGTTTTTATTGGAGATAATTACATAATTTTATTTTTAAGCACACACACATTATGTGTGTATATAAGTAGTTTAAGGAACGATTAAGCTAAAATAACAAGATAAAACACTACAATTGTCACACAAATAGCGCAGTATTTCGTACATCTTGTATTCCTGTTCAAAAGCAAAAGAAATATTGCCCTACTTTATAACTATTTCAGTATTTTATTAATTTATGCTCCCTTATTTCTTGTTATATATTATATCATAGATATTTTGTATCTAGTACTATCTGGTTAAAGATCTGTCCTGGTGGTGCAGTGGCAACCATTTTTTTTATTTGTTTTTTTACGGACGCTCTTTAACATCTCAGGCCATGAGCGTCCCATTCCATTCAGGGCATGAAACGGCCGACAAATTTTGCTCAGAGGCCTCTTCTTTCAGGCCTGAGGTTCTTGCCGTATCGTGCCGTAAATGTACGACACGGGGCCCACGGCTTTACTTCCCTTCCAAGGAAGCCATACTTAGGACTTTTACGCCCGAAAAATCCATCGATCCTGGTCGGGTTCGAACCCGCAATCTTGGGTTTACGAGGCAAGATGGTTACCACTACACCACCAGGACCAACAGTGGCAACCATGCTTGCCTCGTAAACCGAAAATCGCGGGTTCGATCCTGGCCAGGATCGATGAATTTTATTGATGTATAAACCCTAAGTGTTTTTCCTTCGGAAGGGAAGTAAAGCCGTGGGTCCCGTGTCGTAGATTTACAGTATGTAAAAGAACCTCAAGCCTAAAAGAAGAGGTCTCGGAGCAAAATTGATCGGCCTTTCCAAGCCCTGTATTCAATGGATCGCTGATGACCTGAGATGTTAAAGAACGTCTATAAATAAATCGAATCAACAAAAATCAACCTTATTAAAAAGTCTGTCTTGGTGGTCTAGTTATAACCACACAAGCTCGCGGGTTCCAATGCGGCCAGAGTCCATGGATTTTTAGGGCGTAAAATTTTAATCGGAAGGAAGTTGAAGCGTCCTGTTTATCATGTTTGGTAGATTTACGGCATGTAAAAGAGCCTCAAGCCTGGAGTAAAAAAAAAAGACCTCTGAGCAAAATTTATCGAAAGTTTCATGCCCTGACTTGAATGGGACGCTAATAACCAGAGATGTTATAGAACTGCATTAAATAAAATAAACATTATTTCGTTGAAATGTGGAACATAATTAAGAAAAATAAAACAATTGTCCAATCATATGCAATGTCAGTAAAATTCTGAGCATTCATTTATATTATTATTATTATTAAATATTTCGTCTCGTAGGTCTTCGTTGCGATAAATTTTGGCTGAAAATATGTCGAAACAAAGACTAATGTAAAGTATCTTTAAAATGTAACTAAGCTAGTTTTTCTATAATGCAACTAAACTGTTTGAATACCTTGCAGACATCGACAATGAAAATAGGGAAAGTGAATCTTACATATTTTGTGAATAAATTACACATTGAACATTGTAAAGAGAAATAGAACTGTGTCAGATTATCGTCAGTTCTTAGGTTTTTTTTTTTTTTTTTTTTTTTTTTTTTTTTTTTTTTTTGTCATAGAGCTCCTTTGATCGAACTAAAAAGAATCACGTACAATGTTAAGGTAATCACTGCGGGAGTATAGGTTATGCTCGCCGTACTTCCGTTTAAGTGCATAGCTGACTTTATGTTTGATCAGCCCATAAAATTCCTCCTAGTCATTAAATGAAACGATTACTTACTGTTTGCACCCATGATATCCACTGCGTATGAACTTGTTGAAGCGTGTAGCTGTTTCCGTCCCACGATGTGGAAATATCTCAGTCTCTCTTTCACACACACGTATGCGTACAATTTAAAGGTAAGCGTTTAGTCAATTAAAGCTCTGTTACATAAATAACTTGTACGTCGAGTATCAGTTCCAGACGAGTGCCTGATGTGTACGGGCAATAGAGCAGGGAAATGGATTTACATAACAAGTGTAACGGAAGCAATTATAATGTTTAACTGAAGAGTGAACAGTAGGGTCGTGAGAACCCTACCGGATAACCAAACAACGGTATACTAATAACGATTTTACTATAAACAATTTGTTACATAGGCAATCGACAAACCTCCACTTTTTCAAATGTTCTCAATGTAAAGTTGCAAATTCTTAATTCTACAAATTTAAGAAGAAACAGAAAAAAACAGATTTTTTTTCTATATTTCAAATAAATAGTTCACGTGAATTTCATTAGGAGGAAGTCTGCCATCACGACGCTGGCAAGTAGTGCATTTTAATATATATTTTTATTTAAAATAAAAACCTAATGTTTGTTATTATTACACTTCCTTTATTCACACTTGGTGTTTAAAAATGTAATTTTCTAGCGCCTAAAGAAGGTAGTCTGAATTAAGTCATGCCTAATGATGGAATCGATTATTGATTTTTTCCAGCCTGACATGTGTCTAGGGTAGTTGTTATTTATTAAATAAATCTTACAAATAATTTATGTAATATCACCATTTGCACTGATTTTGAAACCCGGTGAGAAATATAAAAACTATTCAAATATGTAAAAGTTTACAAATCATATAATTTATGTTCGCTTAAATAGATAAATAATATTCACGTTTCACAATACATCACGATTTTAGCACCCGAGTGTGATAAAAAATATTTCACTGAGATTTACAAAATTCAGTTTGTGTTACTTGTGTTAATAGAACTACTAATAGCATGAGCCGCCTAAAAATATGTTTATGCAGGCACTGAGAAATACAGCTAACGCTTGAAAGAGCACAAGAGATTAAAATTTTGCTTGGAAAACGCACCAGCACAAAAGCATGAATGTAATCCAACCGCACTACACTAGAGTCGTAGAAACATCAGAGTGGTAGTTTAAATTAAATTCTAATTTACTTAAAATTTTGTACTCCCATAAGAAGATGCTGGAACTGCCTGTCGCTTTCATTTCACATTTCTGACTATTTCTTAAGAAATTACGCATTACCTTGCTTAATTGTGTGAATACTATCCTTTCGTCTAAAGTGTGTGGATACGAATTTATGACTTTCATCACGACTTTCTCTGCATAATATCTCCTGATAGCACGAGCGGACTCAGCGCTAACTATTCATAAACGCTCGTTGTGAGATAGAATAATTAGAAGTAATGTTTGCCATTTAGTATTCAAAGTACACTCTACTCTAGGATGATATACTTTTTCTTTCGCTGTTCAAATGAAACCGACTGATTGAAGTGAAGTTCGGCAAACCCGGCTTGTAGCCTGGCTGGCCTTGAGCAACGACTTATTGGCCGGTGCAGAATCCCACCGCCGCATCAGTAATCAGAATTGGATGGCGCGACACTTTCTCAGCTCAAAGGTAATAATATCATTATTATATCCATAAACCAGGTGAATAAGCTTCCCCCATCTTTGCGTACTCTTGCTTAAAAGCATCGCTCCTTGTGTCAAGCAACACTTTTTTTATCTGTGTTTTTGTAATCCATTTAATCCTTTTTATGCCTATCTAGTATCTATGATGCAAAATTACCGTAATGCTAAGAAGCCGCCAAAAGCTTAAAAATGTTTACTTTTTCGTTGCTTGAAAATAGCATGATACGGAAATGTTTCGTTAGAGAAACGTTCAGGAAAGGCTTCCTATGGCTGAGTAATCTAGCCGTGGAGCTGTCATGAAATTGCTCGGAGTTTTGCAGGTTCAAATCCTGTATGGCATCTTCTCTCTCTCTCTCTCTCTCTCTCTCTCTCTCTCTCTCTCTAGTTTTGTTTTCTTACTTCTTTTCTTTTAGTTTCTTTATTATTTTTGGTTCATTTGTCCATATCATTAGTTTTAGGTGTTTGTCTTTTATTAACCGTAATTACTGTGATGAACTAAATGTCTCTGACTAGGGGTAAAGCATGGAAAAACAAAAAGCTGAAAAAACATAATTAATGAAACAAATTTTCAAAATGGCACCCTCTTTGGTTAACGCTGATTTGAGCAGCTGTTACACAGAAGTTGTGTGCAGCAACATACATGGTGTGAAATGCCTGCATGTTTCGCTAACCAACAACGTAATTAGTTTTGGGTAATTTTATACGGTTAGGGTGGTGGTGCTCCATCTTGTTGAAACCGCATTTTCACCCGTTTCATCAGCGGCACAATTTGTAATGTGAGCTGCAGATCCTCTTGGAGAAACTGAAGATTTTGCGGTCCCGTGAGGTTGTCTTCGAAAAATTAGGGTTCTATTAGGTGATCATCTAGAATGCCACACCATACATTGACACTCAGTTGTTGCACTCTTTCACCCAGTGAGGGTTACTTACACTACAGTAGTGCATATTCACAGTTCCGTTGTTGTGGCTGCGTCACTAAAAAGCACATCTTAAGAATCCGGCATCACTTTCTTTCTGTTGCAATAACCATTGCTGTAAAACCTCTCGCGCTTGGTAGTCATGTTCGTTGATAGCCTCGTGTAGTTGCAGATGGTAGAGATGAAATTTATTACGGTGCAATATTCTCAAAACTGATGCCTGGCTAATGTTCATATCCTGTGCTATGGCCCTAGAGCTGGTTCACGGATTGCAATTGCATTACGCACCGTTTCTTCATTATTTCTAGAAGTCACAGGAGCATCCCGAACAGCAGATGAATTTTGACTGGCCCCATTTCACGGAGGCAATTTTCAACCATTCGAAAGACATTTATTTTGGTGTTCTTCCCGTAAATCGTTCCTCGTACAAGCTTCTTGCTTTACATCTTGCTTTACCATAGAGCAACAGCATATTCACATATTCGACGTTTGAATACATTACTATGTATACCTGAGTAACAGCCATAGCGTTGACGTCCGGAGAATGGGGTGGCTAATTTACTGGACCACTTCTTCCAATCCATTGCCCAGGAAGCACACCATTGAGATAATTTCGTACTTCCACACTGAAATGGGGAGGAGCTCCATTATGTTGCAACCACATCTGACGTCGGATGTTCAGAGGGACGTCTTCTCAAAAACACAGGCAAAACATGGGTGAGGAAGTGAAAATAGACGTGCCCATTCTGTGTAAAATTAGATACGGTCCAATTATTTGATTAGACACGATGCCCGCTCACACGTTGATGCTGAATCTATGCTGATAACCAGCCTCCATTACTGCACGCGGCTGCTCATACTCCCAAACATGACTGTTCCTATGATTCAGAATTAGCCCACCTCTTGTGAATATGGCCTCGTCGGTGAAAAGAACCGAGGAGAAGTAGTCAGGCTGTTCATTCTGCCGCTCCAAGACCCACCTGCTGAACTCTAGTCCGGGACCGAAAACCACTCCCTAAAGCCTGCACCCCAAGCAGAGGATAGGGAGAGTCGTCCTTCGTGCAGAAGCCGATACACGCTGGATTTGTTCGTTTTCATGGCCCTAGCATGTGCTAATGGAATGTTCCGCCCAAACCCTCGTAAGTACTTCTGCAGTGCGACGCCTTCAGGTCTGTGTACCATTAAAGATCCAGTTTCCCCCAAACGCCGATGGACATTATGGAAGGTCGAACGATAAGGATGAAGGTCTGTCTGGAAAGCTATCCCTGTACAGCTGTCCAGCTACAGATGCCTATCCTCTTGCTTTCCCATAAATGAAATGCTTATTAGTAAGCTCGGGAAATGAAATTTCGTTAGCCATGTTTTGGAGCAACTGCAAACAGTGGGTTGCATTTGATACGCAAAGCAGAAAATGGCCCATTAACCACTCAAGGTTAACTTTATCCACCCGGTCGCAGTCCCGAAAGGTAGAAAAGAAAGTCCACTTGTTACGATTCCAGTAGTAGAAATTACTTTAGGCGGATAATATCCTTGATGAGCGTGTAGACCTGCTAGCTCAGTTGATTAAGAGTGTCATGCTAATAATGCAAAAGTCGTGGGTTCGTACCCCTTTTTTCCTCCTCAATTGCGATCTTTTTAATAGAATAAATTTTACATTTTCATAGGCTAGGTTAGGTTAGATTAGTTTAGGTTAAATAAAAAAGTTTGTGTAACTGATGATGATGATGATGATGATGATGATAATAATAATAATTGACACTAACACCTAACTCACCTGCCGTTCGGGCGGAATTCGGTTTTCTCCGCTACCTTTCGGAATTTCGGCCGCAGGACAGGGTCGGTTTTTAATGCCAAGTCTCAGTTGCGATATGCTAAGTACTTTCGCATGCGCAATTAACTTCGTAGCTCTACTGAACTGTTATCATTGGCGTGCATACCCTCGCAGAACGAGCAATTTTAGCGAAGTAGCAAAGCCAATAATTTTCAACTTTCCGTGCATTGTAAATTAACACTACCTTTTCTCGACTACTTGGGCAGGACGTGAGCATTCTGAATGAAAATTTATTTCATAAACTTATGTTATATTGACTTATCAGTTCGAATATCCGATTTCGAAAAAGCGTCACAACTTTGAAAGTTTACAAAAGGGATATTAATTTCCCTATCTCAAAAGCTTATCTATGACCCGTTCACAATCCTTGCAATTGTGTGGTTGAATTCTTGGACAACTTGTATGTAGGTACTGTATTTTGTTCAAAAGCTTTTCACGTCGTATGATATTTTGCGTACGATAGTATTAGTAATTACAATCTTAGCTGCCGCGAAGGTAACTTAGAAGTGAAACTGAGTAGTCGCGGTGTATATCTTACAACTGTGTGCCTGGATCAGAATCAGAATAACAGGTACCTCTCGCCGCTTGTGAAACGTTAACATGAGTGCCTCGGCGTGTGAAACTGCTTAACTGATGTATTGGAACTGCATAGCTGATAACTGTTTCTCAGCTTAGTATCAACTTAAAAACTGTCTAACTGACGTATCGGAACTGCGTGCACGCGTCCGAAGTAGAACTTACCTGCGTACCTCAGCAACGTCGAACTTATAATGCGTAACAGAACTGAGTGCCCCAGCGGAGCAAATGTTTTCTCTTATATTAAATTCAAATCTAGTAATTGTTGGCTTAACGAAGCCACGGGGTCGCACAAACACGCACTAGTTTCGCGAATATCTTCAAAAGTTCAAGCATACATTTACCGTTGCCTGGTTTAAGTTCACCAGTTACACGTGTCATTCCCTGTTTTTTTGAAAGTTTAAAACTCTTATTGACTTTGGCTAGTTTAAAGGCTAACTGTACAGCGTCTGCCGGGTTCAGAGCCCTAACGAGTTTAAAAGTCCTCGAGTTTATTAACCCTGCATTGAAAGTCCTTTTAAACGTGGCATTCACACTCGACCCTCGGGTTCTTTCTCCCTTTAAATAAAGTTTAGTGGCCCTCTTGGCCTTCCAAGCTACTGGAACAGAAAACACCAGATACTTTCTCTTTTGTCGACGTACAATGCCATATTATACATATATCTAGATTACTATTTACAATAAATGAAATATTATGATAATTAGGTTTGAAACAAATATATTTATATTTCAGTGGGGAAGGGTCGTAATAACTGTGTCTCCTTTTAGGATAAACTATAAATAAAGAGTGGATATATATGCATTAAACGACAAAATATGCAGCATAAATATTTAGAAAAAATGTTTTGTTTTAAGGAAATGAATTTTTATAATTCTGACACATTTAATTAATATTTAAATAATTATATTCATTTAAAGTTTGTTAATTTGTATTAAACTCAGATTCAATAAACAATGTTGTTGATATTTTAATGCTACAAAGCTATTCTGTTATGTATATATGGAATATTGAGGCACTGTATTACAAATTTCCATGTGCCGTTCTTGCACGTGCCTCCGTTGTGCCAAACTCCTTTCCATCCTCACCTTCTTGGTCCATTTCAGAAAGCTTTGTACACTCGTTTTTCGCTCCCATTGGTTGAGACATGTAAGGAAAATTTTGGAAGAGCGTGACGTAATATTTCTGACTTGGTTCCTCCCTCTGTTGCTAACAATGAGACCAACTTCCCACCAGTTGTTAAAAGTTGCCTCTTCTCCAATCCACCTTAGGCAGTATACTTCAAACAGCTTTTTATTGGCATCACTAAAATAAATAACATTTCAAAATAAATCTTTTACTTGCGGTTAAGCGATTCCAAATTAGAATGAATTCTACAAACTAACGATCATCAAAATGAAATAAAGACTTCTGAAAATTTATAACTGCATTATGCTGTTTATGTTATTATGACACGCACCGAGCTCCAAGTGTAATACACACAAATCTACCAGTACTTCTATTTGTTTGTGCCAACAGCGCTCTTATGACAATTGTGAAAACTTTATCCACATGCGTAATAGAGGATAAGCTTGCTTCTTGCTTTGATTCTCTATTCTTTTAATCTCAACTACCATATTGTCTATTAAAACAGCATATCTTCGCAAATATTTTGTTTCTATTTTTAGGACTTCTAATAATTTGCATTATTGAATATTTCCTTATACCTATAGAAACTTATTTTTAGCAGATCTGGCTGTTCTTCCATGGCTTTAATGTACCGCCATGGGAAGGTCTGGGGTTCGATTACCACCAGGACCGTCCTCCCAGACAGATTTTTTTTCAGATTTTCCTCAGTCGTCATAAATGGCAAATGCCGGGGATGTACCCTAAACTTAGGCCTGGAACGTTTCCTTCCTTAAAAAAAATACCTTTTCCAATATATTATTTCATCTCATGTATAGTCGGTATTCACCGCCTGTGGTGCCTCAGCAGTAAAAACGGACGTTAAACACTATTAAAAAAAGCTTTAATGTTATTCTTTGCTCAATCTACAACAATATTCTTCTCACGTACAGAAGAGGAAGCATTGGAAATGTAATAAATTGAAAAATCGATAATTGTCTGTTTAAACTGCACTAGATATGCTTAAAGTCCAGCCTACCAAATGTGTTCAAAGGTGTTTTTCACTTTTCTTCTATAATACGAGTGTGATAGTTTTCCTATAATTTCAATTGAGATTAGTGAATGTGTGTCATTATGTTTTCCTAATAATTAAAAGCGATACCTCAAGAAAACTCCAGGAAAAGAAAGGTGTACTTTAATGTTATTGTAAAACACTAAACATTTGCGGTTATATTAATAAGTTTAAGGAAAATCGAATAGAAGTAGAGGTTTCTAGAATGCAAGTCTCCTTATAATAAAAACAACTGAACACTTGAGATTATAACAGCAGCTCATTCTGCACTATTATTATTTGTGAAAACAACAATACGTAAGCAGTCATATTCCATATCGTTTTTAAAAACTAATTGTTTTTATTTTCACCATTCTTTTTCTGCATATTGCATGTGCAGTCCTGCAACATAAAACTAATTTCTTAATATTTTTATTTTTAATTTCGCAATTTATTTCAACAAAAAACTCTGAAAATAGCTTGAGAACCATGACATTATTTCTTTTTATATTTGTGTTGCCTCTTCATGAACTTTGCTTCTGTTTACAATATTTACTTTGCCAAATCTTGTCACGTTTGCTTCGTAGTTTGATAGTCACCACCAATACTAAACAGGAAACTACAAGGGGTTTTTTTTTTTAACACAATGTTATTTACTATCACAAGTAATAGCATAAACTCGTCAGAGATTGACGATAAATTTACAAACGTAGTGATCTCAGAACCTCGAGTGATATTTATCAGGACTATTTCACGAATAAAATAAGAATTTAAATATAATTCCCCTAAACTTGATTTAAAAAATTGTAATAATTGTGTATTTGTATTATGAATAGTTGATTTTTCGAACCATCTTTCAACAGAAGAATGTCGATTTTCACTAATAACAATAGAGAAGGACCGAATAAGGGTTTAGGGCTTTCTCATGAATAGAATAAAAATAATAATAATAATAATAATAATAATAATAATAATAATAATAATATATTTGAAATTTGCGCACAGAATATTAACAGTTGTATTGAATGATATATTTCCTTATGAATACCAATCTATTCAGAAGCCATGAAACTAAAATAGACGAAAGTCGACTATTACAGGTTGGATTTACTAATACCAATTGAGAAAAACAATACAAGGATAACATTTGCCATTTTAATAACGCATTTATTACAATTTGTGGCTGCTTACGCAGATATTGTTATATGATTTACTAGGGTATATGATTGTTTGCTGAAGAGGCAAAACAATTGTTCGAGTAAATACACATAAAGTTAGATAATAAATGTACAATTTGTTTACTCGAGAATTGTAGTGGGGTTATAAAGTTGACTACACTGACCAGAAGACAAATGCACTTACCTCAGTTAAGGGATTTGGTAAAACGTTTCGATAATTCACTGCGATATCGAGCTGTGATTGGTCAAAATTCAAAACTTTGTTTAATTGCATTTCGGTTGTGTGATGATGCAACATAAGTGAAATAGAGTAATTCGATTCTCAATGAGGCCATTAAACGACATTCGCAAGGAGCTCATCAGTGCCTAGATTTGTCTATCTGCATATATGACAGTTACGCAAAGCCTATCATTGGTATTGTTTTTTAATTTCATAGATTTCAATGACAAAATATTCCCATTTACACATTATCCTTGCAGTTTTGCTTCAATTTGATCATTACATTAGTATGTTTTCTTATGACAGCTTGTGTACTGTCCTCCAGTTCCATGTAAATGCTACCATTTTGGGAAATTCAATTTACTTGCGCTTAAATATACTGCATTATTTTGATCGATTCAGTTTCATTTTGGAACATATTATTAACTGTGGTATTTTATCATATTTTTAATTGCAAATTACAATATTAGTTTTCCTTTCAATGTGGAATACCAGTCGTTGTCAATTAATGCGCGTGTTAAACAAGATTCTCCTTTTGTATCTAACTTAGTTTTTCTTTTGGCCTATCTTTAATATATTTCCTATTTTTTGGAAAAATTGCCTAATTTGAGCTGTTTCAAATTGCCAATAGGAGGAAATGGTTCATTATACTTGTCCATTTTAGCAATCCTTGGAAGGTTTTAGTGTGTTTTGTAACTTCTACCATTTTGATTACTTCAGTTAGCCCATATGAGCTCCTAGCAACAAGCATGAAAGTCTACATTGGATTGGATTGTTGGGGTTAGTACTTCAGCCTAGTTCAAGTGCTGGCCGTTCGTGCTTTAGCCCGAGAGGAAGGGATAATGTAAGAGAGACACTAGGTGGCCAGAAAGAACGGCACGGACGTAGACGTGGTACATAATATTGTTTTTAAACAGAACACTGCGACCCCGGCAAGGAGTTCGGGGTCTCAGAAGGGTTACTTCCTCACCAAACGCTGGGACAGAAACCTTTCCAAAAGGCAAGTCATAGTCACGCCATATCAGCCCATCTCGCCCTGGTACTTTCGACTCTGTAACAAAACCAACGGAATTAAAGGTGAAACGGGAACGCCGACAATTCTTGAAAATGAAAAATTCATTCTAACATTCGCCTGAGCAACCAGGCGAAATCTCAAAAAGAACTGGAGATCAGCATGGCTGGCATCAATAGATTTGATCCTGAGACCTGCCGAATGCGAATCCCAAGTGTTATTTTCTGAGCAACGCGCTCTGTTATCAGTTTTTCTTAGGTTTATTTATTTGGATTATTTTCTGACGATGTTTAATATCTCTGATTAGCGTCCCATTCAATTCGGGGCGTGAAGCTGCGGATAAATTTTGCTCAAAGGCGTCGTTTCAGACTTGAGGTTATTTGAGTGCCGTAAATGTACGACACGGAACCCATGGATTTACTTCCCTTTCGAAGGAAGCCATACTTAGGATTTTTATGCCCGAAAAAATTATCGACCCTGGAAGGGATTGAACCCGCAATCTTGGGTCTACAAGACAAGTATGGTTACCACTAGATCACCAGGCCCGGCATGTTAGCCAGGGGTTATGCAATATTTGCATAAGGTCCGAAATTAGAATGAGCAAACCTTGGATGGTTTTAGTGTGTTTTGTAACTTCTATAATTTTCACTACTTCAGTTAGCCCGTATGACCGCCACGGGTGGCCGAGGTCGTTAAGGCACGGACTCGTGAACTCTGCGGTTCGAATTCCGCCAGGACCGTCCTCCCTGACTGGGGTTTTTTCCAGGTTTTCCTCAGTCTTCATAACTGGCAAATGCCGGGGAGGTTCCTAAATTTAGGCCTGGAACGCTTCCTTCCTTAAAAAAAATATCCTTTCCCAATTTATCATTTCATCTCATGTATCACCAGTGTCCACCGCCTGTGGTGCCTCAGTAGTGAAAACGGGCGTTAAACACTATTCAAAAAAAAAAGCCCGTATGAGCCCATAGTAGCAAGCATGAGAATCCACATTAATTTTATATTTATATTTGTTTTATCTGAAATCATGAGACGAACATGTAACTGTTCTTCACATTAGGGATGAAGTGTTATAATTCAAGTATTACTGTCAGTTAATTTCACACGGGCATTAAACACCATTAAAAAAAAGGATTTTCATAGGAGTTGGAACACACAGCTGCATATAATTAAATGAAAAGAGATTTTTTTGTAATAATCCAATAAAGAATGATAAGCAGCAATTCAGATCAACAAACATTTTCCCTCTGGCGTTCTCGCTTCGCCCTTGCCAGTTGTAGAATTTCCTGTGTCATTTGCGACATCGCTGTGGGGACTGCAGTGATACAGCTATGGTCGTAATTCTCGGAAGGGTCCGGCGGGACAATGATGGGCCCATGCGACGCGACTCGGGATGTTTATCACCTCGCGCCAATCGGCACGTTCCCCTTTCTCTCTGCGGAGCCAGATAAAATAACTTAATTGAGAAGGAAATGGGGCTTTCTTGTCCAGGCAGTCGGTGATAAGGCCACCTAACAAACGGGACAATGGAGAAACGTTATGGTCTTTTAATTTGTCTCCATGTTTGAGCCTTATCTTCTTGATTCCTTTCTCTCCTCCATTCTTCGTGAAGTTGACTTGAGGAGTGGGAGTGTTAAATAGAAGGCAGAAGACTGAGTTTATTTGGCGTTGTGCTGGCGTGTTGCGGAGCGAGATGGTGGCATGTGACCTCATGCCAGAAAACGAGTTTTCTCTCCTTGACATTTGTATTTGTTTCATTCAATAAAGTAACATCATATGCATATACTCCTCCTTGGTGGTCTACAAAACTAGCGCTAGCATACTCTTGTCACATGCATAAGCTTCATTGCGAGATCGAGACGAATCCTTTTATGCACAGCTGAATAATTTCCATATCGGGCAATAGCTGAGAAGAATTCCAAAACGAGAGCAAAGGAAGAAAGAGAGAAATAAAGTTAAATTAAAAACTAAGTCTTCCATTTCTTATTAAAATTACAAAAACCTTTTATAATTGAAATGGAAAGGTTATGTTAAACCAGTTAAGTGTGTTATATTTTTCTTTATAGCTTTAAATGACAAATGAAATCAGAAGAACGTAATGACTACTTAATGAAACCTATTGACTTATTTTGCAAGAGTTGCACTGGAACCTTGTCATCAATTCGTTTAGCTTTCGCTTTAAGCAGCAGAGTTAACCCAGCAACCGAGTCCCTACACCGGCCCACTCAAGACTGGTAAATAATAGTACTATGGGGGAAGATTCCTATAGATAAAAGCATAAGAGATAATTCTTAGAAAGAATGGGAAACGGATATGGATAATTTATCAGAATATTCTACCAGTTAAAACTGGTTAATGTGGTTTAAAATGCGTTTAAGATCCGTACATTTGAAACAGAATTGTACAATTTTACAGTCTGCTAAAGATAGACGTCGTAGGATCTAAGTAAATACTGGAATGTTTATTAAAAATAAGCATACTTTTTACAGGCATTAAAATTGAACTATATAATATTTTGTAACTGGGGAATATTACAAACTGAAAACTCTACAAGGCCACATTAAAAGAAAAAGAACGCGTTTAAGTGCAAAAAGTTGGATACAGTACCACGATAATGCTCGGCCGCACATCGCAATTATTGCTGAATATATCGCAAAAAGCAATGTGAAGTATGGCCCATCCTCGCTATAGCCCATATTTAGCGCCGTGCAATTTTTTCCTCTGCCCTAAGTTGAAGAATCACCTTCACATCAGAAGCAGTGGTGAAAGTTGCAGAGGCGATATTGAAGCAATTGTCAAAAAATAAATATCCGCATATCTTTGAAGATTGGCAGAAATGCGTCCAACCAGGACTAGTTTGCGAGAAATCATCAAAATTATGAGGATGAGTAACAGTATGATGTCAAAAGTATGCCCATTCTTCAGTCTTTGTACAATATGACCGAGAATAAACTACTGAAATTTGTGCATGTTGGCTATCCTCCTGAAAAACATATCAACAGCATGATTGTTGCTTCAATTGTTCCGCGAATAAACATAAGGTAAGCAGGTGTAAGATGTCGTAGCTAAGGAATATATGCGATAATAAGCAAATAAATAGTAGCATTGCTTTAAAAGTTATAAAAATCAGTGTTCAATCCTTTATACTCATAGAGGGGTGTCGAAAAATGCCATCCAAGCAGTGGTAATAAAAAATCCGAACTTGGTTGCATTTTTACCCCTATATTTAGGTAAGTTGCCACTACTTGGGGGAAGTTGTGACTTGTGATGGGGACGGTGCAAGTTATGTGATTTTATTTATAATAAAATATAACACAAATATTTATTTTAGGAAATAACAGTTGAAATTTTATTCTTGTCGAATATTTTGAAGTAAACAGTAACATATTTTAGCATTGGCTGTAACTTTTCATAAGTGTTATAAAGCTAAATATTTGAAGCATTACATTTATGTTTGTGTAACTCACGTATGTCCTGGCCGTTCTTTGGATAGTTTTTATTTTCAATACTGTTTTAATGTTCGGTATCACATGCCGTAGTTTTTTGATACGTTCCATGTAGGTACAGTCCCACTACTTGCCTTTTCTGATGCCTGAGGAGATTTTCTTGAGGTCATTTCGTTCGATTGTTATTTTTAAATGGAACGATCCCAATAACATGCATATTTTTGTTATATGTATAATCGTGTTAACTAAAATTCTACACAAAGCACTAATCAGGATTAATTTAAATACAATATTTATATGCCTACTAAATCATTGAGGTAGCATCTTACACCAGTGACTAGGGGAAGACTATACTTCTTTTATTTGCCCTTTTATTTGGTGGACAAGGCGACAACTTAAGTCATGAGGCACTCATTCCACTTAACTTTGGAATATATCCCATCCCCACTTTAATCGAACGTGCGCTAACAATTGAATAACGCTGTTATCTGGCGCTACAGGAATGTAATAGGAACAAAGTGGGATCTTCAATTATCATAATCAAAATGGTGCTCAGTACTGCAGATGAACTTCTTTGCGGATCATTATTTTCGCTCATTCGAAGCTGGTTTAGGTGAAATCCGTCGATTTTACCGTTGGTAAGCAAATTCAAGCTAACTGGCTCAGGTTTGTGTCAACATGAAGAAAAAAGATAAGAACATAAACAAATAAACGAATATGGGAATGGTGTTTGAGAAAATATTGCATTCAGCTAAGAAAAGCCAGCGACGGAATAGCCAAGAAATTGAACCTTGAGAGCGAATGAGCCGCGACTTCTACCTCACAGTTATCTGCAAGTAAACGGTTTGAACCAAAGTTAACTTTACTGCGCAAATACGTACCAAAAAGATTTTCTTCCCAAAATTAAATTCCATGTTACATTGGATGGGTACATTAACAAAAAGTTCTTGGATTTGAAAGGCCAACAGACATATTCTTGTTACAGCAGCAAGGTTCAGTTTTAGCGTACTTTACTTTAGGCCATAGTGCATTTATCAGCTTGTTGCAACTCCGCTCGTATCCCGTACACTAAATGGACTGCACAACACACAAAAAATAATCGCCATTTTGGATGCAGACCGTAAGCAAGGCCCAAACAAACGGATGCAAAAAATTTCGATACCAACCAAAAACATTAAGCACTAATGATTACGAAAGGCATTCTTCTTGTTATACTTTTTCTATGTTTGTGTTTATTGTTTTATTCATTTCTGGTTATGCTAGTTTTAATAACTTAGCGTTAGCTGAACGGTCTAGATAAAATCTATGTAAATATCTAAAACTATTTCCCCTTATTATCAAAGAGTCCACTATTATTCTTACTCTTTGCATTAAGATGGTTGGATTGGATTGATAATGGAGGACATTTTGGTGAGTCAGCCTTGCTCAAGGCTGGTCGTTTGTACTTACGCCTCCCGAGAGGAAGCGAAGAGGCTGAACAGTATCTAGGGGCAGTGAGATGAAGTCCCTCTCAATTTACAGAGAGAACGTCCCCTTCAAGTAGTTCAAGCTCTTCGGAAGAGCAGCTTCCATACCAGAAGCCCGAGCAGAAATCTTTCAAAAGCGCAAGCTACCTCACACCGCACCAGCTCATCTAACTTGGCTCTTTCGACACTAACAGAACCAACAGAATGAAATGGAGAGGAAAGATTAGGGAAAATAACGAAAAACCCAAAGCTAGAAATGTCGGCCACGGGACCTCCAAAATGCAAATTCCAAGCTATACCGCCTGAATAATCCCGCTCGGTCGTAACTTATACAGATCAATGAGTTATGACGGGGCACTGGCAGTAACTCGGGTGTTTGGCTCAGCTGAAAATACCTCTCTTCTAAGATTTTCGAAAACTAATTATTATGTAGCATCTTTCATTTTTGTTTCCACTCTCAAATATTCCATTTATAAATTGTGTGTATGGAGCCCATGACGTTTTGGTGCCTTATTACTTTACCGGTTGCTTTATTTAATTTTCTGAGAAAAATAATAGAAATCAATAACACAATTTTTGTGCGGCTGTTCTTGATTGATCAAACTGCTATAAAATGCATTAAACGTGGCAACTAATAACTACCGAAGGTTTCAGATATAATACATCATCTTGCTGCTCTCCAGTTTTATATTATATTTCCATTCAATGCTTTCATAGTTTTAACCATATGATCAAACATAACATATATTTTATATTACGGCAGAAAGCATATACCGAGTGTAACAATAAAGTACAACCAAACTTTCAGGACACATTCCTCACAAGTAGAAGAAGAAAATATGTTATATAGACATGGGTCCGGAAACGCATTATTTCCATTTTAGAACTCTTTTTCTGTAACTCTTCATAATGTAATTATGGGAAAAACACAGGAACAGAACGTACCAGCATACCACATGAAACTCTTTCTTGCATGGAATGTTCAAAACGCCCTCCGCTAGGATTGATACATGCATCAACCCGCTGTCACATTGATTCTGGGATGCGCTGATGTATCCCTGGAAAATTGCGTATTGTTTCGCAGCCTTCCGCAATAAGGGCAAAAGACTCTGTATCTTGTAGCAGGGTTCGATAGACAAGAGCTTTCAAATGCCTCCACAATTAGCAATGAAGTGAGTCGTATTCAACATTACCTTCGCTCAAATGGAGCACTAAAAACTGGCGGTGAATCCAAGAATTACAACTTAATCAGAAGTGACCAAATGTGCATTTTGAACTTTCATGCAAGATAGAATTTCATGCACGTTCTGTTTCTGTGTGTTTCCCATGTTTAATGTACTATGAAGAGTTGTATAACACGAGTTCTAACATGGAAAAATGATCGTTTCTGTACTCCAAGTTCATATAACATATTTTCTTCTTCTAAGTATGGGGAATGTGTCCTGAAAGTTTGGCCATACCTTTTTGTTACATCCGGTATACTGTCATAAGTCGAGGTGTTTATGTTTTGTCAGATATTTTTCTGCTTAATAACATAATAATACGGCGATTACAATAGTTGTATAATGATTAACAAATATCCTTCAGTTTGTAGTATTCAGTAATATTGCAGTTATCTATAACTAGCCATTTAAAATATAAGTAAATAAAATAGCATAACTGTTCCAAGACTTGCGTACATTTGCCCACATTGTTAATTGGCTTATATTTTCTCAGCAAAACACAACGTGCAGTATGAATTTACTTTACATGCATAACTATTTCTGTATTCCAAATAGCTCACATTGTCTTACCGACAAAAGTACATTTTCGTTTGTTATGCCTGTTTGTGTTCGTTTTAAATCGGGTAATGACATAAATGCGTTCTAAGAGATGTTGCTTCTGCTACTGCCAAATTGTAATACAAACAGTTCAAAAGTTAAATGAATTCATCAACAATGAATTTACACTTTGTGCCAGGAACTAATAAGCCCTCTAAGGAGATAAAAGAGCACCAATCTTTTTGTCACAGTTTTGCAGCACCAGTTTTATCAAGAATATGTAAATAACCGTGTTGCTTATTCTATTACGCAGGGTTACAAATATCTAATAATTCGTTTTATAATTATATAAGTTAATGGGTTTTACCCCGGTTGTCTTGAACTTATATCAGGCAAAATGGTTGTAATAAAGTTTAGTAGTAAACAAAGCAACAATAGCAGCAGAATAATTTTTGTAACTTAAAGAATAATTTCTTAGATATTCAACTAAATTCAGCACATTTTTGCAGATATTAATACATGTAAAATTCATAATTTCGGCAATAATTTGAATAATTGTCACCTTATATTTTAAACGTTAAAATTCTCTAAATTCATTGTATGATAAATTAAAAAACTAAGTTTTGTAAATATTATCTTTTAGTTTTATAATATTGGTCTTTAGTTACACATACTATATAATTCATATACTTTTGATTGATAATAGGCTTGCTTTAAAAGGTTTTAAATGAATTGTATTAACCGAATGATTTATACAGAAAAAATAAAAAATGAAAAATGACAAGGCACAGAAATATATTAAATTAGTGCAATTTCTATTTTATTCTTATACCTAAATGAAGTCAGAAAAACACAAGTAAACACACCCCAAAAAGTGTACTTATTCAACTATTACGTTTTAAAAGGTGAATATTTTAGTGCAAAGCTACGTCGTTTATAATTTATATAGGAGCAGACAAATATATTTAATGTATGAAGGTTATTGACATTTATACCATGCAAACACCAGTTCAGAATACCACAGACTCGAGTGGAATGCAGTAGAAATATTATAATCAAGAAAATATATTTACTTCTTCTTCTTCTATTATTATTATTATTATTATTATTATTATTATTATTATTATTATTATGCTTTATTTATTGCATTTTACAAAGGTGAACATCAAATTACAATTCTTATATTAAGGGAAATGTTAACATTAATAGTTAAAATTACCGCATAAAACGTTTATAAATTAATGTTGTAATAAAATTTGTAAAATATTTCTCCGAATTAGATTAACATTGATATTAATAAGCAATTTATTATGAATATATAAATTTTAATAGAAAAATTAGTACTATTAATAGCTTAAAACATTGTTAAAATATTACTACAAGCTTAGAATGTTTACATTTTATTTTTATATAATTAGAAAATAAACAAGTTACACCGTACTTCAGCACAGATTTTAATCATCAGATTATAATTTTATTTTAACTTCAGACAATAAATAATTATAAAACTGTAATGAAATTTAAATATTTAGTGATTATTGCAGTTGCTTGTACTTCACAATATTTAGCCTAACAACCTTCTGGTAAAAAGCACCAGGCCCCTTGCTAAGATTCTATAAAGCTCGACTGTAGACCGTTGCTAAGAAGTGCTACATTTCGTTATATAAATTGTTAATGAGAAATGAACACCTGTATCACTTAAGCCTCATCAACATACTATTTTAAAAACTTTGATTATAAATACCGTCCGTAAATTGCGTGTTTAATACTGATCTATTATTATTATTATCATCATCATCATCATCATTATTATTGTTATTATTATTATTATTATCATTATCATTATTATTGTTATTATTATTATTGTTATTATTATTATTACTTTTGTGCTCGCTGGCATAGAGCTTAAGTTTTCACTCGGCTATTTACCTGCTGTCTTCTATATTCCCAGCGTGACGAACCTCTTTACATTAATAATTTATGATTCCATTTTCAGGGGTGGCCTTTTTTTTTCATATTATTTACACACAAGCTACCAAAGTCTTTGTAAGCTTCCTCCAGTCCAGGAGCAAAAGTTCTAACACGGAAAATGCTACACGTAGGAATAAAGGCTGCGAACATGCTCTTCCTATGCCTGAAGATAAAGACATAAATATTTTTTTCATAAAAATAGAATGTAATAAGCAAGGGTTAGATTAACAAAAAGCAAAAATGAATGTAGCTCTTTAATAATCACAGAAAAGTTGAACATTTTAAACATGCGGAGGAATTATGAAATATTATGATTGGTTATTTTGTACAAAATACAATTAGTGAATAAGTGAAAGAGCCAAACATTAAATTGAAATAAAGTATTTACTATAACTAATAGAACTGAAACTCCCAATTACGTATGATGCATTAAAAAGGAAGTCACCCAATTAAAGAATAGGAACAACAGAATGATAGCCAATGACATAAAATATGCATATCGGATGGAAGAATTAAACATGGAGTACTTCAGAGGGAGTTAAAATAATTCACGGTGAAAAATTTAAAAGTGAGCCAATGAAAAGAACACTTGAAATTACTGAAGAATACCAATTAGAGATAAAAAAAAGTTTTTATTCTGAAGTTACAAGTAGAAATAGGAAGTTATTTTATAACTTGTCCCAAAAACTGCAGATTGGAAAGAATATTTTCTCTTGTAAAACGGCATAGCTGTGAAAAGAGCAATGTTCTATTTGAAAAGTGAGATAAAGCGAGAACACTTAAATATGACGCGAAGAGTCGATTTCTAGGCTTTTAATCCGAGATCGGGTATTTCTATTTTTGCACCATATCCGGCCATCTGCACCATACGTTATAATTGATAACCGTTCCACCTTTTGATTAAGAGACGCATGTAGCATATCGAGTCGATTTATCGATAAGCTGAAGTGGTGTAGGACACGAAAAATTTTATAAGGTTCTTACATCAAAGTGAAGGAAACGATAGCGGATCTATTGCCAAGAAGTATACTTTGCGCGATCATCAGATATACCCGTTGAGCTGCAGAGCGAATAGTTGCCGATATTCATCTGAGTTTTCTCACGAAGTAGCTTCAGTATTAATTGAAATCTAGCCTTCGGACTTACCACAGCTGTTTGTTCCAAAAGCGTTACGCTCAAGTTGCGGCAAGTATGACAATTTCCTCAAACTATAGAACGTATATTTCTAATGATGATAAGCAATTCATGGGATCCTTTCAATGACTTTCCAAGCCGAAAAAAAAAATCATCTCTTAGGCTTAGTGGTCAGAATGTTAGAATTCAATACGTCATCGAATCGAGTTATCTGGTGATTTTTTCAGAGTTCTTCCACAGACTGAAAAGAGGATTCAATCCTCAGGCGTTACTTAAATCCGTGCGTTAATTTTTATCAAGTCTTGTCCTTCGTGCTTTTGAATTACGGAAAAGTCCGAGATAGAAAATTCAATTGGGTGTTCCGAAAAGGCTCGCGCTCTCCTTAAGATCAGCCAACTCTGTCAAGAAGATTATGATTAATTGGTTCAAGATAAAATACATGAATAGGGATTTGTCCATTAATTAAAGACTGTGCACCTGTAACAGCATTCATTAAACACGTCAATATGTCTCATTAGTAGCCAATTAAAATGTTATGTTTGAATCTGTATATTAGAAGCAATCCTGCCTGCAGCGGTTAATTTGTTATAAAAAAATAAATTCCTGCTTCAATAGCCATTTTAAGGCGTTACTTGTTTATAGCTAATTTCTAATGAATTTACATTCTGAAAGCCTGAGCGCAAACCAAATTAATATTATTATGCATATAACTTAATGAAATGTATACAATCATTTATAACTGCAAACATCTTCATTTCAATTACCAATGGCTTCTAAGACTCATTACATGATCAGTTTCATGCAGATCTTACAGCTTCACTCTGATGCATTTAAACATCTAAACACATGAGTCATGTGGGAGTGCTGATGAGCGTCACATTACACATGGCAAAGAAACACTTAAGTTCATTAAGCTCTTGTCTACAAAGGCAATTTCTTGTCCATGTACACGTTGCTCTGAATTGGTGTCGTTAGAACATGTATGAAGATTTCGGTAACAGCTGGCGACAGCTATGACAGGAAGTATGCCACTTTGAGAAATATATACCTATTCTACTACTGAGAGGAACATAAACAAACAAATAAATAAATCAGCACAGAAATATGTTAATTAGATCAAGAATACTATGTTGGCGGAGAACAAAATTAACGTTGCCTTTCCTCGTAGTATCCACCCTTGACCTTTATCACTGTCTAAAAAACTTTAGAATTTGGTTTATACGTTCTAGGAGATATTCTGATCCCATACTTTTTATATATGTTGGATAGCTTGCAAGAGATGGTCTGAACATTTTAAATGTACTTTCTGCACAGTTCTATCCACTTTAGTCTGGACTTTGCGACAACCAAGTCGGATCTTTCAGCATACTGTGCTTTCTTTTAGGCGTATGTATTTCCTGCTCTATTCAGATCGATGTTTGGATTTGTTATACATGATGTTCTCCTCGAATGGAACTAATTTCAAATTACTGTAAGATGCTAACGGTTAAAGATGTAATGAAATGTAAAGTGTCATTTGAAAGGAAAATTCACCAAGTTTTGCCGAAACAAACCACCACTTATTTACCTGTGCTCAGCGGTTACAGTTACGACATAAAGGCGGTAGATAATTTCCTGCCGTGTACGTTGCGACATGTTTTGAGTCACGCAGGCGATGGCTGCAATAATGCACTCCAGAAGGAAAAGTCCCGTCCAGGGTACCGTAAACATTTCTGTACCAACAGGGCAGAGCACTATCTTGCTGAAAATGGACATCAGGCTGTAGGTGTTGGATTTCAGGTAACACGTGTAACACGTACATGATGCCATTGATTGATTTTTTTCCATGAAGAAGAAAGGCCCAATTACTTCATTTTATAATCCCTAAGTATACTTCCTTCGGAAGGAAAGTAAAGCCGAGCCGTGGGTTCCGTGTCGTTGATTCACGGCCCATAAAAGAACCTCAAGCTTGAAAGAGGGTGCCTCTGAGCAAAATTTGTTGGTCTTTTCACGCTCTGAATTGAATGGGACGCTGAGGACCTGAGATGTTAAAGAGCGTCCGTAAATAAACCATATCAACAACTTCATTACCCCCAAGTAATGGCCGAGGTCGTTAAGGCGCGGGCTCGTGAGCCGGAGATCTGAAGTTCCATTCCCACCAGGACCGACCACCTGACTCAGTTTCTTTTTTTTTTCTCTCCAGGATTTCCTCAGTCTTCATAAATGACGCATGCCGGGAACGTACCTTAAACTTAGGCCTGGAATGCTTCGTTTCTTTAAAAAAATAAAATTCTTTCCCAGTTTATCATTTCATGTCATCTATCAACAGTGTCCACCTCCTGTGGTACCTCTGTAGTTAAAACGAACGTTAAACATTATTAAAAGACAAAACAACTTCATTTTGCGACAGTGCACACCAAACATTGAGTTTAAAGCCTTCCAGTACACGTTCAAATAAAGTATGTGGGTTTTCTGAGCCCTATATAGGGACATTGTGGCGATTTACTTTGCCTGACAAATGAAAAATTGACTCATCGGAGAAGAAAGCCTTGGAGACAATATCGGAAACGGCACCTAAAGGTTAACCACATCATTAGCAAAATACACACGTGCAGGCTTGTCGTTTGGCTGCAGATGTTGCACTAATTGCTATGCATACAATGTTAGTCTGCGATGCACAATTGGGTGAAGTATTGCTGGAATTTGCAACTCATGTGATGCTTGCTTGAGTGACTTACGGAACTTCTTTCGAGCGCTGTACGAACGTTTCCCACAGTCGCATATAATATTTTACGGCCGCCACCATGCTTCTTTAACACAATTCCAGTAGCTAAAAATATGTCATAACACTTCTTAATGCACCTTGGTTAAAAACTAGCCTAAATCTTCTTTGTACACTAACAGCGGATTTTAATTCGGCATGTCGCAGCAAAGCCTACGCTCGTTCCTGTGGGGACGCCATGATCGACGTAGATGCTTATGAAAAAACGCTGCCCGATTTTTCTTGGTAATTGAAAACATTACAAAACTTGACGAGTTTATGTTTCAAATGGCACCTTCTGTTTTATTATCTCTTTAACCGTTAATGTGTAGACAGAGAATTGAAATTATGTTCATTCGAGCGAAACACCTGTATTACTGCTAGATGAAATCCTCCCCTACTAGATACAATCCAGGCCACTGAAGAATATGATGATATATGTTCTAAACCACTTTTCCTTAAAGCATTCAACTTTATTTCAAGAAAAACATCCCGAAATCATAATAGGCCTTGACCATACAACCGTTAGCAAAGCACACTGGTGACAAACCTTCTCCGTTTTACATTGGTCAATATGTACCATCGCTTATATTTTCATTCATCTGCGAACTGGCTTAAGATTAATCAACAGGCGTGCAGTATCGATGACCTGTACCTGGTTGGGATGTCTTATTAGGTTAATAGGCTTAAGTAATGGATTCCTTATTGCCGCATGTTATCACCAAGGAGTTGAGTTGTATACAGCAGATTTATCTAGTCATACGGACTTGATGCACACTGCGTAATTGATAGTGGTACACGGAACAACGCCGATGGCTAATACGTATATCTGACCCATCTAATAAAACATATAGTTCCAGGTTTCTGGAACTCAAAAGCATAACCATTTTATAAAAGCAAAGAGTGGAATAATATTCTAAAAAGTTTATGCTCTATTTAGTAATTAAACATGACATGATAATGAATCTGAAATGATTTAAATGCCGATTTCATGTTAATGTGTAGGTGAATAGATATTAATGAGCATAATGTAAGTACTGGAAGAACAATAATTTACATTTGCAAGCATTAACTAATAAATATAATATGTTAACAGGAGACTTCCATCCCTTAATAGGTATTTGCATCATTCTCACAAGTTAAAGTATTTCTCACTACAAAACTATGTAAGAAGAGTACGAACAATGAAAAGTATTGAGAAATGTTCTCTTTATATAGCTTGACCTAAGGCCACCTTTGATAATGTAGTAATGTCTAATGGTCCAGAAATTTGAATAAAATGGTTATGTGAAATGTGTTAATAATTATTACTTTCCATATTATTGCATTTTCATAAAAGAGCATGAAGAGTAGTGAAGTTATAGGGTTGCAGCCTCCTGAAATTAGAGGTCTGCTTTCAGTGCTGACCATGGTGAGACAGTTTCAGTTTGTGCGAACTAAAACCAAATCTGCAGCTAAATCTTGCCGAGATAATGCTGAAAATTAAAGTCAACTTTTTGGTGTTGCCTACAAGAAACATTTCTTTCGTGAATGAATTTTTTTTTCAAGTTGAAATTATATTTTTAAAATTCATCTAAGGCTTAAAGTACTTCAAATACTTATATTTTATAAATATTAGTACCCATGAATTGGAATAAATAATTACATGTTCTTTATACAAACTTATCTTAGTTTCTATAGTTTTACAGAATATTATGGTAGAAGATGAAAATATAAAATTTAATTTCTGTTTACTCAAGTATTTAATTATATACAGAAAAGTACGTAATATAAGCAAGATTGTTTTAAAGTGTATAGCTTTAAAATAATTATTGAATATAATATGTCCTAATTTTATATTAATTGAAATGTAATAAAATAATAGCATCTGAGTTAAAGCTAAACAATAGGATTGTAAATATGGGTGAGAAATATGCGTACCCAATAAACTATGGGTAATCTTTTACGTTTTTAAATATGAACTAAAATACAATGTAAGAAATCCCATAAAGTAAAAACACCAAATTAATTTTCATTGATTGTGACGTATGTCTCTGAAGAACTTTCTACGAGTTAGTCTTCTTTATGTTTTGTCATCACTTGGGGGTGGGGGGGAGGTTGTCATATTGTGACCACTGCTCTACCTAATTGCAGCGAACATGACTAATCGCCAACTTCATTTCTTCCAGGCATTTATTTGTTCATTTATGCACATTATACAATGAATTAGAATGGTAATGGTAAATAATTACAATAATTTATGCAATAACCACAAAATCTTTCCGATGAATCTCGAGACTGTATTGCTGATGCAGCATTGTTCATTTCCTAGATGTACTTGAATTAGCTAATTCGGTTTAAGTTATTACGATAAAATCGTAATAGTAAAGGTAGAACCACCTGCAAGCTTTAAAAACAATGATGAAAATAAGGACAAATCCTGGAACTTAAGAAGTATATTATTCCACGTTTCTGGATTACATGTGCCTAAATTTTGATTCCTGAGAAGTAACGACGAAAAGTTTATCACGATATATTAGCTTTAATTGCTCATTCTCTTGGGTAAGTATTTTTGTGTTCTTGGTAAAGCAACCAGCGTTCATTACAGTTGCTCTTAAATTTAGAAAAGCGATGAAACGGAGAATGCAGAGATGACTTTAATTGAGAGGGTCCAGGGCTCGCTGGCATAGTCTCAGGGTGAGGGAAGTGATAGAGCTGTCACGGAGACGGTGTTGCGACCTTATTTATGGCCATGCTGCGGAGCGTGTGGCCATGTTGTCTGACAGGAGTGACGCACTCTCTCTTTACCAAACTCACTCGTAAAGATTCTTCCCTCTTAGCTCACTGAGGCAAATAAGGGGAACGCTTATCCCCACTGTTTGCAATGGTACACGCACACTACACACTTCCTGTTTAACCTTTCGTACTTAAATTAGTTTCGGAAACCTGTTCAAAAAGCAGGATATACGGTATTTTGTTTGTGAGTAGGGATCAGTTTTTCGTGCGCTATATTCGCACAACTATGCACGCGTTTTTTTTTTTTTTTTCTTTCATTAAAACTTCAAATATATGCAACAAACGTACAGCGTTTTGATAGTTTATGTGCTCTACCAGCAAATGCTGGACTCGCCACGGGTTCGGGCTCGTCTTTTCAATTGCAGTTGGTCACCGCCAGATGTTTTAGGTTTCCAAAGTCATTCTTGTTTTTAGGCTACTTACGATGTTCTTAAATTCCAAGAAATTTTGTTCAAGCTTGCATGCCGATAAACTGCTGTACATGCTATGACTTGTTCAACTGTGCTTTTATTGCTTGGCATTACAGCACGTGTACTCCAAAGCTGGTTATTTTGTGTTGAACTATGACGACGTGAATAAAACAGTCAGCCTGGATCCATTACTCCATAATAAACATTCAGTAATATCCAGTTACAAAAATGTACCGAATATTGGAATTGCCTACCGGCAATCTGTGGACGACATTGACCTTGTACGCTTTCAAGTTTAAATTGACTCACCTTTGAAAGATGAACTGCGAACGACAAAGTTCTGAAAACAAACCAGAAATGCGTGCACGTAGCACGACAATTCCAACATTTCTATCATAAGGTACTTGCTTATTTTCATTGTAATTTTAGTGAAATTGCGAGAACTGAGTCAGCTGCGTGGTTATGACATTTAATTCGCCTGGAGTTACAGATTTTTTTAATAGGCGTGTTTAACGCCCAATTTTTCTACTGTGACATCATTGATGATACAAGAGATTAAATAATAAATTAGGAAAGGACTTTTTAAGGAAGGAAGCGTTCCAGGACTAAATTTAGGGTACCTCACCGACATTTTCCATTTATAAGGACTGAGGAAAAACTGGAAAAACCCTCAGTGGGAGAGGACGGTCCTGGCGGAAACCGAATGCCAGAACTCTCGCGCACGAATCCGTGCCTTAAAGACCTCGGCCATTCATTTCCGTTGAGTTTCCGCTGACTAGCAACTCGCCAGCTGTAGTGAAATGGGCAACAAAACAATGAAAACCTGGAAATTATGAAACATTCTTAAGAACAAAATATATTACATAACTAGTTGAGTAAGCGAAGAAGTTAGGGTAAAATAAAAATAACGTACTGAAAGTAGCATAATAAAAGTGCAGTATATTTGATAAATGAATTCTTCATAGTAAAGCAGATTCATAGTTTGTACAGTCAAACTTAGAACAAACATGCGGTGAGGCTTATACAAATATTTAATAAATGTGTATGTTTGTGTGGCTGTGTCCGTCTCATATCAGGGTATTATTAGAAATTACATTTTATACATGCATATTGTAGAGCATATATATTGTTTCAGTCATTGATTATTAGTTTTTCTTAGCATAATTGGGGAAATATTGTTTGTTGAGAAAAAAGTCTGTAAAACGTGGCGTGGAAATTTCTGGAAACAAGCTGTATTCCGCTTAATCTAACTGATGGTTTAGAGTTATTCCCCTATGTAGCATTTAAAGTGAGCGCTAGCAACGCGCAAGGACAGGACAGTTCGAGACATCGGTCTATTGGTGTCACATCGCCTCTCTTCTCCCCCTCGGAGGAACGTATTCAAAAACATTTGAAAGCCATTTACATGTAGTAATTGGAAATCTCTCGTCAATTGTGATAATGTAATACTTTTACAATGTGATTTAGCGAGTTAAGGTGCTTAATTTTCCTCATCTCCCTGAGCAAGTGAGTGTGAAAGCAACCATACGGTTACTTTTTCAGTGTTAAACCCGTAAGGCTACAGTCTTATTCTTGGATGTCGTAGGGCGTAACAATGTATTTAGTGAACAGAATTTAATTTCTTTTGTCGTGAGGTGTAAAACGCAAAATATATCTAACAATGATTAACATAATTAATTTACTTTTACTCAAACCTACTGTACTATACATTACTGGCCTCTCGGCACACTTCAATCCATTCATTATCCAAGGTTACTGTTAGAAAATGACATTAAAATAAATTGGTGCTCCATTATGTATATACATGTCGCTAAAGAAAAAGTATCAAAGATATTTTATAAACCCTTTCATTAAACTTCTTAAAATTTAGTTTAAACATTAAAATAGCAATATTGAGAAACAAAAAGGCCTGGAACCAAAGTTAGAATGGAATATTTTAGACTTAATATATAAACGTGTATTTGGGTTCATTCTTCATAGAATGGATAGTAGAATACGTCACTAATGGAGGACATTACGATTTTGCATAAGAAATAAAAGTTACAAAACGTACAATCACGCATGCATGTGATTTGAACAGCAGGCTAGCACAGACTTGCAGTTCTAGTTTTCTTCCCCTCTCACTAAAAGGAGACTAAAGATGCAGAAGCAGTTACTCAGCATGGAGCCCAACTCAGACTTGTTTCTACTTAAGACATACTTACAGAGCATTAAATCCCACCATCGCCTTTAAGTAAATGGCTTTGTCGGAAACGGAGATGTGGATTCTCTGAGTGAGTGTATTAAAAACTATACGCTATAAATGACAATTGTTGATTAGAGTAATATAAAAGTATAACTTGATTTTTTGCACTAACCTCCTCCATTATTGATATTTCAACCACACCCATTCCCTGTAAGGTAAAAGTTCTGTCAAATGATATGTCTTTCGACCAGAAGGGCTCTAAGTTAGGATTCTAGAATATAATCAAGTTGTTTATTATTGCGTCATGTTCTTCAATACAACTAAAAGGTCTGGCACAATATTCAAGGGTCAAGGATCAATGTCTGAATGTGTGTTGTTTTCACACCTGCAAAATGTTAACATCGGGTATCTCTTGTGGTCCTGTTGGAGACAGTTTTACTACGTGATTATTTGCTGTTGAGATAGGTACTTGTGTATTTCATTGCTTCTAACCTCTACATTTGCCAGACAACCCACATTAACATAAACGTTTCTCCATATGATAGATTAACGATCAGATGTTAGTTGACAGACATATTCACACATTAATATATGTGAGGTTATTTCAGTTACGGGCCGCCTGAGCGCCGCCGCCGCAACCGGAAAGGTGGAGATAAGAGTTGCCTCGTGCAAAATTAGTATTTATATTTTATTATTTACATTTTTACTAAAAGTAAAACATATTATATTTAAAAATGGTGATGATAAACACTAACCTGTGTTATAAGAGATGTAGAAAATGATGCCCCTCAGCGGCTTCACATTGCCGGTATTTGAATAAGAAATTCCTGTATTTTATTCAACTTTTCTTGTCTAAGAACATGGCGGTTCGGAAAGAGATTCTTGTCATTTAGAGATGCTGTCTGTCTCAACATTTTAACAAGTTGGCGGGCAGCTTGTCTACATGGAACGATTGCACGTTTATTTATTACAAATGCCTTACCACTTCTCTGCAGGAATTCGTTTTCACATATAACTTGTACATAAATCCCGTTTAAGATTATTTATCTAGTGGCATAATTAATGAATAATTAGTATACAGTTTGCACACAATGAAAGCACCAAAGTACACGGAAACAAAACCACTCGCAGGTAAAATCTGTTTTTAACTACAAGCCGATATGTGTACATGCATTATACGGCATTCAAGATTTGCTTCTTTCAGTGCGTAGGCGCGCTCTGCCGACTCATAATTCAAATAAACCCCCCGCGAATTTCGAATTTGAAGTTAATTCCTCAATCGTGAAATGCCAAATTGTAACCGTGTGTCTGGGAATGTTGCGAAAACAAAAATCAGCAATAAAATATCTGAACCCAAGATGGCTCATGGTGCTTTTTGGAAACTAAATTATCACATTGTTTCCTAAGGGCTGCCCTTTTTGAACCAGGATTAAGCCCACATAGTTCTCTCTCCCAGTAAAATAAAAGGGACCTATTAGGATGAAAACAAAGCTAACATTCATCCAGATGCAACGTTAAAATTCCCTTGAATACATAACGCGATCTCTGGCTACATTACTGGCCCACTAAATCCTGCAAAAAGAGACTGTATCAATGCTGAATTAGTAAGTTTGCTCCTGGTCGCGGCTAAAAGAATATTTCATTCTGTGGAAGGAATCTTTGCATTTAATTATATTGCAGAACATGTGAATTCAGTTTACATTAATTAAAATTTTATTTAATTAGGCTTAAAACTTTTGCCTAATAGCTTGGCTCAAACCGTATTCCAATGTGCACTCTCGCTTTTGCAATTTCGATCTGCCACCCTTGCCAGCAATCGTGAGATGGCTTGGAAAGTCTCCGAAGCTGTGTCAAATCTAACTACATCACAGACCTCTCGGCGTTTATTCCAATTCTTTCCTTCGTTTTCCTTTCGCTCAGGTTCGCCATATTCTCTCTCCTCTGTTCTTTCCATGAGAGAGGAAAAGTGCTGGACAAACACAACGGGGTGCTTCTAAACTAAGAATTATGGTTAGGTGATATTCTCCAAAGAAGGCAGGCTTAAGAAACTCGGAAGTACGAGGTCCAGATAAATGTCACAGAGAGGAAACATTAAGAAGATATACTTTTAAAGCAAACGCCACAAACTTAAGCAACGTCACCTTGTCTTCCGACTGATGTAGGCTTTAGTAAAGTAAATGTTTAGTTTATTAGGAATTATGGTTTGTCCACCCGTACTTTATTTTTGCTTGTATCATTATGGGCTTCATATGTTACATTGTTCGTGCTTTCTAAGTAAAAAGAAAATGTTATAAAGCAATGTACCTTGGTTTACAGAACATCTTGCTGTACTGCTGTAACTGTTTAGATATCGGTTGGTAATTATATAGAAATTAAATAACCCAAGGTTTCGGGGTTCTTAACCCTAATGTACGTTCCCTTACAATCTGTTACTTAAGGTTTTTCTATTTAAGCACTTTTTCGATCTTAAGATTGAGTGGTCTACATTGAATCTCATTTCAGTTTTAATAACAGGGTTGATCGAGAAAGACGGAATTTTCTCCGTAGCTTCCTCGACAGTTACCAATCTGTGCCATGGATATTTGAAAAGTGTGGGGATTTATGTATAGTGTCCATAGAAGACAGCATTGTCATACGGGTGTTATGGAGGTGGCGCGAGAGGAGCAGTACGGAGAGATAAAATTTGAGTTTTCGCTTAAAGCATGCAGCAAGCATACGATGAGGATGCACCACCTCATGGAAGTGTTAGGTGGTTCCAGCACTTCAAAGAAGGCAATTTTGTTGTTAAACAAGGTGGGCTTGGTGTTTCGGTTTCTGTTGTGACAGAAGTTCAACGTCAATACAGCTGCTGTGATTGTCTGAGAGGATCGGCGGATGCGTTAATTCAGTGAAGTGTTGGGAATTTCATATGACAGTATCTTTAAAATTATGCACGATAATTCCCATATGACTCATGTTTGTGTTCGTTGGACGACACGTCTGTTGACTGTGCAAGGGAGACATGCCCTGGGGTGCTGCGTTTCATTGATAATGGAAGGTATACTTCTCAATTATCACCGGTCCATGAGGATGACTGCATCCTTATGATCTTGAAGGAAAACAAGCCATCACGGGTGGAAATTGCGAGATTTTCCATAAAAAGGCGAAGGTTGACCCATCTGCAGGGAAGATGCTGACCTACCTGAATGCAATTCTCCCTCACACTACTGCTACAACAGCAAACTACAGGTTAGTATTGTCTACACTAAGGAAGCACATTGTAAAGAAGCGAACGCAACTTCCGAGATGAACGCAGACTTCTTAATGACAACGCCTAACCTCACGTTGCGAATCAAGTCATGAAATGATCGGCTAAATGCAACATTACCTCCAATCTTGCTCTCTGCTCCTTTCTTTTATTCCTGTCACTAGAGGCAAAGCTCCGAGGCATTCAATTTGAGCTCTGAAGGAGTGCTTAAGAAAGGTGAGGAAATTCTCAAGAACCTGACAAAGAGCGCCCTGGATCATGTGTTTGAGGGCTGTAAGAAACGCTGTAATGTAGATCAGCTCTCATACATTTTATATGTTGACTCTTTGACTATGTTGGTCTTACCGCGACATCTGTAGATTGTGAAAGTGAATATTGTATGCCTACAATCTGTAGGGATGAAAGAAATGAATTAATGATGGCAAAATGAGCTTGTAGTCCTTGGCGCCTTATGTATCTTTGTTATTTATCTTCTCAGATTAAGGAATATTAAAAAGAATCTTACCCAGACAGCTTGACAAGACTGGGAATCGAATCCAGGACTTCCGAACTAACAGTGGCAAATACTATCATTACCAGGGAGAGGGTCTAATTTAATTCTGTTGAAATAAGTAATTCTGTGCTTTTATATCTCATTCCTAAATTTCATATACTGAGTATTGCGCCGCAATAATTTCAGTGTTTGTAGGAGGCCCTTAGATTCCAATTAGGTAAATGTGACTAACGAAGATGAACAAAAAGGTATATGATAAAAAAGGTTTAAATTAAAAGCTTATAAGTCCGTGTTAAAGCGAAACGAGGCAAAATCTTGCCTTAGAATGTATTCAATCTGCTTCGTGAGCGAGAAAACGTTTAATAGCTCATCAATGTTTTCAAAATTTAATGCTGTAAAAGTCTCTAAAATCTCTCACACTTCATACAACAGAACGCCACTGAACAACGGTTAACGTATTTATCGTTTTATGGAGCTTAGTTCAGAAGAAGTTATGATTGTGTGCCTAATGGATTATAGCGACTGATTAATGTTGAAGGTTCGAGTCCTACTAGTCCTATTTATTTGTTTAGATTTTCACGTCCGCCGTGATCCCGGACTTGTTGGCCGTTATCACACATAACGTGATGATTTCATCGGAGACCATTGTCAGTAACTCCGAGATCAATATTCTATTTTTTTTAATTAAATTCTATTTTATTTTATTTTACGATAAAGAATGTTAATGTGTAATATTTATAAGTAAAACAGTAAGCAATGAGATTCAAACCACTTAATAATGATCCGCTTTCACTTGACGCTAATATACCGACTGCACCAGAGAGATGCGACTCACAAATTCCGTCCGTTAGTAATGGCATCACTTTTTAGAAGCTTAATTAGAGCGCACTGGTCCTTTAAAAGTCGTAGATTTACGGCACGTAAAATACCTCAAACCTGAAAGAAGTGGCCTCTGAGCAAAATTGATCGGCCTTTTCATCCCCTGAATTGAATGGGGCACTGATAACCCGAGATATTAAAGAGTGCCTGTAAATAAATAAAATTGCAAAACTTTTCCTTAGAAATCCGCCATCAAAAATTGAATATTTTTTTTAGAAAATCTTTCAAAATTTGCAAATTATATGGAATGCAATATTAAAATAACGTTCTTAGCATATGTACGTTCTACAGTTAGGATATTTGAGTTACGGGCCGCCTAAGCGCCGCTACATACTGGGGAAGTGCAACTGCTGCATCTGTAAAACTGGAAATAAAGTCATCACGCGTAAGGTTAATATTTTTATTTTAGTATTTACATTTTTTACAAAAAGAAAAACATGCTACTGTATTTAAAAATGATAATGAGCACTAACATGCGTTATAACAGCTATTGAAAATGATGCCCCTAAAAAGGCATGGGTAGAAAATTCCTGTATTTCATCCAACTTATCTTCCGTAAGAGCATGGAGGTTTAGAACATATTTCTTGTCATGACAGATCTGTCTCTTGCAACACTTTAACGAGTTGATGAGCCAAATTCCTACCTAGAACACGATGGCCAGGATATTGTTTAAGAATCGCCTTACTACTTCTCCACAAGAATCCGTTGCTACATATGTAATGAACATTAAAACCCGTTCAATACCCATATTTATGTAGTGGTATAACTAACAATGAGCAATAAGCACAAAATACACCGAGTAATATAAGAATGCATGAACCTCAGTGATAAAGTCTCCCTTAGACTAAATACGACCTGCACATGTATTATACGGCCTTGACGACCGTCTCCTCAGAGTATGCAGATATGCCCCGACTTTCAGTAACCTCAATAACCGCACTGAATGAAAGATAAAATTCAGAAACAATGATGTAAAATACGCCTAATAGTTAGAAGGGTTCAATAACAACAAATAGTCACAAAATAATAAAAAGTTCAACCTGTAGCAATTTAAAGTTGGCAGGTAAAGAAGGAAAACAAAGTACATTGAAAATGGCAAAAATCTCCTTGAAAGAAAATAAATAGTACAGCATATCGTATAAACTATTTACGTGTAATTCATATAGGTTTAGGTAAGTTCAATTTTTAGTCAAGTTTATAAAGGTAATATTTATTTCCGTAATTGTACAAATTAAAAATTGAACAGCAAGCATACTCGTTTAGGATCCAAGCTTAATCGAAACACCGTGGGATATTTTAGTATAATTAAAAACATATATTAATGAAAGTTGTAGCACGTAAATAAAGAATATCTCGAGTTCCAGGTTCCCGGTTGTCTTTATATAATAACTAAACATTTACCTCGTTATGAATATGCGCTCAACAAATTAGACAATCATAAAAAAGGTTAATTTTGTAAGCAAAATGTCCACAAAATGATTTTATTTTGTCATTTCTCTTTTTGTACTTTTTGCTGCAATTCTTCCAAAATAAAAACCTTCTTTTGACTTAGTGCAGAAAAGAGATATGATATAACCACAATGTATCGTGTTTACATTGGAAGTGTTTGCAGCTAGCTTCATATCTACACAACGCTTTCCTCTTTCAACGTTTTTATTACCACCCAACATAACCTTCATATTTAAAACCTTTGCATTATATGTATTCTGATTGCACTACGGATTCTTAGAAGAATAATGTCTTGAAATATTTTAGACTTTTAAGAGCTCTTGGCATTCGATATCCGATCCTACATATATATAGACAGCGCAATATGTCCGCCGGGTGCAGACATTCACTGTGCATGGATATTTATTGCCAGGGGTATCGACTTTCTTAAGAACGAAGGTTGATCATAACTCATTTTTGTATTGGCCATCAGCGTTCACTTGCTAGGCGATTTGAGACGCTATGACCAAGATAACCTGTCTTGTAAATGACAATTTGCACAGGTTTCTCACACAGTGAAAAGAAGGTTTATAACTTACAGGCTAAATGGGCAATTTAACATATGCGTTTTGTAACAATCAAGACGTTAACCACCAAGAGCTATACCACGTTGGCGAAATTATTGGTATACAAATCCATTTAATCTGATATTATAAAAGTAGACATGGAGATGTACTTGATGAAAAGCAAATATTTCATTCCGTACTCGGCTGCTTGTACTTTTTAACAAAAACATACTATTCTCAGAGTATTTTAAATAATTCTACTGAACTATATTGCTTTCTAATCTGTTCTGGGATGGTTCGGCTCAAAGACTTTGCCATTCTATGTACTTCAGATTTCTCATAAAACAAAATATTCCTATTTTATACAATAAAATATTACTTTAGGATTTAGTGATGACTTAAGTTAACACTTTCACCGTCTTCTTTGTCACACTCAGCCAATGACACACATCATCATCATCATCGGAAAGATGGCGAAAGTTTTCTCATAAGTTCATCAATAGCTTTTATATATCTTGTGCCTTGCACATTTATCTATTATTAAGATAAACGCTTTCGCACAGACGATTATAACTCCTAAACGACTCAAGATTTATTTACTCTTGCTTTTCTAAATTCAAAAGTTTTGTTTCTTTCCTATGCTCTAAAGAATATTTTAGGTTAGTATAGATGATAATATGTGGTGTGTATAAAATTCTGATACCATTATAATGACACGTTCATTACGTGGTACCGGGATTTTATAGACAGCCTGTAACATTCTAGGTTAATATTGTACAAAAGTTAAGTGTCTGTTATAAGTCATCATTAGTATAATTTATATGCTCTACGCGTAGTTATTCTTAAATTCTTGACTCACTTTAGTCTTGTTCACGTTCATCTTTCCTGTTGCAATTGGTCATGACTGGGAAAAGCAGTCTGAACACTACAATCTGTCTGTTTTGAGAGCATTGTATATAATAATGTTTAGACATAATTTGATTAAAAATGCTTGTCATTGGTCTACGCAGATTTTAATTTTAATTTTCTTTTTTTCCAATGATTGCAAAGAAAAAGGCTTACTATGGAAGGTTTGTAATGTGTTCATTTGCTTTGTATTCAATTAAACTAAAATGAAATATGGCAGCTACTTCACGAAATCACACGAAGCTTCATTTGCCTGCCATTCAACAAGTTCCTATCGACGAGTGATTATCGCTGATAGAAAGTATATCTGTGTGAGAGAATTGTTTTCTTCTAATGTCTTTTAAAAGATTTAAATAAATCTATAAACCTGGAGATAAGCTTTCCTTGAAATACGCATGAGAAGAAGTGACGTTTCAGGTGGTGGATGGACATAATGTCTCATCCTCTCACCTGTACCGGTCAAAATACTGCACAAGCTGACAGCGAGACTGCAGACCACTTCCCTACAGGTAACCGTAAACAGAAATATCAATAAAAGGTCCTTAAAGGCGTTCCTTTGCGCATAAAGCACTTCTAGCAATAGTAATAGGAAATAAAACTTAACATTTTGCCTTAATGCAAATCAGCAACCTCTTTATTTTAGGCATTTTTCTTCAAAATATGCAATTCAACATCATTCCCGAGCTCAACAGTCCTGAAGGGCCTAGGTTTGCTGCACGACTGCTGCGTCCTCTATCTCCGTCTTGCGACATCATGGGCAAAGTGCAATATTATAGGGGGCGTGTGATCAGCACACCGCACCTGCCGGTCACCATAATGGGACCTTTTAGATCTGAGGACTCTGCTATTACAACCCAATCACGAGTCTGAGTGGATCCCGTTCCAGATCTTTCTAACCATTTTAGACCATTTATAGGCAGATACAGAGAATCGAACCCGGGACCTCCCAGCTAGCAATCAGCAACGCTAACTAGTAGGCGAAGGAGGCGGTTAAAATATCACTGTATGAATCCTTGAGAGATAAACTTCACTCCCAAGTCTGAGCATACCACTGAAAACCCAGTAAGTAGCCAACTGACATTGAAATGACAACAGATGTTCATCTTTTTATACTCGCAGTTCTTGTACTGCATTGAAAAAAGAAGGTGCTTATATTTTCCTCTTCCTGAGTCCAGTGAAAATTATACTTTAGGTGCGACATCAACCTTCTATGGGATCAGATAATTTCCTTAAGCTTTATTTATAGTTGCAATATTATTTATAATATAAATTCTATAAAAGGAAAGAAATATACCTTATAAACCAAAAAATAAGAAATAAAATGTTTTAATAACAATAGAAAAATATGCATTTTATGATAAGAATTTTCCACAGGACAAAAAAAACATTAATTTGAAAATCCAGTCTTTAGTCATAACTATTGTCACTCTGTACATCGGGTGGTGAGTATAAAACTATAGTAGAAAATACGGAACGATTAAACTTTTTATAAAAAGGGCAATAAAATTAACTTGATATTAGAATATCATGTATAGCACTTACAGAAATATTAGCATACACAAGGAAATGACAATTGTAATATAATTGTTGAGATGTAGATTTTCGAAAGACATAAAACAGTAAAGTTTGTCCAGCATAATACATCTAGATGTGCAAGGTGCTTCAAACTGAAAGGCATTCAAACTTCTCAGTTTCAAAGTTTATATTGAACAGCATCTTGTTACCTTTCAAATAGAATTATAACTCCACAAATTTATCATTTTACGTATGACTTGCTTCGTTCTTCTTGATTTTCAAGATATCACATCGCCTATAATGAGTATGATAATAATGCTTTTCAAGGTGTCAGAGAAGGGGATGGATGATTACAGTTATTTTTAATGTAGAGGCCATGAAGGTGTCGTTACGTTCCTAATTATCTGCTATAAATATGTAACATTCTAGACCAGCACTCTTTAGTGCCGTGAAAAGCTTTAGTATGAAGTGCCTGTGCTTTCACCCGGGGCACGAAACCGAATGAGTATAATCACTTTAAACAACATGAAACGGACCCAACGGCTCACAAATACCAGGTGCACTAAATTATAGTTCGATTATTACAATTATTTTCTAAATTGTAGTGACAGCTCCAAGTTTTATAAAAAAGAATTCCTTTACTTTACCATAAAAAACAAAAGTGCAGCTATTATGAACGTCATTCACGGATGAGATTAATCGAAGCTGCGAGTTCCGTAACAGGATGAGTCCACTTTCTGGCATTGTATAAGTTACAGATATCCGGTTTTTTTATTAGTGTATTATGCCCGTTTTTTTCTACTGGGGCAATACAGGAGATGCAGACATCGTTGCAATAATCTAAATGAGATCTATCATTTGACGTTCTAAATAACACAAGTTGCCAGCACGTAAGCCCATGCTCCTATGTTGGTCTGAAAAGTAGGTAGGTACAAGATTTTAAACGAAAAAATATTATTGGTAAATATTTAAGTTATCTAACTGCTTATGGCTGATTTGACTGCATCCGATCTCAAAATGTCATTCGTATTTATTTACACATATTTCATTGAGCATTTAAAAGTTCTATAGATAATGGTTATATACCATGTAGCATACAAGAGTGTAATTGTCAATTTACAACTTGTGCATGATATGACTTTAAAATAATTATTTTAATTTTAAAACTGTCTAAGAGTGAACCAGTAATTAGACGTTTTAAAAATGTGTCAAATTAAAAAAAATTCAAACGAAATTTATTACCAAATCTGGGAATCATATAAACAAAATTATTCTTAGCCTTATCTAACCTGTATTTAGGCAAATAAAAATTATTATATTGTCTAGTATCGTATCAAGTCTTTTTATATTAGGCAAGTTATGAATACTATCCTTAACTGAGAATACTACCTCTAAAATATATCAAGATAATTATTCCTAGCATGTATTTAGGTAAATCAAAATCATTATAGTATCTAGTTTTATAGTATTGCTTGGAGTTACTGCAATCCTTCAGCAAGAACCGGAAAGGTACGAAATATTGTAAAGACGTAAAAACTAAATGAGTTAGGCATTCAATTTTGTGCAGAATATACACTCTAGTGATCATTCCACGCCATAAATTAAATGGGACGCTGATGACCTGAGATACTTAAGAGCGTTCCTAAATAAGGAAAATAAAAATAATGTATGAGGTACAAAGTATTGTCCCCACAGCACATCCCAAATGCCCATACAGTCACCGTATTTCACAGATGGTACAAACTTAACAACTCGTTTTGCTGAAGGGTCTGGTTGGCTGTAGTAGGTGAAAATTATCATGCTACAGAAATGGTCTAAAGGTAACAAACATAGTGTCATTATCAAAAGTCTCTCTCCACACAAGGTTCAGAAGATTATGGCCTTGAACAAGTCAAAATCCCCATGTTCCAGAGAGCTGTCAGCAACATTACCTGACCGCGAACTAAGGCTAAATACTCAGCCTTATATCGTATCATACAATTATCTGATGATCGATGCGGCGGCTGATAAGCCATTGCTCAAGACCAGTCGGGCTAGTCGAGTAGGTTGGCGAGGGATTTATCAAACTGCTACATTGTCCCCGAGTTACAACCATTCTGTTATTTGAACAATGAAAGAACGTGTCTAATCCTAAAGTTAAGTCTGCTAAGCATTTTAGCTAGCAAATACGATTATTACTTACGATTTGTATGTTTATGGCAAGTTTGTTGAGAGAAATTCCCAAGTGACCGAGGTTCAAGTCATAATGCGATTCTTAAATTAGCAGCATTCGCACGATTTAGTTGAACTGAAGGAAAGCATATCAAGAGATAATTTTAATTTCTCCAAAAGAATTAAGAAGGGAAGTTGGTAATTTTATAAGCAGATACCAATATTATGTTGAAAATGAAGGCAGGCTGCTTCAACAGCTCTCTGCCTGACATGGATAAGCAAAAACATTTTAAATGCATTAGAACTGTTACATCAGTGTTTATACCACCAAGTATGTTGCCCCACCCGCTCGTCCACTATGACTCTATGACCATGAAAGATGACTTAACGACCGAAAAGTCCCCGCCACAGCGCCGGTTAGCATATAATTATATAACCCTTACTTACCGATCATGGGCTTGTGTTCAGTTAGAAGCATGGTTGACTATATTTGTTAAAATACTTTTCTTTTCGAGTTAACACATCTGCAAATAACTTTGCACTGTTGGACAATGTTGTGTACAGTCCTAAAGTTACAAAATACCAGATCAGTTCAACACACGTATTTTGCTTTCCACACTGTTTACTTTCGATCGTTTCAATTATCTTTGAATAAACATTGCCTTTAGTTTCAACTGCAAATCATTTCTTATTTTAACGTAATGCATTATTTCATGAGAGTGGATTAAAACTTATGTGTATCCTGTGTATTATTGTTGCAATATTTTAATCTGAAAATTTTACTCTTTTAATTATATACTTCATTTATTGTTTAATTATTTTAAATGAGTAACTTTTTAAATAGAATTTATAACCACCAGTCTCTTGATAAACCAAAGTTCGTGCATTTTCAAAACAGGTATCTAAGCATTTTGGAGGTCTTAAGATATTAATAACTGACTTAAGATAGTTGTAAAAAGCTTGATTACAAAAATCTAGCTTTCTCGAGCATTACAATGTGCAACAAAATGATGTGTGTACAAACTATGTGATAAGTTTTCCAGTTTATTCCAATTTCTAACATTTTAGATGTGTTAAAGCTGGACTCTTCAGCCCATTTACAATCTATTTCCCTTTTTCCTAGTTTTATTATCAGTTTCAGCTTACTTTACCGGTTGCGAACTCAGTAGCTAGGTGCTTACGTCATACTCTGTGTAGTTGCTGTGGAAGGATCAGTTCAGTGAACCAAGTACTTGATTACGGTTACTTCATTCGGCAAGTAAAATAACCGACAAACAGATTATGTGTAATTTTTAAGCATTGTAAATGTTATACAGTATATTATCTGGTGATACCACAAATTTACATTATTTTCGTGTTGTTGTTCCAATATGATGCGACTATGCGATGTTTTCGATCTCTCCACAATTTGTTTGTTTTTTTTTTTTCTTGTCAACAAGCACTTTAGCGACCCCCCTTAGCTGTAAAGTTAGCTGAAATGCGTAATACATATGGTTACAATCCTAAGCGACAAGTTCTCATACTGTGGTATTTATGGTCTTATATGCAATTATTTTCGGTTTCTTTTCATATTTCAATTTAAATTATATTAATTATAGTGGTTCATAATACATGATTCAGCTATAGCATTTCTAAGCTTGTGAACAATTAATGTTTGGAACGCATTGATAAAAATATATTTAATTTTCCACAGGAAATTATTTCACCTCAAGTAATGTTGTTACTATTTTCATTACGAAATTCTCAATAAACAACTGCTACCTATGACATTTGAATGCATAGAAACAAGATTGAAATCTTATGAAAGACGGTTTATGCATGGGATCGTAGTCACGAAGAATATTTCTACACAAATTGCAAATAGACTTCTATTAGCGAACTGCACAAGATTTGTGAAAAGTCGATTAGCTGCTTATCTAATATTTAGGTACAATCGCATTATCGCGAAGCTTTTGTTTCACGTTATGGCAACTTTGGAACTGGAGAACTTGAAATCGCTAATTGAACATTCTCCTCTTTAGCCAAGTGTACACGTAACGATAAGTCATAAACCACATGAATCACGTTTAGCCCTTGCCCTGCTGGCTATTTCATTGGTTGGCCACCCAGTCATATGCCCTCCCCCTCATATACACATAAACACTTACGTGCATGTACAGTTCTCACGTGTCACTATTCGCATGACGTCACTCAGGTTAAGACTTCCCACAGTGGAAACTACAACAAACGACTCAAACGTATAAAAACGCAGGTAGAGTAATGGAGACGTGTTTGGAAGATATGAATGTTGATACCTTTTCCTTCGTGGTGTGAATACTTGGCGAGGACCGAGAACATGGCCAGCTGTATTGACCTGAATGGATGCCTTCTGCAAAGGGAGGCTTTGCAAATTCTGAGTCTTTTATACACTTGAGAAACCATTATCATATTGATAGAATATTATGTAATCCAAAAATGAGTTTGATATGTGAGGTTCTTCATTTTACCTGCAATCATCTCCTGTCTTTGTTGATGCTACTGAATTTTCTTTCAAATTTATATATTCTTCTCGTGTAATTCTTGCCCTCTGAAGCCGGAATTAAGGCTGCCTTTATTAATTTAATAACTAAAGGCTGCAGAGTTACATTTATAAAGGCATTAGATTTGATAATGATAATTATTATGTATAGGTATAAGAAATATTTTAGAGATAGGTATAACAGAAATAGAAATAATTTGTAACTTGTAACTTACAAAAGAGTTTTGTATACATTTTGTGTAAAATATGTGAGAAAGAGACGGATATGTATACCTGACCCCTTTCCACTGACCGCTCCTTAGACAAGGCCGAGGAAAGGGTAAACTATCTTTTGTTAGGTCACGAACCTTCTACCCAGGAAATACTTAGGAGTTGACAATAAGAGAAACATGTGGCCGTAACGGGACAGTATTTAACAAAGTCAGCGGTAGCAATAATTTAAGAGAAAATGAAAATGTCAGAACGGAGACGAAAATGTTTTATTGCAGGAAAGCCAAAAACAGCCATCAACACGTGCCGTATTTCTGAGAACATTTGGAAATCTACAAACTAAGGAAGGCAAAAGATTATCAATAGAAATCAGAATGTAAGGAAAGGGCCGAAATTTATGACAGGCTGTTCTGGGAAAATTCAAGTTCGTGGGAAGACATTAGATCAGGGGGGAAAGAATAATTCTAGCCAATGGTCTTCGGATAAATGTTAACGAATCAGGAGAACTTAGATACAAATAAATAATTTTAGGATAGCCAATGACGAACATGTAACACAGAAATAGATAAAATACGAGGGAATTTAATTTAGCGAAAGGCGTGGCGATGTAGTAGAAAAACTAGAGTACAGAAGTCAGAGGGACATTCAGACACTCAGTAGACACATTCAGACATTCAGAGGCACATTCACGTTCGCAGAAGTCAGACATCCAGACATTCATTCAGGCGAGACACGAGAGGATTCACTCCAGAGATATACGGAAGCCGGCAGCCTAAGTCACACGAAAACAATCAGTTCAAGTCATTTCTAAAGCCAGTCTAAGTGAGTAGCGAAGTCAGCGGCGAACAGTCAGGAAGTACTTTATATGTGAATAAAGTATTTTAAACAAGTCAACCTTGGGTATTTTTGGGCAACACATTTCTCGTTCCCGTGGATCTATACTGATCCGCGAAACACTCCAGTGGACCCTGAGACAAAAATCAACAGAATTGGAGCAAACGCCATCCAGTGAGCAGCCCGGGCAGACATCGAATCCCAGACCAGTTCAGCGATCAACCACGCCATCCCCCGAGCACCCCCTTATTGCTGCTCCACCTCTTGATTATATTTCTTCTATAAAGTTTTCCTCTTATCACGCTGTCTTTCTTCAGTAGATGCCATTGCGGTAATAAATCAAGAAGGGGAAAAAATGTCATACCAGCATCAATTAAACAATGAGACATTAAAGCAGGCATAATTGAATTATCAACATTGTACTTTGCAGAATGGGAACATCTACGTAATATATGACCTTTGTGCATATTTCAAGGAGTTTAACACGCAAATCAGCCTTGTTAGAGTGCTAAGATTTCTGTCCTTTCTGCAGAGTATAAAGAGGTACCTATCAGAAATGGGAGGAAATGGATTTCTCAATATATGTTATATATTCCCTTTATGTAACTGTATGTGGTATGAGATAGACAGTATTTTGAAGAATTGTGAGATTAGTTGACTCAATGTACTTAATAATTTGGATTTTGGAAAGAGACTGGAAAAATTGTATTGCTTCTCATACAAACCATAAAATTGAATGCACGTCATTTAGAGAACAGACAGAGAGCTTAAATGTATGTGAGCTGCACCCATTTTGTTAAAGGTGATCTTAAGACTCATTCCGGGAATAGCTGGCCATTTGCGAAACATAAAAGGAAAGGTACAATTTAGAAATGGGCAGTACTACATATCTTACTGTTCTCACATCAGTCAAGGTGACCAGCCTACTACACCATTCACTAAAGAAATTTGCATAATATGGAGAGCTGGTTACTTTGGCAATTATTTCGGTCAAAGTTTTGCCCTTTAAAGTAAACCTAACGTGTATGAAGTCTCGAAGTTGTCTGTTCAAGGGCATAATGGGGTAATATTTTTATTTGAAATAAATTTTATTGAAAATCTTCAATTTTGCGAACCTCTGAACTCTTGTTTGTTCTTTTGTGTTACGATGCTGTCATTTTATTAAACACCACCGTACATTTAATTACAAACTTTCAATAATATATTTCCAAATTGAAAATGTAGTTTTTTTTTTTTTTGACAATGATAGAGTAGCTATGACTTTTAAGGTTAATATTCAGACTTCGGTATTAATTAACAAGGGCAAGCTATGCTTATAGATAAGTAATGAGGCTCTATCACATTTGGCTAAAACGTAAATCTTAGCCGGTTGTGTTTGCAAAGAAATTGTTTTAAGTGTTTTCTTCAAGGTAACTCAATGACAATTCTATCCGTTGTTCTTTCTGAGACTTAACTGCAAGCATCAGACAAGATGTTCCGCTTAGAGGTATAACAAAATAAATGTTTACCATTTAAAATCAGAGAAAGTTATTATTATTTGCATCTTATAGGATGCAGAAACTCTTCAAGCTTATACAACAGTGGTTTGAAGGACGTGTATGTACATTCCCATGTGTTTAATGCGAGGACAACCCTAACACTACAAATGCTATAGAATAAAATGCGTACATAATAAACATGTGCACACCACAGCAAAGCATTCAGTGCGTGCTGGGGTTAATAGAACAGAAATATTTAATATGTGTGTAAAGCCATGAATGGAATGAATGGACAATGGATGTTTGAAGGATAACTGAAGGTTCAGACATCAAGTTTCTTTGACAGTTCTTCTAAATTTGGAAAATGTTTACATCAAGCTATGTAAAAATGTATGTTAATAAAGCATTATTTACACTTCAAATTATCACTTATTTCTCGATATCTCTAAGTAGGACAAATATATCTAGCCAGTAGCTAAGAAAATAAAAGAAAGACATTTTAGCTGAAAGTGTTTGCCATCTACATTAACCATCGTACTGATAATAGGCAAGTATTGCTAAGCTATGCAGTTTAAGGTAAGGCATAATAGAGAAACTCCGTGCACTTTTAAGATTATGGACATTATAAACTAAAGCAGAAAAATAGTAACTAAGAAGAGTACTTAAAGGATTGTAGATTTTTCTAGACAAGGAGACATACATTATAAAGAAAATATAATAAGTATAAATATTTTACTAGGCAGACAAGATATTTCAATAGCCAAAGATTTCAAACATTTATAAAATAAAACCTGAGCAAGATTTGTACGTTTCATATTCCATGAGAAAAAGAACAAAACATAATATAGTCATGAAAATTGGAGCAGTAACAATTTAAAGTATTAACAGAACAATATGATATATTGATAATTTCGAAAGACTAAGCTATTAAATAAAAAAAAAACCCTAACAAAATGTATGGAATTAAATTTTTAGGATTTAATGGAATTCCTACTATTAACAAAAAAAATTGAAATAATATTGAGTGTTTGAGTTTCGTGAACTGTACGACTATAGAGAACTTGCGATATAACAGAGCTGCTCAATAAAGTCAGAAGAGGCCTTGCACGGTCATGAAGTACTAGATATCCTTCGAGATTAAATTGAGGAACTGGATGCAAGAACAGATTTAAGTCGTTTAACGCTGTAAATATTTAAATCTGCTTTTCAGAAAACTTCAAACCGCCACTGGTGGCCGAAGTCTTTAAGGCGCGGACTCGTGAACGGGAGGTCTGGGGTTTGAATCCCGCCAGGACCGTCCTCCCTGGCGGAGGTTTTTTCCAGGTTTTCCTCAGTGCTCATAAATGGCAAATGCCGGGGAGGTACCCTAAACTTAGGCCTGGAACGTCTCCTTCCTTAAAAAAATCCTTTCCCAATTTATCATTTCATCTCATGTATCATCAGTGTTCACCGCCTGTGGTGCCACAGAAGTAAAAACGGGCGTTAAACACCATTAAAAAAAACCTTGAACTCTTCTATGTGCACTAACTCTCAGTTCTGTATCTCATTTATCGAGGGCAGGAAATGCATTAAAATGTAGCCTGTGCAACGATCTTTTTACAAAGAAACGTGTCTTTCGATTGTTTGTCACCTGAACGCGCGCGCATGCCACTTAACAACGGATGCATGTATGGAGAGTGATCTAAGAAGTGGTTATTAAAAATAATAATCGTAATGAAAGAAATGTGGGATTGAAACGAAAGGCCTGGAATTCCGGTGGCGAGCAGGCCGGATACCGGGCGTCAGCAGAAATGAAGATTTTTTTTTTTTTTTGATTGGTTTATTTATGGACGCTCTTTAACAGCTCAGATCATCAGCGTCCCATTCAACTCGGGGCGTGAAACGGCCAACAAATTTTGCTCACAGGCCTCTCTTTCAGGCTTGAGGTTCTTTTTCGTGCCGTAAATTTACGACACGGAACCCACGGCTTTACTTCCCTTCCGAAGGAAGCCATACTTAGGGTTTTTACGCCCGGAAAAATCCATCAGTACTGGCCGGGTTCGAACCCACGTTCTTGGGTTTAGGAGGCAAGTATGGTAACCACTACACAGAAATGAAGATTTTAGATATAAAATTGTATAAAAATTGTAAATTAATTGTAAATATAGTTAATTTAAAGGTTAAGACATGTCAAAATACGTTGTTGAAACATAAATGAAGCGTGAAAATGTATTGCTACTGGGTATTGGTAGCAATTTCTGTCATAGTTGAAATAGGCGTAGCACTGGATCCCAGTAATGGATTAGTTTTTTTAAAGCTTTGTTTTGTTTAGTTATTGTATTAATACTGTACATTTTAAAATGTGTATATTGTTCAATGTAAGAGGAATAAATAAAAATTAATCTTGAATATTATGTCCTGATATAGGATAAATTATCAGGGTATAAGCATTGCAGAATAAAATTAAAATTAAAAAAAATTGAAACGAAAGGTAAATATGAAGTTGTGGAAAAGAAATAATGCAAAAAAGAGGAACGGTGGAAAAAGTTATGTTTCGCCTGCAACAGGCAAAGAAGTTGCCGCCAAGAAAGTTCAAGTTTTTACTTATGCTGCAAAAAATGTAATTTTAGAGTTTTTCGGAGGGAGAGGGAATGGGTTATGCTTACTAAATACTTTTATTAAATTGCATACCCATATTAAATATATACATACGTTTACATACATGTATTGCTTTATTTATCCCATTTCAAATGTTAGTCACAGAAAACCATCCGCAGGACCTAATCAGATCGTTTTGGAAATATTCTGACAAAGTACTAAATGACAGCTTTTTGTTAAGTTATATGAAAATAATAGAGAAGAAAATAAACCCAAAAACAAAATTGTAGGGGTAGTGTGCGGAGGTAGTGTCAAAGTGGGAGGTTCCGAGGTACCTATGTTTACTGACGTACACAAATCACAATAAACAATAGGCTATTCCAGCGATTTTCAGGGGAAAAACTGGCGTGTCTTTTATTTTTTTTTTTTTTCAAATATAATATTTCTATATTTTACAGGTGAAGTGTCAGAGAAAAGAAGAGGAACGCATCAGACTCGTCCCAACAAAAACGAGGATGCCGTATGGGAACTTTTCCCTCACAAAAGCTAAGAGAAAATGCTTCGACAATCCTGAACATTATGTGACAAAATTTAAAGCAACATTATTTTGAAAGTATTGGGAAACTCCTCTCTATGAAGTATTTTGAGTATCACAAATACTGGAGAGAAAACATTGTGTATTCCTTTAGACAACCGCAATCAGATAAGTGTGCTTTTTGTGAGTGTGAAGTTCTCTTACATGCTGATCCATATCATGAGGTCCTACTTAGGTATAATATAAACTTAGTGATATAGATCACTTAAAGACAAATATTTATGAGAGGTGTCTGCAAACGCCAGGTTTTAGTTCTAGAATGTATAACCTGTATATTCCTAAGCTAAATGTACTGCGCCATTCTATAACAGACTATTGTGGCTATATATTTTCAATGTTCACTCTCATAATGAAGTTCTAAGGTCATTTTATTGCTATATTGAATCTGAGTCGAAAAAAATATAAACACAGCGTGTTCTGTTTAGCATAAATGCAGCAATTACCATCTTTTAAAGATGTAAAGAAATTTTCTGTGTTCAGACCCATGTACTAATCAAAATAAGAATTCTGTCATTGTTACGTTTTCTGCATGGCTATGAAAATATTGAAAAATTGCAGTTCAACACATATTTCCTGTTCGGGGTCATTCGCACAATCAGTCTGATAATGGAGAACATCTTAAAGTGGCCTTGGCTCTGATGTTTTTCAAAGTGCCATATGCCAAAGGATATAAATTCTGTACTAAAAATGTGTTACGTTACATTTGAATAACAATACAGTGTCAGAGTCTGAAACATTGACCATTTAAGTTTTTTGACCACAAGTGCAAGTTTATCACACATGAAGTATTTGAGCTGGTAAATATCTCCAAATCTGCAAACGTTCTATCTCTCATCAAATAAGTGAAGCGAGAAAATGCAGATTGGCTATGTAAGGTTAAGCAATGTGTCTGAGAATGAATCTGATGATATTGAGAGAAGTGAGTCGGTTAATGAATTAATGCATCAGATAAATAAAATGAATACAACATAAAATTGTTGATTTATATCAAGAGTTTAATGTTGTCAAAGAATCCTGATATACAAAATATGTATGATGTTCTACGCAGGAAGAGTGTTATTTTAATTTTTAATAATTAATAATTATTTTTCATGTCAGTGTATTTTGACTCGTAACCGGGCCAAAAAATTATTGTAGTTTCATATTTTTAAGAAGATTAAACTTATGCATATATGGTATTTCCTTGCTATCATTCAAATTTATAAATTCAAGTTGAGTTTCTCCAAAGCTGGTTTTACTACATAACGCTGTTATTGCATCCAGGTCCTGAACTGTGGACATTTCACTAGAAGACTTGCTTCATCACAATAATGCGTCTGTGAAAACAATGGAGTTCATGAAAGAATCGGGAGCGACACTCGCAAAGTTTTCCTGTTTCCAGCTGCAGAGAAAACCTCAAGTCCGGAAGAAGCTGTTACCTCCCACAAAGAAGTGTCAGCTCTAATAAACATGACGTGGCTTCTGCCATAATTGAGTGGGGGAGACAACTTTGAAAAGAAACAGACTGAGTTGGAGAGATACCTGTTTTCACATAGTGGAATCCGGAATATTAAATAGCACACTATCTGCCAATCTTCACGGAAAATCAGAGATTCTGTATTGATGTTGAATTCCGTAATTGCATTTGAAAAATCACCAGACACATTGCCTTACAGTGGTAATTTTGACTTCTTTTATTTCCTGAAACCATCTATATACCTAGAATAGTCTTACTTAAGCTTTTCTCAAGATTCTGCAGGCTTGAATTTCAAGAAAAAACAGATTTTATTGTTGCATTTAGCGTCGCGTCCATTTTTGTTAGGTTTAATGTGGCGGAGGCAGAACAGTATCTTTATTGTTAAACATGCTACGCATTACAAATATGTTTGATGCATGGGGTCGTCAGCTGTGCATACTTAACTACAATACACAGTAGTACTGCAATGTTTGTGATCAGAGGAGCGTAGAGGAACGAAGAATGGGTCATTTTTGATCACCAGTTTCGTAACAGCAAAAATACTTTCTTACAAATACAGATTAATACAGTAAAGTGCTGGGAAATTTGCATACAGTCTCTCCAACATCATCAAGTTACATCGGCAGTAGATGAACTTGTTACTACCGTTGAACTCACCTTCCTAACCTTGCAACACGTCATGATTAAATTAAAGTTTAACTGGAGGAACTGCTACAAACTATCACACATGGGGAAGCAGAGTTTACAACAGGGATGTTTATCGCAACCTCTGCCCGTGCTGTTGTACGCCATATTGAGTGACTAGTGGTCTGGGAATATCTACAGCATGTTATCAGTATTCTTGTAAATAAGTAAGTACCTGTATTCGTTCATAGCTAATAAATACCTCCCTAATGAAATGCGACTATTATTTTGGAACTGTACTGACAAAGAGAATGTACATTCAGTACTGTGGCCATTTGTTTTGTACTGTGTTTAATGCCCGTTTTTACTACTGAGGCACCACAGGCGGTGGACACTGATGATACATGAGAGAAATGATAAAATGGGAATGTATTTTTTTAAGGAAGAAGACATTCCAGGCCCAAGTACCTCCCCGGCATTTGCCAATTTGAGAGGACTGAGGAAAACCTTTAAGAAACCTCATTCTAGAATTGAATCCCATAATTCCCGCTCACTAGTCCGCGCCTTAACGATCTCGGCAACCCGTGGTGATCAGGTCGGTCCTGGTAGGAATCGAACCCCAGACCTCCGGCTCGAGTCTGTGCCTTAACGACCTCGGCCATCCGTGGCGGTACTTTGGTCATACAGGTATTTAAATAACTAACATATCCTCACCGAACATTTATAAGGGCATAAAACAAGATATTTTGAAAACTAAAAGCTATACCTAACTTATTGAAAATGTCCATGTGGCAGCATACGAGATATTCTTAACTTCTATGCACATTTTCATAAGATTTCCAATCAGAAGTAAATGATTCTGAAGTTGCAATATAGGCTTATATTCGGAAGATCAACCTGATACGACGGTTACGCAATCTTCAGCAGCGAATTCCGGCTTAAGTAGAATCTCCGATATACTGTGTTGTTTTGAACTACAGATATGCATAACCTTTACATCAAAGAACTTATTAATAACTTGATCAGGAAGACGTCTATAGGTCTTAGCCCTAGTTCTTAAAAGTAGATGACATACATGCTGGTAGCCATTTTTGGCCGGCTGCTTGAGGGAGTGGCTGTTATTGCCTCACATAGAAAGTTGTAATGATATGGGCACAAATGCTGGTATTAATTATTTTTAACAGTTGTCCGTAAAGAATACAAACAATGCAATCACAATATTAATGTCAAGTAACACTTTCAACATTTCGCAGTGAACTGTTGACATTTCATGCATATTTAAACAATCCACTTACATTTTACCTGTGGTTACTCGGTGAGCCTTCAAGACCGCTTGATTCTTAAATAGTTTAGCATCTCTTATGGACTATGACGTTATGGTAGGGGAAGTAATTAAAGCAATAAAAAGCTTAAAGAACGACAAACCACCTTATATATTGACATTGTGTGGCAAGCTTAAAATCAGATTATTTGTTGTGTGTTCACTCTTCACATAACTTTTAATTTTATATACTATGTATGCACGTTTTTAATAATTGAAATGTATTTTTAAATTCATACTATGAAAGTCAGTCTTAGAAAGTAATGCCGTCTGTTTCTTCACATTTAATTTACAAGAAAAGCTACTTCAAATTTACAGAGCATGTAGGCACAACTTGGATGGTTAATTCTTCACTTTTCTGTCCATTTCTTTACAACGGACTTTGTTCATCTTATAATAAGGGCATGTATTCTAGCGCATTCCTTCGTGTTACCCAGCGGTCAAGTCGTTGCGTGGAGTCCGGGCGGCCCCTCCGTTTTTCATCAGCCATTGGGGTATTTGCCCTTTAGCTTCCGTACAGCAACGAGCTCATCGTTTAACAATGCTGATATCCATTGTTGCATCCCCTTAAACTTTCTTCAGCCTTTCATGAATGCTTAAAGGCGTGTCACGTTCCGCATAGAAATTCTATCACAGCTCGGTGTCTTATACGTACATCAATGTCAGCCATTTTTAAAACAATGTATTACTGCCACCTATTGACTTAAGAATTTATTGCCAAGAACTATAAAAGGGTTTGGGAATTGCGTCATATTTAAATTTCTGACATTAGCAACATATTTAAACAGAGGGGGGGGGAAATGGGCATTATTTTCTGGCTGATTTTCACATTATGGTTCATTGCTTTTCAGTAAGAATATAAAATAATGTACCTTGTGCTTAGATTTTAGATTATCTGACACGGTATGTGATACAAGTTGCATATTCCACGGCATTTTGAAATCATAAGGACGCTTGTTAGGACAGAAAGTATGACTACGTATAATAAAAAATGCTTCTTTGACTAGCAGAAATATTTTTAAAAGGTCTTCAGTACTGGCATGCACATTTCTTGCGCTTGAAGCCGATAAGGGTGTAAAACGTATTACATTTTTACCTATATCGATTCTGAACTAAAGAATGTGCAATATTACTACAATTTTAATACGTTCTTACATGAATGCTTTGGAACTTTAGAATAGTATAAGTATATAATGCTTTATATAAGTTCAAAATCGTGCGTTTGCTTAAATAACTATACAGTTATACCACAGTAATGCCTGACTCCCCGTGATCATATTGTAAGAGAAAATTTAAACATTATTTTTGTTGTTTACAGCAAGTAAATAAAGTTTCCTCTTTAATTTCAATGATAAAATTAACGCGTAATATTATATGCATGTGTAAGATTTTAAACAGGAAATTTATCCTACGTGAAAATTGCACTTATACCCCCAGGTATCTGAGCTACTGCGATGGGTGGTGGTCTGCTCATGTATCACTACATGCTTATTATAAACCTACTACTTACCTACAGACTTATTGTTTTATCTTGCACAGCTGTAGCTTTCATACAGTTAAATAAGATCTGTTTCTTCTGTATTTTCAGACTGGCATATTGACAGATAGCAGTCATGTACAGTTTAAAGTAATAAATCATGCCTGACAGTTAAGCCAGGATTCCCTGGCACAAGTTCTCGTCCGTTAGCTTTTACGCTGCTTGTTTCCATAGAAACACTTATCTGGCAATCCTCATATCCGCGTATTATAATTGAGAGGCATGAACGCATGCCAAAGCAATATTGGAATGTATTAGATAGTTGGTTTTCCACAATATGAACGTAAGAAAATTTCACTTATAGTTAAGTAAATACAAAAATTGATACTTTTCGAAAGACAGTTAAATCGGATTCAGTAAATTTTCGCGGTGCATTTTATTTCTGGTTTCAAATATTTTGGATGCCTATTATATATTTAAGGTTCAAAAGGAAGTTGACCTTCAGAATATTGGAAAAAAAAAAAAAAAAAAACAATGAACAATTTATCATTGTCAATGAAGCGCTATCATATCTAACATGCGAATTGTTGAGCAATAACACTATTGTGGAAATATGTTTTGATTGCAATTTATCACATTTATTGAGAATTTTAACTCAAAATAATAAGTAATAAGCGTATTTCTTTATAGATGTATCATATTGCCCAATATATATATTTATTTACAGCGAATACTGATTAAAAATGAGTACATTGTATTAGCAGCATTCTCACATGACTTACCACTCAACATGGCGTAGCACGGGAGGAGATAATGTTTGGGTTGTAATGGAGAATCAAAGGTAAAAATACCTGTCGGCGTAAACTTTGCTCCCCCATGTAAGGTTGCATGTAATAGATCTTCCCATTAATCTTTGTACATTCAATCATGACGTGTTGCAAGGTTAGGAAGACATTTAATGTCTCCGCCGGAATATTTCAAAATTCTTCACAACGATGGTAACAAGTACACCTACTGTAAATATGGCTTGATGTTGGAGACACTGCATGGCAAATTTCTCAGCATTTTCCTGTTAATAGACGTCTACTTGGAAGACGCTATTTTTTCTGGTACGAAACAGGTGATCAGGTTTTTCATTCCTGCTATTGTTTTGAATACTGTGCTCCTCTGATGACAAACTGCATAATGGTATTTCGATGTATGTCAGCAAACGTTCATGAAATAGCCACTGCACTTGCCTAATCATTTTCTGAACTGAATACCCAAACACTTTACCCATAGTTCCAAGCACTTTTCACGTGCTCTGTGCACACTTAATGTCTTCACTTTCGTTTCTAGAACGAACAAGGTCGTTGAGGAAATAGTACATTATTTTCAGACAGAGGTAGCATTAATCATTGTAGACCTAAATGTGCATTTCTATTTCTCAGATTCAAATTCCTTTTTACATAATAATAATAATAATAATAATAATAATAATAATAATAATAATAATAATAATAATAATAATTTCTGTTAATAGTCATTCAAAATATTCCCTTCTAGAAAACATTTCTTCCGCTATGTTAAAACAAATTTATGGACGTTTTCACAAAACTCAATATTTAGAAAGTTTTAGTTATATACAAACTTAAACATGTAGATTATAATGAATGTTGTAGCAGGAATTGGGTGCTCGGGGGATGTAGTTGTATGTTGTTGACTGCTGGGTTGATGGTGGTTTCGATGTCTGCCCGGGCTGCTCACTGATGACGTGGTTTGCTCCAAATTCTGTTGAATTTTATCTCAGGGTCCACTGGAGTGTTTCGGGATCAGTATAGATCCACGGGAACGAGAAATGTATTGCCCAAAAATACACAAGGTTGACTTGTTTAAAATATTTTATTCACATGTAAAGTACTTCCTAACCGTTCGCCGCTGACTTCGCTACTCACTTAGACTGGCTTCCTGAGTGAATATCTGGATGTCTGAATGTCCCTCTGAATCTATGAATGTGTGAGTGTAAATCTGTGAATGTATATCTACTGAATGTCTGAATGTGAATCTATGAATGTGTGAGTGTCTATCTTCTGCGAGTATCCCTCTGAATGCATGAATGTGTCTCTACCGAATGCGTGAATTCCCGAGTGCACCTCTGACTTCTGTACTCTAGTTTTTCTACTACATCGCCACGCCTTTCGCTAAATTAAATTCCCTCGTATTTTATCTATTTTCGTGTTGTACTTTCATCATTGGTTATCCTAAAATTATTATTTATCTAAGTTCTCCTGATTCGTTAACTTTTATCCGAAGACCATTGGCTAGAATTATTCTTTCCCCCCCTGATCTAAGGTCTTCCCACGAACTTGAATTTTCCCAGAACAAGCTGTCATAAATTTCGGCCCTTTCCTTACATTCTGATTTCTATCGAAAATCTTTTGCCTTGCTTAGTTTGTAGATTCCTAAATGTTCCCGGAGATAACGCACGTGTTTTCGGCTTTCCTGTAATAAAACATTTTCGTCTCCGTTCTGACATTTTCATTTTCTCTTAAAATATTTTTAAGTCTGACTTTGTTAAATACTATCCCGTTACGGCCACATGTTTTATTGTCAACTCCTAAGTATTTCCCGGGTAGAAGGTTCGTGACCTAACAAAAGATAGTTTACCCTTTCTTCAGCCTTGTCTAAGGAGCGGTCTGCGGAGAGGTGTCAGGTATACATTCTCTTTCTAACATGTTTTACACAAAATGTATACAAAACCCTTTTGTAAGTTACAAGTTACAAATTATTTCTATTCCTGTTATACCTATCTCAAAATGATTTTCTTATATATACATAACAATTATCCTTATAAAATATAATGCCTTTATAAATATCACTCTGCAGCCTTTTAATTAAATTAATAAAGGCAGCCATATTTCCGGCTTCAATGTACACTTCAAAATATATTAAAATATTTATACATATGCAAATTATTACAGAGAATTTGAGAAATTATACTAAACGCCATTATCTAAAAATAAGTTTTTTAAAACTCAATATCTAAAGTTAAAAACTAACTTAATTGTGCCCAAGGATTATGACATGAACAAAATATTAGTCATTACAACAGGTTAGAAACGCAGAGTAGCCGCGGATCAAACAAAGTTTCCTCTCACATATATTTCACTGTAAGAAAACAAGAAAGCTTAGTTCCCTGTGTGATCTGCTGCTCTTGTTCTCAAAATAGGAATTCGGCAATGATAACAGCATTCATTAAAATTGCAGATAATGAAAATTTAATAATATTCTACACTTATTTTCAGTCAAAAGACATAGTTACACATCCAACTAATCGTATGTTTACAAATACAGCATATGGAACCTATCACTGTGCTCACGCGGTATCACAACCTCTTAACAATCATGGGAAAGGTATTTTGCAAAGACTGGATGACGTATCTGTCATAAGAAGAAATCTAGTCCTAATTCTGTGCTACGAGAAGAAGAACGTTTTAATTCAAGGAAGCCTACACAGGTTCTATGTTTCAAGAACGGAATGAGAATTTTAAAACCAATTACCAAGGCTACAGAGATTTATACTTTAATACTCAAATCATGTAAGCCAGAAAAATAACGAAAATGCAAGAAAATTTATTTACCCTCCAAACAAACCTACCATGTTTTACCGGCAGGTTTTCCAATATTAATGACCCATAGATGAAAATATTTTCAAGGATCGGTATGAAAATGAAGGACTGTAACTAGTAAATATCCGTTATTTGTTGCAAATTTGTATTACATTATTCCATTATCCTTTTGTTATCTAAGGCCCATTCGCTCCTTAATAAATAACTTTTAAGTTATAAAGTTTATGTAATTCAGGTTAGGTATTTCAATGTTTTGGTATGCTTTTTTTTTTTATTGATTTATTTATGGACGCTCTTTAACATCTCAGGTCATCAGCGTCCCATTCAACTGCCGACAAATTTTGCTCACGGGCTTCTCTTTCAGGCTTGAGGTTCTTTATCGTGCCGTAAATGTACGACACGGAACCCACTGCTTTACTTCCCTTCCGAAGGAAGCCATACTTAGGATTTTTACGCCCGAAAAAATCCATCGGTTCTGGCTGGGTTCGAACCCGCGTTCTTGGGTGTAGGAGGCAAGTATGGTAACCACTGCCCCACCAGGACCGACGTTTTGGTATGTCTCTCTGTGTTTTCCAGTATATAAAGAGAAAACTGTAGAGATATAAATAATACATATATGCCGATTTAATTTATTGGCCTACTTGAATGTAGCAATCAAATCGGGTAGAAATTGGAAGTATGAGCGTTTCAACTGTTCCTAGTTTTCTTCTTTTATTTATAGGTAGGAATATTTAGCATAACCGTGATAACGATGCTAAAATATGAAGATTAAAATGTACGCTAAGCGAAAAACCGTCATACAGTTACTGATCAGCTCACTTCAAGTTCATCTACACGATGTTAACATGCTATTGTTCTCTGATCACATTTAGGCTATATTGCCAACTGTTTCATAATAAGCTAATTTGTAGGCATCAAAGCAGAATTCCTGTAGCAGCAAGATAACTGAAAATGCGCATGCGCAAGAAAAGTGGGGCAACAGACTGGGATGACATTAATGTGTCAAGAGTCTAAAGAAGAAGAAAATTATGGAGGCCAGATGCTGAGGTTTGATTTCAAGGTTAAAACTACAGTCAATCCAAAATATCACTTTCAGATACTGCACTTATTTCTTTCAGTTTATACTGCTGACATTGGCATCATTTATACAGTGCGTCCGATCACCGACGTGCTGTCACTCAGTTTTGCTACGCCACTGGACAAAAGTCACTTTTACCGGTATAAGAACAACGTCATCTGTTAACGTTCTCTGTTGTTAACATCTAGGCTACATTTCCAACTGTTTGGTAATAATCAATTTGGCGTCAAAGCAGCATTCCTGTAAATAAACTCTCATACGCAAAGGAATGGGGCAACAAACTGGAATGATAAGATGTCAATGGTCTAAAGCAGTAAAATATCATGGAGACCAAATGCTGACGTTTGATTTCAGTCAAATAAAAACTTCTCCTTCAGATACTGCAATTATTTCTTTCAGTTGCCGACATTGACATAGCACGATCATATTGTACATACTGTCTCTAGATTCTGCCACACCATTAGGACAAAAGACACTTTCCCAAGAACACCTCCATCTGCTTTTAAACATTAAATACAAAGAAAATTAAGAAGTGGGCTCACTTCATTACAGTTATTCGCATAAGGGTAACTAAAGTTCAGGCCATGTGCTACATTTAAGTGGTATGTCAGAAAGCATCTATACCCTCCCAGTAGATATCTCTCAATCATACAGAAATAGCAGTTCGGTACGGATACGTGAACATCCAGGCCAAGTTCAGCATCTACGAACTACTCTCTCCATAGTGAACTATCTTTATTGGCACATAGATAACGATGAATTTTTATGAACTGCAGTATCTATTTTTAATGACAGAAGAAAACCGTTATCACAAACACCGCGAAAGAAAAGTGCAGCTAACTAGAGGAGGCATTCGTTTTATGTAAAAATGTGAACTGCCTTCATACACAACAGGCAGAAGACACGACAAAATAAACCAGAAAAATGTTGGCGATTCTTCTGTTCACGAAGGAAGATCTGGTGTATAAACAACGGAACAATTAAACAGATAGAAGAAGTTAAAACGTGGGTAACATGGGTCTGCCGTTTCGAATATTTTGGCTTTTTCAGGATCATAGTTAGAAATATCTTTTTACAATTAGCCAACACCTATGAATAACTTGTATGGATTTTACGTGGAGAACATATAAATGTATCACACAACACATGTGCGTGTGTGCAAGTGAAATAAATATCTGTGAAGATGCGCAACTACTGGAATGCTTCATTTTATATCTGCCATCTTCACTTTCAGTTACTGCAGTAGAATCTTAAGTTTCGTTAGTTTACATCCAAAATGTTGTAGCATGTTTTTGCATCTTATTCCAAGAATAGTAGCAAAATGTTTCTCATCTACTCTTGCTATATGTAGTTTCCAAACTTATTTCTAATTCTAACTTCTAATATATTAATACTATTCATTGCATTAATAGCTTTCATTACATATTTCTTCTAAATATATACTATTTTATTTTTAAACACTGTACGTTCATCAACCTTTTCTTACAATTACCTACGTATTCACTGAAAACAGCACTGCGTTTACAATTATTTAGAAATTTACAGTGATATTGTATTTAAAAGGCTTTAAATGATCGTATTGCAAAATTTCCTAGAAAAGGTACGGCCTGTCCCATTCAAAACAGTTACTATGTGAAAACCGAGTTGTTTTTAGGTTTCCTTTACAATATTTGAGTATAGGCGCCCTTTACTTTATTTTTCTCGGCTATTCTTTTTAAACCTCAAAGTTATCAACCCCTTCCTGCCAACGTTAATCAAGAAAAGTAATGTCTATTATCTCAGAAAATCTATTGTTTCTTTAGTTCAAATCCACTGCAGTATATATTCAAGCATTATAAACACGAGTTCGCAAGCGAAGAAATGGGAAAACAGAAAGGAAAGAATTGGAATTTTTAAACAAAAATGTACGTACAGAAAAAAAATGTATTCTTAGCCAGAAGCTACAAAGTTATGGTCAGGTTATAAATGGGTTAATATGCCTAAGAAATAAAGTAGTCCTTTCATATAAAATCAGTATGAAAGTTTGGAAGTCAAACAAGTACTCATAGTGAAGAATGCTTCTATTTGGCTACTTTCAGGTGTAAAGAATTAGTCTGTGTGCTGCACGATTTGCCTACAAATTGCTGTTTCTTCATTTAAATGTTTCCTGTTTTTCTTACGTTACTCCACCTATTTTCAGTTTTATAAAGAGGTAACCTTTATAAAACAAATACATTCGGTATTTTTTATTTATTTTGGCTACAGGCTTATGGATTAAATTTTTTGTTACTCCTTTGCTTTGATTTGAGGAAATATTTGCCTTTTTTGAAATTGCCTGTTGTTAGGCGGAAAACAAGAAAAGTTTAGCTGCAACATTGAGGGTTATTAAACGAAGGATATTTCGGACATCATAACTAACGTTTGGAACACTATGACTAAGTCGTTGTAAAGGTAAAATTAAATGCGCTGAGGAATTGGTATATTGGTTAGAATTCAAATAAATATGTACATAATGAACAAACCTCTCAACGCTTTGAGAGATACGCTCTTCCTCATAATGTTTCATTCAGACGATATCTATCACATGCATTTCTATAAAGGTCTTCTATTAAAACTTTGTTAAAGTTCCTGGTTACATAAAATGCATACACAACTTCGCTAATATTTCATACTTACAGAGAATAAGATTTGCTAAGATACTTCCTACTTTAATTCTTGAAAAGCCCAAGTTTGCATGAATATTAGTATAACATAGAAACTTAAATTTCTGGCACAACAGCCTGTGAGCCGCAAGGCCTGTTACAGATAACAGCATTTTATCGAGAAATTCCGATTCTTTACTCTTATATCAGACAGCCCATAATGCGAGGGCTGTCCGAAAAGTTCCTCGCCTATACCATAAATAGTCATACAATTGCCAAGATAACCATTTTTTGCATTGGTATAACACTCTTAAATATTAATTTGAAATAGTCAATCAAAGAAATGTAGTTATTCCAAAAAGTTGGTAACATTGAGTGTCGAGTAGAGATAAAAGTTCTTCGTGAATCATGGTTTAATGCCAAAGGAATTTCATATCAAATTTATATAAGTTTATGGGGACTCTTCTGCATTTTTAATTATTAAAATGGGCTGCTGAATTTTAAGTATGACCATAACAGCTTTTAAAATGACCCAGGCAAAGGAGGTCCAAAAAAATGCATCAGCAGCAAAATTCATTGGAAAAATACACAATGACCGGCGGACTAAAGTGACTGTAATTGTTGAGGCTATAGGTATCTCAAAGGAAGTGTGGGTTGTATTTTACTTGAAAAAGTTTCGCATCCATCGCACACTAGCAGCAAAATAGTAGACACGAGCCGGTCGTTCAGCGCCAGATGTATTCCACCTACAAGATAGATAATGGCATCAATATTTTGGATAATAAAGTCAGTTATCTAATTATCTTCAGAAGGGTAAGACTATAAGTTCAGAGTGCCATTTTTAAACTAACTTGATGAGAAAATCAGAAAGAAAGAATGCACCTACTCACTAAAACGATGGGACAATTGAGTGTTTGGAAATATGAATTGTTTGAGCATCCAAAATACTCCCAAAATTTGACCTTTAAACTTCGGCATATTTCCAAAACTCAAATATTTTCTCGCTTACATTTATTAAATTTAATTTTTTTTATCAATCAGCTGTAGGGACATATTTTGCAGGCGATCTGTAACTTCTGTAATATCAAGGCAAAATTAGTATACGGGAGCATAGTTGGAATGTATGTATTGATTTAAAGAGATTACTATGAAAAACACAAATAATGTTCACAGTTAACAGCTCGTTCCTTCACTGTTGGACCCAGACATTTCAAACCGCCCTCAAGTTACCCTCGCGAAGATTAGTACAAGCAACATTTAGAATGTTCCAGCTGGATTACTTGGTTCGGCAGCAGTCAGACACACTAAGCACTAGGCGATGGAGAAGGTCAGAACGCATACTGTGTTTCCCGTCCGACACTTTACGTGAAATAATACAAATCTTTTGTGTATTCGTACATTGCCCTATACTTAAATGTGTAAACGTTGCAGTAGAATTACAACCCCTATGTATTATCTCATGCAAGAATATAGATCATGCCGAGTCTGTAGAGGATAGAAGTACATTAGCGAACACAACCACCACCTTCAAAACTTAGTAAGGGATCTTTAAAGATTTTATTAATGATGGAATACAATATAGCATTAAATATTAGTCGTTTAAGTAGAAAAAAATTACAAATGTGAAAGTTTGTAACAATTATAATGCACATTAAGTACGTGGCATTTTCATACGGACACTGGAATTACAGATATGCTTTAACCAGTAAGCCAACTGTGACCATGATTAAGAAGAGTTCATTTGAGAGTATTACACATTCAAATTAGATGTGACAATGTTCATTACTGATATAATAATAAATGAACAGAGTTAATATTCTGTACATGTGGTCCTGGTGGTGAAGTGGTAATCATGATTGCCTCGTAAACGCAACATAGCGGGTTCAATCCCGGTCGGGGTCGATGGATTTTTTCGGGCGTAATAATTCCAAGTATGGCTTCCTTCAGAAGGGAAGTAAAGCCGTGGGTCCCGTGACGTACATTTACGGCACGAAAAAGAACCTCAAGCCTGAAAGAAGAGACCTTTAAGCAAAATTTACCATGTTTCACGCCCTGAATTTAATGAGACGCTGATGACTTGAGAAGTTAAAGAGCGCCGATAAATAAAGCAAATAAAAAATGTGCATAAATAAAGAAACTAGCAAAGCAAAATCTATTTTCTATACATTTTATTTTATGTATTATTAAATATTTGATATACTATTACATATCTCTTAACTTAATATACAATTTTAAATGTTTCAATATTATAGAACTGTTATCAATTGTTGATATAATATTTACACATTTTGCAATACACTGAATAGTATCTATGTTTTAGTATTATTAGAGTGCTCTTTATCTATCGCTCGTTGTTGTCTAGGATTCATATATTTTCCTTTCTCGTTCTCAAAAGCACCAGAAGTTGCAACAATTTGTTGTTAATCTTGGCACCAGCAGCATCAGTATCGGTAACGAAAATGAACTTAGTGCATTTTACTAGCTTGGCTCATGCTTTTCAACAGGAGGTAAATGAACTTATGTCAGAAATGATATTTTTCTAAATCTCCCGATTGGGTAAAATGCTACAAGCAGCAATTACTTGTACTACTACCTCCGCAACTTGTGATTCAAAATCGTGAAGTCAGATGAGAAGCTTTCTTGTGACTCTGCAGAGTTTGTGAGCGAATTGGCTTTCCTATATTATCTTGAAACTGCAGACTTCAGATATGCCTCTTCAAGGAGCTGTGGAAAGGTGCAGTTCAGAAGTTTCGTGTTGTACCAGGTGAGCTGATTTTCAAATTACATGTACAAAATTGTTAGTTTTACTAGCTAAAAACTGAACAAAATTAAATAGGAAAGATATTTTCTAGTATGTATAAATATTTAGTTCAAAAAGAATCTAAATATTTTGTTACATATAATTGCTTCATTACATATTAAAACGTTTGACTACATAATTAAGTACATGTTCTCAAAATGATGTTACGTAAATTTCGGGCTCTTGTCATTAGGTTTTATCCGTAAATATTGCACAGCATATTTTCTGTGCTTCTAACAGATATGCTCTTTGCAGGTGCCGTTGTAAAGTGACCCTTATGTGCCCCGCCCTTCACTCTTCATAGTTATTTTGGTACTTAGATCAGGTTCTAACACACGAAATACTAGCCTTATTAGATGCTAGTATGAAGATGAGGTTTTCTCGAAATAATACCATGTTTTTGTTGCGATAAAACGATTAAATAACAACCATTAAAGAGCCTCTATTGCCCGAGTTATACACATGATTAAATTGTTGATCGATTCAAGGAGCTGGAAATAAGGCTACGGGAAAAATGGTGGACATAAAATATCACCTTAAGCGCTGTTAATAGAAACCGTGGTTCATATTAACACACATTTACAATTCAAATTGATTTAAAATTACAGTTGATTAAGTAAAAAATGGACTACATATTATAATGAAGGACCCATTAAAGGAATAGGTGTTGAGTAGCTGACATTTTCCAGTGATATAGCTGTTTCGCTAAAATGTATAAAAGTTTTCTACGTGAGTGGAGATAAAGCAGACTAACGGCTTACTTTTATTATGATTATTTTGCGCTCAACCTCAACAGATATTCGTTGCGCTGGACAATGTCTGTCCTTAACTTACATAAAATTATCAAAAGCTGGGTGGAGTTCAAATAACGACTACGTTTTCTCATCATGTTGAAATTGCATGCAAACAAGAATAACAGTATATTTCAAAGCCGCTCTCAATAATAGACGCTATGAAAATATTAATAGCTAATCAAGGAAAAGTGTTTCTTTACACAAATAGATAATTCCTGAGATTACCAATTTGTTGAATAAATATGTTGGAACATGAGGTAAAGAAATTCTTCGCATTTATAAAAAAAATCAGTGTTCGGTTCTCAATTTAGAAAATCAGAGCTTTTTAAATAAAAAATGTTAAGGAAAGGACATTTTAAACCTTATCGAAGGTATATTATTATTATTATTATTATTATTATTATTATTATTATTATTATTATTGTTATTATTCAGAAAGTATATGAAACGTTTAAAACTTAATATTAATACTTAATATTCTGGAACAACAGTGTTCAATTTTAATTTCTAAAGAAGAGAGATGATGCTTTGCATATAAAAGTTGTGATGTATGCGACTTAAGAGACAAATTTGAATTTGGAGTTCTGATTGTAAGTTTTGCAATGTTTTTAGATGAATGAGATTTTACATTAGTAGTTACAAACGATTTCAAGGCCTTGTTTGAAAGTTCAGAAAAATATAGGACTCGTTACCTCAGCCTGCGCAGTTTGCACCTGAAAGAACCATGCAGTTGACAAGGAAACTAGGAGTATTCCAACTGGCCCACGTTTTTGGGTGGTGGTTGAAAGCTCGCCAGAACAAATTACCGCCTTCTAATTTACTTCAATTCAACAAATACACATCGTATTTTATCACCTTCGGTTTTTCTTAATTAATTTTTTGTATCTTTACATTCAAGAAGAAATTATTTTAGCAGTGCCGTAATGATTTGTGCACCACATTGGAGCGCCCAGGGTTCCGCGTACTGCAGTTTGTACAGTTGATCTGCAGCAACTCAAACAAAGAAAATTTCAATTTATAACAGTAACAAAAAAAGGCGTATAAACAAAAATGTTGAACAATAGTACTTCATGCTGGGTGAATGTATAGACAATTGGCACGTCAAGTTCGAATACGTTATTAGCAAGAGAATATTTGACTTAGAAATATGACACTTTATCTCTATAAAAAACGAAATGTTAACCAATAAACGCACGCATTCTGAAAGACATGAGGCGATAGCTTTAGTTCTGAACTACAGCATAGTACTTTTACAGAGATACATTTTGAGTAGTTTTAGGCATGTTGGTTTTAATTTTTAAAACGGGCAAGTAATTAGGTACATATTTATTACGTTTAATAAATTGTAATAGAAACTGCTTGTTTTTATTGCATTCAACGCGTAAGAGATGCCGTGCAAGTACTTGATACTTGTATTCCTATATTATTTTTACTTAGAGCTTGGAAAATGCATAAATGGATAGTACTTATTAAAATACAATGTTCAAGCGCTGAGAAGGAAATTGCAAATATATGAAAACTGTAAGTGCTAGGCATAATGGGGCGGTCACATTGCAAGAATGGGGGAAAATAGGTGGATCTACAAGATCTCCATGTGGGATCCCTGGATAGGAAAAATGACACAAGGCAGACGCAGAAGAAGATGGACAGACCTCTTCAAGGAACATGCAGGTCCAGACTGGTCAAGAATAGCAAGAGGAAGAGAAAAATGGAAATTTCTCGAGAAGCAACCAGTGCAGTGAGAAATGGAGTAACCAAAGAACAAATCAGTAAAATTGTCCTAAACAGCATACGAAGGAGCAAGTTCATCTTAAATCAGTATATGTTTCTCAACGTGTAAGCCATTTTTAAAATTGTTATAAATATTACATGCCAATTTTCCCGGTCCAGCTACATTGCGCGAAAATGGATACTGACACGATTGTTCCTTCAAGTTGAGGCCGCACGAACAGCTGAAAGAAGTTCTGGTGATTTTCAGATATTGGCTATTATTAAGAAAAAGCAAAGCTTTCCCTACCTGTTAGGAGGCCTTTGCCCTAAGGGACACAATAGGCTATCTTTATACTTGTATATGGTCTGGAAAAGCGCATTAAGGCAGGCAAAACCTGCAATAAGGTTATTTAAGTTACTGGCAGCATGAGCGCGACTGCTTACTGCGGAAGTGCAGCCGCCGTAATCCAAAATGAGGATAATTGACTTGCTGCGCAGAAGTTACTATCATATTTTGAAGATGTACATAGTAACAAAAAGGTATGTCAAAATTTTCGGGAAATAGTCCTTGCATATAAAGGATGCAAATATGTTATATGAAATACTCTATTTACTTGTTTAAGCCCTTTGTCTACAACTCCGCTAACACAGTGCGATATGCAAGCTACGATATAATATACAATAATCCCACAAGAGAACAGTTGCTTAATACGTATATTAAGTTAACATTCGCTTTTACCTCTGTTAAATGGGGAGGTGTTGTAAACTACTATTAGTTCCTAGATTCACTATTGTTGTCGTTCAGTACACATAGTCCACTTGTTATGTTACTTCATTGCTTGACGTAGCACCGAGCACATAGTGTCAGTTCTGTTTGTTTACGGACCTGGTTCCAGGCACATTAAAATGAGGTATTCCAATGCGAAGTATGCAGATGTTCGGGATCTATGTATCTATGGATTAGCCGAGTCTTCGTGCTCGTATAATACAGGGCTGCAGCAGCGTAACAGGGAGTCCATGTGACGGCGAGTAACAAAAATATGTCAAATGCACTGATGTAATCCTAGAATATATATATATATATGAACATTTTTTTCTTTCTTTGAGCTAAGGAAGAGCGTAACTGGATGGAAATGTTGGATTTAGTTTCGCATTCCTGTGTGTGGTGCCTATCTACGTGTCACCTGATTCATAACCTGCATATACACGAAACAGGTATATTTCAACATTACTTTCATTGAAATAGATTCAAAAATACATATTGAAATATATTAGCCGGGATACCTTTCGAAACTAAATAGAAAAATGAAAACCAAAGCTAAATTATGATAGGTGCTAACGCACAAAAATAATTCTATTACAAAAAATAAGTTCTAACAGGTCGCTCTAAATTGTTTTAATTATCTATAAACGTTACAGAGCTACTAAAAACAAGATGTTCAAAACAGTAAACCATTTCAACATGAGTAAAAGTGTTGATAAACGATTACTAAGAACGAAATGAGCTTTTACTAAATGTGTTTCAGTACAGAGTTTGTTTAATGTACAGTTTCTCTAATAGAAGAATAAAATTAATATATATTTCCTGTAAAAAAATTTAAATTTCAAACAACGGCACAAGGTTTGTCAGAAAAAAAAATTAAATTGTAATAACACAATGGCAGATACTTTATTAACTATAAAGGGAAATATGCGGAAAACCACAATCAGAATATTTTCACTATGCAGGGAATAAAAAAAGAGTTGAAATTTACAGACATGGACCTGCATAAAGATATCACCATAGAATCCTATAGTAAGGATAATAATAATGCGTTCGCATAATTATTAAAAATTAATCATAAAATAACATATTGAAAAATGTGCAATAATTTCATTGTTTACATCTCTTAAACTTTGCAAACCAACAAATAAATTAAGGTTATTTGCGTTATCGGCTGGCAGAGCGCGACTGCGTAGTGGGAGAAACAAGTCAAGGCCGTTTAATCATGTACAAGTAGCAGCTTGTCTTTACCTTGATAGATACACTGCCAGTGAGTGGTTGTTCGTTCGCGTGTTATTTGTGTGTAAATTTTGTGACTTACCATAGTATGTAAATAGCTTGGCCACTTGTGTGTACATGTGAAATTAAGAACTGGTTTACATCCTGAGTGCCAACACACTTTTTATATCTAAATCAGCTCAAGGAATTTTGTTTATATCACTTCTATTAAGATGTGAAAATTGTTAGAAAGTACAAGATGTTTCAGTAATAGGGTTATCAATGGCATAGAAAAGGACATACAAGATATAGGAAACGAAAGGAATGTGATATTTGGGCAATATTAAAATCATAAGTTTCTTAAATTCTTGTTCATCCAAAGGTATAATTAAAACCAACATTAAAAACACTGACTTTTGAAATCACACTGAAAAAAATATTATCAATGAAGTTTCTCCTGTTAGTTTAGACGGTGAAATAATTACTCGTTCTGAGGTATGTTACCCCATTCAATGTAACTAATATTTCTGGAAAAAAATAAAAACTAATAATACTTTTAAGTACTCTTTTCTTTGAGCTTCAATTCATTATTTTATTTTATCAACATTTGCTGTTAGTTGTTATAATTTAATGTTAAAGAAAATCGCGATACGCCAAACTCATTGCAGGACATGACTGCTGAAAAAGGGAATATCTAGATTGGAAACAGCATAGGGTGCTAATTTCCTTCACTTATTTATTCTGCTTATTAATCATGTTAGTGATATAAAATTATATATTTAGTGTTTATATCTGAAAGTAGACATCAACTCACTGTAGAATTATACTTCTTTCGTTGAATTATTTTATAAATAGTTAAAAAAATGTAATCCCTATTGGAATCAATCCAGTGATTGTAGTTAATCTTTAACCTTTTACACTTGCTAACTTCTACAGATATTGTTGCTATAATTGTTTTTGTAGTTTGCGATCGTTGGTAACCATGTTTACTGTAGGGAGAGTTTGGTACAGCAGAATGACTTCAGCTATTCTTTGGGCATGATAGAATTTACAACCTCCGTCTGTCTTGAAGAGCTCTATACGAACTGTATTCCGGAGGTCATATCTGTTTCCCTGGTGTCTGACATTGTTTCGTATCTGCACCGGAAGTGCTTACTGTAAAACTTGATGATAGCTAGAAATATGATTAGTCAGGATCCAGTAACTAAACAAAACTAAAGAGAAAAGAGCACTGATATGTGTCGCTGCATGGCAAAGGTTTTGCCTATTGTGCTGTAAAGAGAAGCCGTTCACCTGTAGAGGTGACATGGTCCATGATTCCTCTGGAATGCCTGGAGTAGGAAATGGGCTTTCGAATGTAAAGTGACAGCTGCACAATACACAGCGAAAAGAGAAGCTATTTAACTATAACAAATTGTGTGATTCCTCATCCCAGAATTGTTTCTCTTATCACAAGTTGTATCTGTGTCTCGTAAGCAAGAGTATTTGTTTCACCTTTACGTGCTTTGTTCTGATTGGAGAAACAACTAGTTGTCATTTGGTGGCCTGTTTTAAATTTAGTGCTCTGAGAACAATGAAACAGCATGAAAGAGCAGAGTATAAGGGTCTTATTTATTTTTTTCATTCTTACTATTCCTATTTAAGCCTTTACCAGATATCCAGGGGTAAACACATCATATAAAAGTTAGCAAAGAGTAATATTAAGTTTTTATTTTGTCCACAAAACAATTAGCTACAAGTTTGTTAACAGAATATCCTGTTGGGTTTTTATTTCTAGCAACAAGTAGTAGTAGTAGTAGTAGTAGTAGTAGTAGTAGTAGTAGTAGTAGTAGTAGTAGTAGTAGTAGTAGTAGTAGTAGTAGTAGTAGTAGTAGTAGTAGCAGTAATAGTAAGGGTAGTAGTAGTAGTAGTAGTAATAGTAGTAACAGTAGTAGTAGTAATAGTAGTGGTAGTGGTAGTAGTGGTAGTAGTAGTAGTAGTAGTAGTAGTAGTAGTAGTAATAGTAGTAGTAGTAGTAGTAGTAGTAGTAGTAGTAGTAGTAGTAGCAGCAGCATTAGTAGTAGTAGTAGTAGTAGTAGTAGTAGTAGTAGTAGTAGCAGTAGCAGCAGCAGTAATAGTAGTAGTAGTAGTAGTAGCAGCAGTAGTAGCAGCAGCAGTAATAGTAGTAGCAGCAGCATTAGTAGTAGTAGTAGTAGTAGTAGTAGCAGCAGCAGTAATAGTAGTAGTAGTAGTAGTAGCAGCATTAGTAGTAGTAGTAGTAGTAGTAGTAGCAGCATTAGTAGTAGTAGTAGTAGTAGTAGTAGTAGTAGTAGTAGTAGCAGCAGCAGCAGCAGTAGTAGTAGCAGCAGCAGCATTAGTAGTAGTAGTAGTAGTACTAGTAGTAGTAGTAGTAGTAGTACTAGTAGTAGTAGTAGTAGTAGTAGTAGTAGTACTAGTAGTAGTAGCAGTAGCGGTATCTTTGTTATAAATGTTGATATATGCATTACTAATGTACAGAGGGCGCCAAAAATATATGCACGTTTCAAGCAAAGAAAAAACTGTGTTAAAGTTACAAAACTGAATTTACACAAACAGAAAATGTTGGGCAGTAATCATCTTAGACTTTTACAGTTACAATATTTGCTCAAAATGCCCACCATCGGCGTCGATACGCTTCTGAGTACGTTGAACTACTGATTGAGCAACGTTTGCGTAAGTGTCCTCGGCGAATGCAGCACATGCCGTTTCAATTTCTTCCCGAAGTGCTTATAGTGTAGCTGATTTTCTACGGTATACAACATCCTTAAGAACTCCCCATAGGTAGAAGTCCAACGGAGTTAGATCCGGAAAACGCGGTGGAAACTTAATTGAACCTCTTCCTCTTCTCCAAAACCTTGGATACTTCAAAATTGCTTTCCGCTATTGAAATGACAATCTGGGCTGCATTCTGTTATAGCAACGCAAGCATAACGTAATTAGAGTCACATCTGTTTACAGAACATCATACGATAAACTTGGCTTAATTTGTTCATTGTTGATTAACAATAGTCTTGACTTCATTTGTTCATTGTTGATTTACCTGTCACGTAGCAACGCTACCATAATGTATGTGAGTCATATGTGTTTAGAGAACATCATACTACATATGACTGTTGTTTTCCGGTCCAACTTTGAAGTATATTAAATAGATATCTACTGTGAAACTGTGTGTACATTTTGGCACCCTCGGTATTTTATGCATGGGTCGTAGAACAAATAATAATACACATAAAATAATATTAATAATAAATAAACAAAAAATGGGCAGAACATATTTATATATATATGAATGCAAACATATTTAATTATTTGTAATTATACTAGTTAATGCGTTCTAACCAGAAAATAAATCACTTCTACCTTCGCGCGCATTGGCTAGGAAAATGTCTGCATTCAATTAGTGTGGTTTGTAAGCAGGTTCTAACATGCCCATCGACTTCAAAAGTCTTAAAAATTTCAGGAAAGAGCGTTTTTCTTAGATATTCCCAGTGAGTACATTAGGCCAGAATATATACCCATTCCTCATCCCCTCCATAAAATGGGCAGATTATCCTAACAGAGCTATCAGTTACTTTTGAGCCTACATATTGCCTTTCTCCCTAGAAAAAGCATGTATACCTCTTTACCACAGGTTAACTTAATTTCATTGATAGGCTCAAGGAGACTTTCGTGTTGCATTCTGTCTCGATTTCCTGACCGTTGATAGCCTCTAGCCTTGTTCTAAACTTCTATATGTTTTTATTATTTGCATTGCCTTGTTGCCATATTGAATCTAAGCTAATTCCTTGGTTCTCTTTCCACCTGTGCAGCCCTAAACACTGGAGTTATAATTTGCAACTGGTGTCTAGCATTTAGCGCGAGACGTGAACTGGTCTCCCTGCATTATTTTAAGCCAGTATTTCGCCGTCGTTGTTTTACTATTAACCGCATGTTCATAACAATCACCTCCTTCACGACTCCACACTTTGAAGTTTCTTTGGAGAGCCTGAGAGCATTTTTCCAAAAATCAATTTGAATTTTATTTACATGTTCAGCTCTCCCCCATCCCCATATTTCACTTTCTTATAGCATTCTTTATTTATGGACGCTCTTTAACATCTCAGATCATCAGCGTAGAATAGACTTATAGGTGTAGTATGAAAATAATTATCCGTGACTCAGTGGGTTAGGACATGTTTTTTTTTCTTCTTCTTTTTTTTTTTTTTTCTTTTTTCTTTCCTAAGAACCTTGTGTGTTGGTGGGTAACGTTTAACTCCTATTTCCAGTATGAACTCGTAAATAATATTACCTTTAGCCAGCCGCCTGTGGTGCCTCAGTAGTGAAAACGGGCGTTAAACACTACTCAAAAAAAAAAAAAAAAAAAAAAAAAAACCTTTAGCCAGACTCTCTGCTAAGTCTTCTTTAAGTAAGTAGATCGAATAAGTACATAGCCTTCAAGTGCATTAGAATTTATAGACTGTCATTCTGTTTCTACCACCGACTCAAGTATATCCCGGATGTGCATGAATAGTTGCTTACCTGCCGATGCAGTCCCCCGCCGCACAGTCGGTTTTCAGATAATTAGATGGTTCATTAGTTTAGATGGTCGGTTAGAATTGTCCTTAATAATTTTTCTCTTGAATAGCAACTCAATGCCTGTTTAATAACCTTCTGTCAGTTGGTTTTTCAAGATTGTTGTTTAGAGTAATTTTCTCTATGAACCAGAATGAAATAGGCTATAAAGAGCCAAAACTTCATTGTTAAACATATCTATTAAGTTATTGTAAAATTGAAATGTATTGCCATTCACAATAAACAAAACTGGATTTATCAGGCTAGTTATGTAGCCGAACCCGTCACACTGAATATTCACTCCCTTGTTTTATAGAACACTGTAGTTGATCCACAGGACCTAATCAGAAAAAATATTATGAACCCATATAACTACAATGTATAGAAAAAAATTAAAATCTGAAAATTAACAGAATATTCAATAAACACAGAATCAGAATGTCTAATGAAAGTATGGGATTTTAAAGGTACTACCTCTATGTTGATGCTTTCATGTGTTTCTGATGCTTTCAAGTTTTGCAACTTGAACAGACACTAAAACACAAAAGCACAATTGCCTTCATTAAAAGGCCTATGTTATTTAACAAACGCCACATACAATTTAGCACTTCCTATCAGTACTCGGGTCCTCCAATATTTTTCAACAATATAATCAAACCACTTAATGCAGAGCACACGTCCAAACGTTCGGCCGTCATTGACGAGAATCACAAAGGGTACAATTTGGAGAATCGTAGAGGTGAGACCTCAGACAGTCGTGTTTCGTCAACAATCGAAAGCGAGCGACAGCATCGTCAGGTACATAAAAAGTGTTCTCATTAAGAATCGTCCAATTTTTTGTCTTTAGTTGGCACGGTAGCTCCCGTTTTAATTTGTGTTTAAAAGTCCTATTTGTCAAAAGCTTTAGGGAATGAAATAGTGTTGTCTCTGGGTCAGCAAGGCTCCTTTTTAGGCAAGTAGTCCGCGTGTTCGTTTCCCACGATGCCACAGTGTGCAGGTACCTATTGGAAAGAAATTTTATGAGCAAGATTTTTCAGCAACAGTATGCATTCCAGAATTTGTTGTCAATCGTAATGTTAGTTTATGATCCTGGGGTGTGGACTTTGAATCCGAGAGAACCACTGCTCTACTAAACCCAGATTTCCTTAATTGTTGAACTGCCTCTGCAATACCCTCCATCTCACCACCAAAAGCTGTGGCGCATGTGCCCATAGATAAACAATAATTAAAAAGCTTACAAAAAAAAACCCAGATCCAACGCCATGGTCTCTATCTAACATGGAGCCATCCTTGAAGATATATAACCATTTACTTTCCGGAAATCGACTTCCAATAGTTTCGAGAGTTATTAACTTTTAATTGTTCCACATCTTACCCTTCTTTAGTACCTTCATAGCAAGATCGGAGTTTACATCAAGATGTATTTAATCCAATGGGCACATAGTCAAGGGCAACGTAGTAGTCTCATGATAGAGCTCTAAAGTGACCTTCAGAGCCGATTGTATAAAACTATTTGGTGTTATTAAATCCTATCTATATTTTATTATAATTCCTCCAAAAGAGGTTGCTTGATAGACTAGTAAATTTATCGTATAAAATAACTGCCATTCTTTGTATAGATGTATTAACAGGTTCCGTGTTTATCAAAATCTGTAAGGCAAGTATAGGAGTAGCTTTCACCGCACCTGTTATGATACGGAGGGCTTGATTTTGAAACACCTCTAGGCATTGGATGGTGTGATCCGGTGCAGTAACAAGGACTTCATTGCAATAGTCAATAACTGGTTGTATGAACATTTTGTATGTACGTAGTATTTAGTCTCCCTATTGCATCCCCATCTAGAACCAGCTAGTCGTTTTAGGATAGGGAGTCTCTTCTCGCCCTTTGCCTTCACACGTTCCGCATGTTTCTTCCAGTTCAAAAGGGAATCAAGTACACATCCTAGATAGGTGGTGGCTTCACTAACTTGCACAATCTCTCCTTGAAACTTGAGGTTGGGATAAAAGTTTGTCTATTCACAATAAAATACTGACATACAGTTTTACTCTTATTAACCCTTATCCCATTTTCGTTGTACCAGAGACCGGTCCTGGTGGTGTAGTGGTTACCATACTTGCCTCCTATACCCAAGATCGGGGGTTCGAACACAGCCAGGACCGGTGAATATTTTCGGGCGTAAAAAACCTAAATATGGCTTCCTTCGAAAGGGAAGTAAAGCCGTGGGTCCCGTGTCGTACATTTACGGCACGAAAAAGAACCTCAAGCCTGAAAGCGAGGCCTCTGAGCAAAATTTGTCGGCCGTTTCATACCCTGAGTTGAATGGGACGCTGGTGACCTGAGATGTTAAAGAGCGTCCATAAATAAAGCAATCAAAAAAAAAAAAGTAGTACCAGAGGTCCACTTTCCTGAATGCAATATCTCAGATCTTATTTAGGCTATCTTGTTTCTTTTTCTCTGCACTATCCCACATTACAAGGTCGTCGGCAAATAGGGCTGAGTCTATACCTGGTGCCAAAAAAAGGGTAGATCTTTGATAAAAATAAGAAATGGTCTGTATTTATTATATTTCCTAGGCGGGGATAAGCATTTTTCCGATTATCGATTTGTGAATGATTGTTAACTATACAGTGGTCGCATGAATGACAATGGTCATATTTCCGCTACTTTTCCATTGTTGTCAAGAGTAGTGAGCTCTTAAGAGCTTATTTTTATACTATAGGTAATCTTGTGCCTGCTAGCTGTTCATGTGATATTGTCTCTGTGGTGACAGAATCTAAATAAGTCACTAAAAGGAACTTTATGCCTAAACACAATCACAATTTACTTGCCAGACAAACACTGTATTACATGGTTCAGTACAAACTCAATTTTTGCAGTCGTTACATCACCTTCTGCCCACCTTGTTTCTGCTTCTATTACTTAGATAGAATAAAAGAGCGGCTATTCGCGTCATAGTTTTGGTAGACCTGTAGTGTGAGATATTAAGTGGTTGCATTGAGTGGTTTAATTGTAGTTTGTGACTGTTTCTTTTAATGTATGGTTTAATATCCCAAATCAGTGACTACAATGCCTAAAACAACAGAAATAGAAAACAAGAAAGATTGAAGAGGACATTGATAATGTATGCTTATTTAGATACAACATATGTGAAATAAAAAGTTTTTTGTGCGCTAATATGGGTAAAAATATTGAGTACAGGATTTCAGTTCTTCGTTTCGATTATAATAATTATAATACAATAATTTCAGCAATATAATTATTATTTAAGTAAAGCATGCATATGAATATTTTTATTCATTCTGAACATGGTTACACTTTCTTTTGTTATTTATATTATATCCACATGGACATTACACTCTTATTCTCTAAGTTGAAAAAAGCTGGTTTAGCTTCTTGAATTGTATATTTTAATGAGAAAACTGTTTAAATTACATTGATTTATGTGCTTTATTACAATTTAAAATTATAAACATGTTCTATTTTATGTTTTAACTAAAACACATTGTAAATATTATTGTAACTTACAGTTACAAAGTATTTGTCTTCTTTCATACTTTCTGCTAATTATTTAATACAAATTATATTATAAATTGACGAACTAATTGCTATACTCGATTAAATGCTGGTTTAAATGTCCAATAATGCTGAATATAGTTACGTCGCTTTCGATAACTATTGTCATCGACGTGTTACAATAATGTGTGTGACCTCAGTACGATCAACTATAGTTACTTAACACTCTTACCCCAAAAAGACAGGATTGTGTAATCGGTCACGTTAGAAAGAGCTTACAATCAGTTTTATACCAGAGTTTTAGTCTGCATATATGTTTAAACTATTATTTGATATTTTAATCTATTTGAAAAATTCAATTTAATTCATTTGCGTTCATTCATATTTAAATAATATTTTGTTGTTCTCTAATTTAAAAGTTGTGTCTTTGAACAATGTTAATAAATTCTGCTAAACGAACTGAGTAATTCATTAATGACTAATAAGCATTTGTATGTCAAAGCAGCGTTAATATGTTAAGTGAAAAAACCTAATGAACACAAAGTATCGAAAGTTAAGTTGCTGGACATTCCGACACTGAAAGTGCCAAAAGAGGCTGTGTTCAAATATCGATATGATAACTAGGTGGTCAGAGCAGCGATTCCCAAACTTTCCTTGACCGCATAACCCTTTAATTATCCCTCGCTCTCTAGAACTGCTAAACTCAAAAGTTTAAACTCCTAAAGTTGCAAATTTTATTGTTCATCACTCATTTACAAAATTTAAAGATATAAAGGAACAAATGCATTAAATTTTTCTCCATTAGCCTTTTAATTGTGGGGTATTCTTACATAATAGTAATAACCACAACCATAATTCTACATTTAAATACTACACAAAAGGCATTAAAATAATAAAACATTACTCAATTTTAATTTCTTCCTCAAGAGAGATGCTATATTTTACTTTACAACTCGTGGTATGTGAAGGTTATAATTGTTTTTAACAAAAATAAATACAGGAATGATTTGCACACAAGTTATGTCGTTACGAATGGCATAAATACTTTCATATGCACGACAAATCTGGGAATCGCCTGTCCCAACCTACTCATTTCGGTGCCTTTGAGGGAGGAAACGATTTCATAGTTCTCATTCTGCCTGGTTCTCATTTTACATTTACCTATTCGAAAACTTCCTTTGGAAAATTAGCGGCCCGCATATTTACTTTCCATTAATAACACACAATAAAGTTGTATAGTATTTTGTTTTCTCATACTTTATTTATTGTATCTGTGTATTATAATACTTTGTGGATCCTCAGGGAGGGTCTCGCGGACCACAGTATGAGAACCGATGTCAGGGTATTGGCACGGTAAGCCGCAGATCTGTCTCTCAAGTGTTAATTGACTGAAATTTCGTTTACAATTTTAATACATTAAAAATTTAAAAAAAAAAAAAGAGAATGTAATACTCTCACAAGATTAATCCAGCAAATAATTTTAATTACCCTTTATTTATGTCTTCATTTTACATTTGTCTTTCATCTGCATGCAGTTTGTGAGTTCTTACTATTAAATATGAATAATATTGTCAGAAATATTGTTGAATATGCATATTTAGTGCTATGTTTTAGCCTTTCGCTTAGCTACAGTTAAGTAGTTCACGCATCTTTTGCTGTTTGAATGTAATTATTGTAGTTAACATTTGTATACGGCCCTTTCATAAGTTCAGATAAAGGTTGACAAAGTGGTAATGGCCTGATAATGTAGTTCATCTTTTAGTCGTTCTGTAGCGACAATCGACTGGACACAGGCCGCCCCCCCCCCCCCGCTGCCTTTCGTGTCAAAAATTTCATTGGATTTTAATTTATAATTTGTTTGAAGGAGACATTTGTTATATTTGCAAGCACCGTGCGCAACTATTTTAATATCTGAGTACTTATCCTTCAGTAATGTTTATTCAGTGACCCTTGATTGTTTGCGAAGTATTATTAATAAACAAGATTGAGTATACTTAAAATGAAAAATTAATTTTTAACTTGAAACACATTTTTAAGTATTTAAAGGCTTAATCCCTTTAAACGTACCACTAAGTTAATTGCATTTTTCACTTAATTTTATTAGTTTTGTTTCTGCACGTGACATATCAGTATTTGTTTGGTTTTGGAAACTTTCCCAGTTTTTCTTGTGCAGTAACAATAAAATAAAGCGTGTAGCTTAAGTGTATCTTTATAACGTACTTACCAGAATAATTGTGCTGCCTGTTGGTTTTAGTGATAACTTTATTACATTTTGTGCTTTTAACGATTTGCCTTTCTTGCGCACAAGTTTATTGCTGTAAACTTAAGGTTTCCATTGTAGACGTTTCTGTTTGTGGTATGTTTAGAGAAAACATTCATCATATACTTTCAGAAGTTGAGTTTATGACTTACGCAACAGAGCGTGACAAATAATTGCATCCCCATTACACAGACTTGCGCTGATTTCACAAAATTACCTAACACCTGTTCTCACTTACGTTCTGGAAGATAATAATAATGTAGAAAATTCTAAAGCAACCACTAAATGCATGTCGTAAAAATAATAAATTTATTATATTTCTTTTGCATAATTGCTTAACGCCTCATGTCAATTATTAAGATCTTCTAAATAAAAGGAACGAATTAATTAACAGACACAAAGTGCTCATACTAAGGCGGAATTTTAAACTGTCTAGCATTTCCCCTTTCTAGGCAAGAGAAAACTTCGAGAGAAAAAAAAAAAAAAAAAAAAAAACCATATCTTAGTGAGCACTGAAAACCGAGCCTATTTTAATTAACAAAATGTATACTTTCACATTATATTCATTTACGGAAACATTGCAATAGTATAGCATGCATTGTCGAAAAAATAAGCAAACACACATGCTTTTCCTGCAGCAAACCCAACCCAGTAAAGAAATGAAAATTGATGCAAACTTTGGTCATCGTAAATGATCAGCAGTATACACAGTGGATAGCTTGAGTTTTCTTATCTGATATTGGGTAACTTCGCATTTTATCAAATGAACAAAAAAAGTTTGTTTTTAGATCTCAAAACACTGGTGAAGTTTGTCCAAGTAGAGTTTAATTACAAATTGTTCATTTTTTATTTCGTAAAAAATTACAAATATTGCAAACACATAATTTTAGATTTTAACCGAAACATTAAAAAGTGAATTATTTAAACTAACTCTCGGGCTGTGTGGGGCTCCAAACTGACGCTATTTAACAGGAAATCAATTTATATACTGTACAAATATAACAATTAAAAACTATACATTATAGCTTATACCTCTATAATGGTACCTTAAGATAAAATTGGATGAAAACTTCAAGAAATTTAATTTTTTGTTGTTAGTTTAAAAACCGAAAATTCATTTCTTTCATATTATATCGCTTTTTCATATACGAGAGCTTTAAACGCCCGTTCAGAGGTATGAACATAATAAATTTGGTTACATATTAAATTTGAATTTTTAAATAATTTTCCTTAAATGTTCAACTTGATGTAGCTTTTAAGATTTTTTTAAAAAAAGTTTGACATATAATTAGAAATAAATAAAAATTGTCATATCACTTTCAGAACACTTTTATATTATTAAAAATATACGATAATTTATTTTATCAATTACGTAATAATGTGAATAATTAGAATTCGAATGTTAAAAAAAATATTCTGAGATAACTATGGAAGTACAAAAAAATATATTTCTAAATTTTTTTCTAAATATCACACGAGTATTAACATTTCTAATTGTCAAAAGTATAAATTGTGCATCGTATGCAATACATAGCACGTTAGCATATAAGAGGAATTAAAAATACTATTTCAAACACTTTTAGATTTATAAATATGAAAAATGCACCATGTGTATTGTACTGTCAAAAGAGAGAGTGTAAATATTTGAAAAAAAATGCTTCAAATTTGCAACATTTAGAAATGTCACATTTAGTTACCTTCAAATAGAAATGTTTGTTCTTTCTTTGAATGCAACATAAGTTGCTTTATCATTTCAGAAACATTGGTCTGTGATTGTGTCGTTACTGTATCAATTTACAAATACCCCATCAGATTGAAACCAGCGTCATGAAGTGCTTTTTATAATTAGAACAAGCATTCCAACATATTTCATACTCATCTAAAATTTTAATAACTAAACCGAAATAAACGCTAGTTAAACGCATGTACAAAACATCTTAAATCTAGCCTTTTTCCAGTATTTGGCACTTTATTTCAGGAAAAAAAAAAGCAGTCAATGTACTAGCGGCAAATACAAGTTACGTGTCGTAAGCATAAAACGGGAATGGAGAACAAATAAAGGCATTATGTAAGAGATGTACAATTACGACTCCGATGTCTGCTATTTAGAAACTTGCAGCACACCTCACATTGTCATATGAAGGTCAGTATTTGAATACAGACTTCTCTTTCTGTCGCATTCCTCCACGAAGTGTAATGTGTCCCTTACCTGTTAGGCACAATATGCGACTTTATGGACAGAAAAATAACGCAATTTGGTGAGACATTATTATCTTTTTTCCCCCTTAAGTCCCCACCTTTGAGAGATAATTTCTACTGCCATAACCACATTTTTCCTTCTTAGTATATTTTACACATTTCAAAGAACTTCTGTGTGTTTAATACAGATGAAAATGTCGAAGTCTTGTCAGTTTTTTCAATTGCGACATTATGTTTGTAACCAATAACATTATTGTTTTTTTGGTGTAATTACATTTCCAGAACTTTTGTTCCAAATACATTTAAAAATACATATTTTATGCTAGTTAACACAGAACACGTGTCACCTAATAGGCAAACGCATACAACATAGAAATTTATACGTCACAACTAAGAAAGATGAAGTAAGAAAGACGGGAGAAAGTATCAATCTAGGTAAATGGACGAGTGCACGCTTCCTAGAGTTCTTCTTTAACAGACGCGGTCAACACTCTGGATTTGGGGCTAAATTTCGATTTTTGTAATCTTTTTCAAGGAGTTCTTGACTGTGTATCTCGGTGACCCAGGTATCTATGTAAATAACAGGATTGTGTTTCATAATTCTTTTTTAAGTTTAGAATTATCTTGATACTTCCGGTTTTAGATAATATTTTTGTAATTGTTTGTCAGGTTGTTATAAAGGCATTGTGTTATATGTTTAATGTGAATTTGCTGGTAATGAAACTGAATAATAATACCGTTTTTTTACAGATTTTAACTTTTTTTTTTGATATAAAGGAAATTTTATGTAGGTTAGTTAATTATAATTGCTTTACACAACATTGTAATCTGACAGTTAAATGGGCCCCATTATTTATCATATGTTGGGAAGGTCTTTGTTTCAAACATTTCAAAGTATTAATAATTTTATCATTTATTACGCCTTATTGCTGCTGTGTGTTTGCTTCGTTTATACTAACAATTATAATGGTATATTTTACTATTACTGCTTTCTTGGCAATTCTAAAATAATTCACCGAGTTATGTTACCGACTCATGTTTTAAGAAATTTTATTTACACACTGTTGAATTGTTTCACCTGTTCTTTTTCCACCGCACTTTTAAGCCCTGGGTAATTATAGAGGTTATTTCTACGGCACACTTCACAGATCGATGCTTACAGAAAGATGTTGCTAAAAACTATTGAAATAATGAGGCAGAGTTATATCTGAAATTTGTGTTACTTTCAGTCACTATTTGCAATTTGTATTTGTCCGCTTGTTTTGGCTTGTTGGAGTAGTATTGATAATAATAAATTGCAACGATTGAACCATAGTCTCAGAACATTTATTTTAAATATTACAAATGACCTTTGCAACTAGCCAGTAGTCCTTATTGCTACCAAAATGGGCTGGAGTAGACTGTACTGCAAGTACAAAGGTGCTGTTATGTGAAAACATAAAAATCTGCGGTTTTGTTAGTGTGTTGCAGTTCGTATTATGTCAACAACTGAAAATGTACTAACAAATTTAATAAATGAAAGTGTTCATTGTTGTATCTGTTGACACATGCACTTCCTTATATAAAGATTGCTTAAAATAGTTCCCCAACAATGTACCTGCCCCCTACACCGTCTTGCTGAAGAGATGCAGCATTTCCCCGATGTGCATTGTTTGATTTGCAGCCACGCAAGCTTCAATCAGTACGGAGATCTTACCCTTCCTTCAAAACTATTCCTGATGAAATTGCAACAATGAATTATGGCAAACAACTTCCAGATAGTACACAAATTAATTTATGCATTTTCAAAAGATGCTGTGTTGCTGTAAGGAAATGTTTTTGAAGTACAAATAAAAAGCTGTCCAACCTTCATTACTTCTAATTGAGCAAGCGATGTAAGTGTAAGCATGGATTTTATTTATTTTTTTTTTTTCCACAGAGCTATCAAAACGTTTAACACGCAACATCGGATATAATGGCTGCACATTCACTTTGTTGAATTAATGGCGGGGAACGAATGGGGCAATAGCCTTGCAGTTTATTGATATCAACAAGGCTGTGAAATAAACTTGCAGTTCGCCTTCCGCTGTACTAACTGCCAACAACCTCGTAAATGAACTGAAGGATGACGCCATTACTTTCTGTTTATGAGTTTGTGGATCTCTGTTGATTCAGGAATCGCTTGTTACTGCAATCATTCATTTAAAATATTTACAGACGAACGGCGTGAAGAACGAATATGAACAATAATCTTTGGCAATATTTACTTCCGACTCGATGAAAAAATTGAACTATTTGAGTATGCTAACATTGAAAGTGGTTTGTTGCGACAAAGAATCCATTTGTTCGACAAATCAATCATACAGAATGGAAAGGAACTCAGGTCCACAGTTTCATGCTTTTTTTCGTCGCTACAAGTGAAACGAAATATGAATTATTTTTGCTTATTGAGTGTTGTTTAGCAAATAAATAATTGAATGCATAAATAAAACTAATTATTGTGTTACATTTCATGTTGCGAAATATGTTAATGCTTCGGAATTCATACATCCGATTGTAATAATAAACAAATAGAAATGAAACAAATATGCTTTACTATTATTTCATGACTTGAGGCGTGCGTAAATTAACCTAAAATGTTTTATGTGAATCATTTGGGTTCACAAAATTAGATTTGGCATCAATGAGCTAATAATGTTGTTATAGCAGCATTGATGTTAAATATTAAAAATGTAAGCTACGCTAGTTATGAACTTGTTTTCGCAGCAGGTTAAGCAAACACATAACTACTATATAAATTACAAGTGCGCTATTAATGTACAAGTTAACAATTTAGAACATTAAGCAGCGTTGAGATATGTATATTTCCAGATAAAACTTTTTTTCTAGAAAACTCTAAGAGATAGGATAAAAAAGATATTTTGACTTCTTTCTTATTATTTTTATTACTAACTTTATACATGGAACCGAGTTACTTACACCATGAGTAATACGTAAGAATTTAATTAATTAATCATATTTCACAAAACAGTGCATTAGATGCATTTGTTTGTCTAATATTTGTGATCTGAACATATGTGTCAAGGACACAGTGATCAGCTGTTATGGCATACGCTACTGAACGATCTGCTGTTCGGTCATACTATGCCCTACCACAAGCTATCGTTGCTTGTGCAGGAAAAGCATCAAGTCTTGTGTTAAATTAGTGGAGGAAATTATGTTTGAAAATAGCACAAATAAAAGGAAAGAACACAGAAAAATTAATTACAAATACGAAAAAAAATCAAGAGACTAGGGCAAAATTGTGTCTACGAAAGGAGATGTGTTAAAGAAAATTCTTTTGTGGTCGTTAGATCCTGTTGCAAGAAAAACATTTGCTCTACTACATATATAGATATTTACACTGCTTATCGAATATAGAAGGATAACATTGACATGTAGTAAAGAGCTTTACTGCTAAATCTGTCCTTTGTATCACAAAAAGTAGAGATCTTTTCAAGTACATTTTGTATTGATTTGATTTATTTACGGATGCTGTTTAACATCTCAGGTCATCAACGTCCCATTCAACTCCGGGCGTGACACGTCCGCAAATTTTGCTCAGAGGCCTCTCTTTCAGGCTTGAGGTTCTTTTTCGTGCCGTAAATGTACGACACGGGACCTACGGCTTTACTTCCCTTCCGAAGGAAGCCATACTTAGGATTTTTACGCCCGAAAAAATTCATCGATCCTGGCCGGGTTTGAACCCGCGATCTTGGGTGTAGAAGGCAAGTATGATTACCACTACACCACCAGGACCGACTTCAAGTACATGGATCATGAAAATTACAGATGAATACAGAGAACAGTAAGATATTCTGCGATAAAAAATAAAATTATAGAAAGGGAAAATCAATGTGCACGTGGATGAAAAATAACACTACATAAATAAGAAAAATGTTATACACGTTGTGTGAAATAATTTCATTTTGTATTTGCGTTTAAATTCCCGAGATATTCAGCTGTTGATTGCAAACACAAAGAAAGCCACTATTCAAGTTGTTTAACATTTAAGAAGCCATTAATGGATTGCTTGTTTGGTTTTATACATAAATACATATATGCAATTATCTTACTCTTGGACAAACTAATGGTATTTTACATTATATAATACACTATATTAGCTATTTCACATTATGCGTTAAGTATACATACAATTTATAAAAATACATTACCAGTCAAAGATGCTTTTAAGTGAAATGAAAACGAAACATTACTGAATTTATACCTCAAATCATCATTTATACTTATGGGTCCTTTTAGAAAAAACGTCTTAATTGTTGCATGTTATATAATTATAATACGATTTGCATTAATATTACAATTTTTTACAATTATCATTTCTTCACGAACGGCCAGTATTTTCCTCCGTAATTTACTGTTACTTATCCATGACGATTTTCATAAGATAAATGCATTTAGCCACAAAAGTATACAACGCAAATGTAATACTTTTTTCCAATGAAGAGTCGTTAAACTTTCGTTCGGCTTTTGTGTCAGTTTCTCAGTAAGATCCATAGACTGAAATAATAAAATAGAGGTTTCTCACTTAACAGAAATTTAATTTTCAAATTGGTATTAGAAAAATATATCTCATTCACTATACTTCCAATGAGCGAATTCGGTCCGTAGGCTAGCCTGTATCCGTATCCTTGCTAACTAGTTCATTAATGCCTGCCCTCTTTAGCCTGTAGGTTCGAAATTTGTGTCGGAACGAAGATATTGGCAATCAAGTCCAGGTCAGTGAGGTTGACACCAGTTACGTAACCAAAGTTCGGCCATTGCCTACACTCGTAAAGTTAACTGCACTTTGAGCACTTGGAATATATTTAGTGTGAGCGAACGTGTAGTGGAAGGACGGAGCGATACGTTGCCCAGGTAAAGGTACAGTCGCGTGGATGATTAAAAATCAGCTTGTTTAAATATACCGCTTTAGAAAGAAACTAAATAGTATTTACGAAATGTTGACTACCAGGAACGTTTCTTCCTTTGAATTTCAGCAAAAAAGTTTTGAAAGTACCGTGCGATCAGTGATGCTTTCTCCCACGTCGCGGGATGTTTCCTATGAGCGAGCACCCCATCGTTTGCCACTCCATGGGACTAGCAAGCATGCATGCATGCTTGCTTACTTATTGACCTTGCACTGTCGCAGTAGTAGAGCAGCTGTTCCCGGGTGTGTGTTGTGTTGTTTCTTAATTCGACTTTATACATAAAGCGTATTATGCCTCGTGTTTTTACAATGGCACAGTGTGTCTTTGTGTACGATTCACATGTGTTAAGACATGAATGAAAGAATTATTGGGCCATTTTTTATCATACAGTTGATTCTGTTACTTATGTGAATACCATACTAACCCCATTTCCAGAGAATTAACTGACAAGGAACATGATCATACATTTTTACAACAGTACTCTGCCACTGCTCATATTGCGAATAATGCCATGAGAGAAATTGACAATATGTTTCCATAAGACAGAGTTATTACTATGGATTTGTGGCCCCTTCAGTCTGACGATTTAACTATCACGTACAAGACGAACCCACACATCACACTAGAACTAAAAGATAATGGTCAGAAATTGTCCGGATTTCTCAAACAGCGGCTGATTAATAATTTCCTAAAGACATACCAAAAATGTGTGGAGAATGGAGGGCAGTTTCAACACTACATTGATAATTTGGTAAATGAACCTATTAAATTTGTTTGTGCATTGTTGTATGGTTGGTTGTATTTATTTTTTTACCCTCCCGCTAATCATAGAGACCCGGCTGGCGGGCTAACGAGCGCTCGACCATAGGCAAAGCACTCCGGGGGAAAAACAATACTGATCGAAAGTTTTGAATTGTGTAGCTTGTGAAAGGGAATGTTGTATTTCATTGTCATTTCACCAATGTTTTTAAAATTTTTTTACTATATAGGAGATTTTAATCTCTTGATTTAGATGGAAAATATCGTTCATTTCTCCCGCACAATATGACATTTTTTATAGTTACATTGAGTTTTTATATAACACTCTTTTTATGGCCTTTTAAATTATACGTGGTGCTATTTAAAAATATAGTAGCCATATTTTATAGTTAAGTGCCCACACTAAAATTAAAGTATATGAGCAACTTTCCAGAGTACATTTTTGTCATGATTGACCGCTTTATTTACAATTGTGCATTTCTAGATGCGGCTGAACGACACACACCAGGGAGCTGGCTGGTCTACGGCCGCAGAAGCTGATGTTAATCGAACCGCAGACAGCTTGTTTTGAGTAGTCGTGCAGTGCACAAGCAGTGAGGTCTGAGCTTTAGTTACACTTAACTCGCTTTACGAGGACCAGATATTTCATGCTTTCATTTCGTTACTAATATAAGTTTGCTTTATTTGTTTGCGAATATAATACAGAATTGTTCGTCCATTAATTATCATGGTCATTTTTTGTATCGGTGTCCTGAGACATGCTTATACAAATCAAACTATAACTATTACAGGGAATGCTTAGGAGTTTGCAATAAAACTTATTACTGAATAACATGCACGTTAAAAATCGCAGTGCTTATAAATAACACTACGTCGCTTCGCAATTCATTACATTTAAAGCCTCAGTACCAGTAATAAACATGTCTGGGATCTGTAACAAAACGCAATCTACTGCTTTTAAAATAAACTTCCCTGAAGAATTAGGCTTTTCTTCTAACACTCATTACCATAACATCCCCAAAGAGCTCGAACCGAAATTAAGAATCAAACCACGTCTTTAGAATGATTTTTTCTCAGATACCATAACACTGTGCTTTTGCAAAAGCTCACCTGTCATCAAAGTCTAAGCAGATAAGAAAGCAAAGGAACCTTTTGTACAAAATTACCCGAATGCTTGTAAAAGCAGAAGGAAATGCGGAAGCATTGTATTATAGGTTTGTGTTTCTACAATTAAAACATAAGATAATGCTCGTTCACTCCCTAAGGATAACCTTAACATAAACACTTCTTCATAAACTCATGAAGCCCTTAAAGCTTAAACCTGAAATGCCAGTAACACTTCTAGCAACGACGTGCGAAATTGCATAATGATGACATTACAACAGCCTATGATGGGTTCAATATATCTTCCGTTCGGCGCGTTAACATAAAATGTGTCCACAGTTTTAAGAAAATTTATCCTTCTCAATAAAACTAAATCTATGTAGTTTTTCTTCACATTCAATAGGTTTCTTTTCTCTTATTTCTGGGAAAATCACCAGTCCAAATACCGATTAATGCAAAAATTCCTTTCACATACCTATAATGCTGTCAAGATAAAATACTATCTTCAAAAAGTTCTGAGAATAAAATGTTTTCGTCCAAATGAATAACATATGCAGAATTTTTTATTAGGAGTTGATAGAATTCATGACATCACTATCACTATTGCACAAGTTTCCAGACAATAGTCATTGTCGTTACAAATGAGTTATTTTTGCATGTTAAACGTTCGTAGCATTTCAGAATGTGTTGTAGAGCAACGCGTAAATATGAAATGTTTGGCTACACAAATTTCCTTCAGAGACATTAAGAACAGCAACGCAAAAACGCACATTTGTCCCTGACAAACGTTTTTGTGAAGCCCCGTGCGAGTATCAAGCACGGTATTGTTCGACCGTCAACTGCGACCAATGAAGTCATCCACGAGGGATGATCGACAAAATACTATTAAAAGATATCAATGGTTGTTAACAATAGGTTTACAACTTAAAGTATTATATTTTTCAGGAGAAAAAATTAAATTTTTAAGAGTTCATATTGCTTTATATTAATACAATATATTTATCTAATAATTTCGTTATTTTAGTGCAAGTTATAACACTTAATGATTTATTGATAAATTGTTTTGTTAATATATTTCTCAGTTGAGAAAATAAACAGAAATGTTTCAAACCTTTAAAAGTGCTACCTTACGTTAATGCAATAGGTGTTGACATAATATTTTGGAGATTGTAGAGCGCGAAAAGCTGTATACAAAGATGGTAATATTGCACAAATTAAATGTTTTAAGTTTTAATACTTTCCATCTCATCCTTCAATATATCAGTAGAGATTGGAATTTCATTTGGAAATGTTTAGATATATCTTAAAAACATTTCAATATTCATTACATTTGTTCAAAGCTGCTCCCAGGAATAAAGAAACACGAATGCCTTGCTAGTGACCTACATTATTGCTGGAGATTAAACATACCCTTGGAAACAAAAATTCCCTAAGCACAGTAACAAAGATAACGATATAATGGAAGTTTGTTTATATATATTGACGTTCAAGGTCTTGTTCCCTAAACATTTATTCCAGGAGGTCCTATTAATGTAAACGAACAAAGAACGTAGGTATCCTTTGTAGTCGCAGGGACACAGTAATAAGGACATTTCCGGAATGTTTGTAAACTTTTGTTTTGGCATATCGGTCAGTCTTAGTATTAAAAAAAAAAAAAAAAAAAAAGGCTTGCCATACTCAACATGACTACATCGGGGCATCCTCTATGCCCTCCATATCTTTTATCTCCTTACTCCTGCTTTCCGCGGCTAAAAACACCGTCTGAAGGGGCAGTCAATCGTAAATGTGACAAGAGCACTGAAATTATACACTTTACATGCGTTGGCAATAAATGCATATCTGCGGAAGGAAAATATTCTGAAGGTAATGTGTAAATGAATGTAAAGTAGCTTATGTTCAAGCTGTTGTTTATAAGAGTAATGGCTATAACCTAAGGAATTAAAGTTAATATATACATGTTTTTAATAACAGGATCCTAAACTCCAAATATTTTACTTGTCGCATATGTGTTATGGGCTTTCCTCTGTGTTTATCTCAGTTGAGCAGGCAGCAGCAGGAACGCACATACCCCACAAAGCCCAACGAACAAAATAGTCTTTCGTTTTCTTACTGTTAATATTACTTGCTGGAGAGATAAATTTACAATTACTGAAAACTCATAAAAGTGATCAGTTTTGCGTGCTCAGGGAAGATATAGTGGGGACATAAGAGTTGGCCACACTGACCACACAGGCCAAAGGCACGTCGCTTGATAATGTTTTTCCATCACTTCACTGCAATATCCAGCTTTGATTGGTCAAAATTCATTTTTTTTCCCCCGTTTCATTGGTCGATTTTAAGATGACATCACATAAGTGATAGTCAATATAAAACTGGTTGAATGGAAGAGAAACCTTATGGCCTTAATTTTGCCAGTATAAACAAAAAATTCTATTTTATACTACACATACATGAAATAGCTTTATCTGGAAAGCGCATTTAACTAAATATCCTGTTTTCGGTGTTACAGGGTAGCATAAATTAAACTGTTGCTATTAATTGACCTTTCGATTTCGCATTACTTGCAAAGTTCCTACTTTAGGGAAATCGGCGTCTAACCGGGCACTAATATCAGCTGCATTTGTGTTCCTAAAACCATACTAGTTTATAATAAAATAGTAATCTGATCAACTAATAGGTATTAAAGTGATTAAAATTAAAGGGTTCTGATCCGTAATTTAGAAAATACTGGGAATAGCTTGGTATTTCCACTACCTCGTTTCTTTGTTTATTAAATTAACAGATGCCCTTCAAATGTGAAATTCTGCAATTATTTTAATACATTTTTATAAGATATGTCATATGGATATTCCATTTTAATATTGGTGACAGATATTTTAATTATGCACTTATCACCACATAATGCTGCGTTGAAGTTTTAAAAAGTAATTATTAAATTGAGCATTAAGAAATGTCACCTTCCTTTTAATTTCATTCAAGTAATAATTTAAGTAAAATTAAAAAACATAATAGAAAACTACATTTTCCTTATATGTAGCTTAGCATAAAATTGCACCCAGCATTCGAGGAATTTGCGTAGTGTTAAGAGAATAAAGTCATTAACTTAAATTTCCACTTTTATTGAAAAGATGGAAAATATAATATAAAAATTAATAATCTGAATAATCTGAAAACATATAGCAATAGTTTGAGATAAGAGGTCTGCATTTTGCGGCACTGAGTGATATAAACTAAAATTAGCTTTTGTACCCACAGTAAACACTTGTTCAAACTTTATTACAATTTAAATGTAACATCAATTAAGTTTAAAAACTTTTGGAGGAGATTTTAAGGTTTTAACATATAGAAAAGAACAAAAATATCTTAATCATGACATATGAAGAGCATATTCAAGGAAACTGCCAACATGTTTATCGTTGCCAAACAGGGAAAAACTGTGTATTCAAAATAGATCTGGACAGTAATTTTGCAGAATCACCACAAAGTTAAGAGTTCCAAAATTCGAAAAAATGCGTAAAATCATTGTTTCTAAATACATAAATTAGTGAAAAAAGGTCATAAATGGTGAATTTCTAAAGTTAACCAAAGTACTACAAGTCAAAAGCTCAAAAATTTTAAAAATGTAAATATTTAGCACTTATTAAAACACACATTTTAAATTTTTGTAATTTATTACAATATACTAGAACAGCCAAATCACGGAAATCGGGTAAAATATTAACCGAAATTGACGATTTATTTATTTTATTTTTTTTTTGAGATAGGACCAAAACCACTCATTCCGAAAAACTACTGACATAGCAAAAGGTAACTTAGACCTAAAATTACCTGAAAGATATGTTAGAAATTCCATAAATGACGGTAATGTTCAGGTAATGCAGCGACAAACAAAGAATGAATTAGTTCAAAAATGAATACCATCCCATAACGACTATTGAGTTAATTAGTAAATCTTCCTGTAAAAGCTTCCGGTGAGGTGATAACAGGAAAATAGGTCAAGTTGCAGTAATCATTTTTCCCTCGTAAGGAAACTTCCAGAATGGGCAAGATTATAAAACGTTCATTAACGTTCTTCCTTTTTGGCATATTTTCAATAATTTGCACCAAAACGAAAAGCTAAAGTGTCCTTATTCAATACAAGCTTATTTTCTCAAATTGGGCTATCCCTAATTGCACTACGATCCATGAAATACATTATACCGCCACAGCTATGGTTTAAGATTTCAAAATACCACAATACACAACCCGAACAACGTGCATACATTTCACCACAGGTTCTCGCCGCCAACTGATAAACGAAGAAAAGAGCTAAGAGCACTACAAATAAAAACCGTAATTTCCAATCACAATTATGGATATCAGTACTAATCATAAAACACTCAACTCTTCAGCTATGAGTGACATACTTACAATCAACAAATGTCGCAAATCAACATTATAAAACTAAGTTCTTTTTAACCTGAAAAACATAGTACAATCAACTCGACTAAACGGTTTTAATAAATCAAGCACAGTAGCTCTTCTTAAATAATTACATATTTCCTTGTTAGTAATTTAACATTAAATATCGTTCACGATTACCTATTAATATTATCATTGTCGTTTATTAATTAACTTTCTAAATATCCCTATACATTTACTCGCTGCAAGCATTCTTTGTTAAGTACTTCAAAGTGAAGTTACAGAATTAACAAATAACACTTACCCTGTTTGATTTACTCTTCCACAAATCCACGACTCTCACAACGAATGCAGCGCACCTACTAAAACGTGAATGTCGTTCCTGCGCTATTCCTTACAGAAGTTGAAGTTCAAACAATTAAAAGAGGGCAGCATTATCACAGATGCAGAAAAACAGAAACTGCTTATGAAACTGTCAACAACGAAAGCAAAAAAATGTGCAAGCTACACATTTATTAACCTATGTACATTTTTTCTAGGAATTCATAAGTTCGTTCTTTACACAGTATATCTCAATGCTAAAAGTCATAGACATACACTTATAGTTCATACTCGAACAATCTTATAAAGAAAGTATGTTGGCAATAAATAATACACGCTCTATTTCTAGGAGATTCCGCAGAATTTATGCTTGAAAAATATTATGAATATAAGCGCGATATAAACTTTTACACATACATTTGTTTAGTATAATTTTCTTACGTTATTTTTTGTAATATTAATTTTTGTACATCGTGCTGAGGTGATTTTTTACACTTTATATTAATAACAATAGTATTTTTGGATTACTTGGTGAAAATAAGGGTATGGATATGGAAGCAGGTTTCTAAATTGTTCAAGACAACCTTATTTCTTTAGTGGTTTGTTGACTCTCACTTCTTTCATTTCTACATCGCAAAAAGTTTACCTAACTTTCAAATGGAAAACTTAATGCATTATTTGTTATACGATTACCACTTGAATTTTTAATAGTGTTTAACTCCGGTTTTGCCAACCATGACATTACTGGCAGTGTACATTGATAATACATGAATTTTTAATAGTGTTTAAAGCCCGTTTTAACTGCTGAGACATTACAGGCGGTGGACAGTGATGATGCATGAGATGAAATGAAAATTTTGTAAAGGATTTTTTTAAAGGAATAAAACCTTCTAGACCAAAATTTAGGGTACTTCCTGTACATTCGCCATTTATGAGGAGTAAGGAAATTTTGTCCAATGTTGCCACTTACCGTTTGACTGTCGCGATTATTCCATCAAACACGATGAACTCTAATCGTTTACCAAAAAGGGTCCTTTTGAAAACCCTGAATATTTGTGGATTTTTATAAATTTTTGCAACGATCATATAATTATGTATTGGGTTTTAATTAAAACTAATAGATGCCACCGCTATCTCAAAATTGTTATTTTATGGATCCTCGTCTTTTTCTTAAGCTTTTAATTTGTTTAGAAGTCTTTTATCTCTAATTTATAATTCAACAACGTCGAATATTCGAGGAGGGTTCAGAGACAAGTGTCAAGTTTGCCTAACTGAGAAGTTCTTTGTCGTGTTAAAAAGATGAATATCGAAATATTCAAAATCATTCAGGACAATATTATTTTTATTTTGGAGACCGTTGGTACGTGTGAAGCGAATCTCTTTGGTTGGTAACACACAGCTCAATGATTTGCTACTGTTGTAACAAAGAGCAATTTAGCAGAGAATCGATGCATGACAGGATGCTTGATGTGCTCATTGCCGATATAATATTCGCAGGTCGCGAAGCAAATGACATTAATCGTTTCAATTATTTGACTTGTTTCAAGGTTAACACGATGCTTGGTTTATAACCAGGGTTGGAAGTATGTTGTCTCTTGATGGAAGCAATTACGTAAGATTTGAGTCATTGTAGTGCATGTTTATTTGTGATGTAGCGGGGGAGGGATGGAAAAGAGGAAGGATGAAAGGATGGAGACGAAGAAAAATTGCTGGAACTTCTCAAGCAAAACCTAATACGAAAGACAAACAGGAAGTAGAGTAAATAGCTTTAGACAAGAGCGTTCAGGAACCCCGTCATTATGCTGATAGGCTGATGGGGCTAGGCAAGGAAGCAGTCACGCAGTGTCAGGAAATTGAACTTGCAGCAGCCAGATTGTGATTTGTTAATAATTAGTTTACTGCGCTCGCTTTTTACCTACATAAGCAAGCATAGAGTTTCTGAAGCACGTTACTTTATGTGTTGCTAACCAGAAATTGATGTCTTACTCTTTCATCTTACGAAATGTTTGTTTCAGTGAATGAAGGTAGAAAAGCATAATGACACTTATAGCTTCGCGTTCGTAAACTTTATGTAAAAAAGAAAAGTATTCAAGAGTCGAGTCCCGAGTCCCCTTATGCAAAAGGGAAAACGAGAGAGATAAAATATAATAAAGCCCATTATAATCTCAAATGAAGGGTGCTTAGTGTCATAAAATGTTTTTCAGCTGTTTCATAACAGTGATGTTAATATCAGTGTGAAATTAATATGGGTCAACTTTACGATTTTCTTGTAGGTTTATTGCTGCGAAGAAAAATATTCTTTGTGCAAAAATACGTTGATTTTATTCGCTTTCTATGAATCCCAGAGATGCGAGACTTTCTATATGACTAGTAGTACCGACATGGGTGGCCGAGGTTTGTTGAGGCACAAGATTGTGAACGGGAGGTCTGGGGTTTGATTCCCGCCAGGACCATCCTCCCCAATTGAGGTTTTTGTTTAGGTTTTCCTCTATCCTTATTAATGGCAAATGTCGAGAAGGTACCCTAAACTTAGACTTGAAACCGTACTTCTGAATAAGTCCTTTTTTGATTTATTATTTCACCTCATGTTTCTAAGGCACGGACTCGTGAGCGGGAGGTCTGCGGTTCGAATCCCGCCAGGACCGTCCTCCCTGACTGGGGTTTTTTCCAGGTTTTCCTCAGTCTTCATAACTGGCAAATGCCGGGGAGGTACCTAAACTTAGGCCTGGAACGCTTCCTTCCTTAAAAAAAAATGATCCTATCCCAATTTATCATTTATCTCATGTATCATCAGTGTCCACCGCCTGTGGTGCCTCAGTAGTAAAAACGGGCGTTAAACACTACTCAAAAAAAAAAAAAAAAAACCTCATGTTTCAACAGCGTGCACCGCCTCTGGTGTCTCAGTTATGAAAACGGGCGTTAAACACGACTTTTAAATGTTAATTTAGCTTCATGTACACGTGGCTCAGGTGGTAATGCTTGGAACTCGAATTCAGGAGGTTTTGGGTTCTTTTTTTTTCTTTGTTGATTTATTTACGGACGCTCTTTAACATCTCAGGTCATCAGCGTCCCATTCAACTCAGAGCGTGAAACGGCCGACAAATTTTGCTCAGAGGCCTCTCTTTCAGGCTTGAGGTTCTTTTTCGTGCCGTAAATGTACGATACGGAACCCACGGCTTTACTTCCCTTCGGAAGGAAGCCATATTCAGGATTTTTACTCCCGGAAAAATCCATCGGTCCTGGCCGGGTTCGAACCCGCGATCTTGGGTTTAGGAGGCAAGTATGCTAACCACTACACCACCAGGACCGACAATTTTGGGTTCAGCATCCGTGAAGCCCGGATTTTTCGTAGTTTCCCCACACCGCTTAGGAGAATACCTTTCCTTTTCACGAATTTTTGCGCTCGCATTTCATGTAATATCATTCTGTTAGTACCGTTACAGAGTTAAAGGCGCAAGTTATGTTGTAGCGGTGGCTTACGCTTTGAAAACGGTTCTGCGCCGGCGCCTGGTATGCAAGCAGCTTTACTGAAGGGCTCGAACTCCTTGGGGGGGGGGGGCTCCGCTGACTTACGGAAACATGTTAGGTAACCCAACTACGTTACCGCCCGTGGGGTATTAGCCGTCCGGTCTCACCCCTTCCTCCTAAGATGCCCTGACTGGGGATATAGGCACAAACGGCCAGCTTTTCAGCAAGACTAAAGTATTGAAATATCCTGGTTATTTAGCGTAAAAGTCTCGTTATTTGTAACACAGTGCTCAAGGAAGTTTTTAACACAAAAGACAAAACTTTTAATTACAATAACAAAATATTGAAATTAATCAATAATCATTTGTTCAATGTAGTTTCTATAGTTTTCTAACATTTTATAAAAATTACAAATCATCTTTATTAGAAGCCCAATAAAAGATAAATGAATAAAGATTATTTCGGTTTGAAAGTCCTGTTTCGGTGTTTCCAAATGTGAAACTTTGGTAAAAAGAAAAAGTTAAATTTTAGGCTTGAAATTATCGATTATGACGTGGGAATTTCTAAGAAATATTAAAAAAAAGTAGAAGCCAAAGAAAATAAAAAGCAATCAAATTATATAGCAAATCAGGAGCTTTCAACTAGCTAAATTACTATTTCTGTTATAGCCGCAAAATACAATTAACAATAAATCAATAGAAACTCAAAGAGTTTTGTAATTATGGTAACATTTAAAGCACTGACAACCAAACAAATAGAAAGTGAGAACTACTATTGCGAGGTTATTTTAGTTACGGGCGGCTCCTTGGTGCGAAAATGCAGCGGTCGCAACTGGTAAAAGGCTGAAAGCATAAAATGATACTGTATTTGAGCACTAATCTATGTTATAAAGAGGTTGAAAATTGTATCCCTCAGTGGCATTAATTGGCAGCATCTGCGTAGGAAATTCCTCTATTTCATTTAACTTTTCTTCTGTAAGAACACGACGGTTGGGAACACTGTTCCGGTCATTGAGAGAGCCTGTCTCTTGTAACTTTTAACAGATGACGAGCAGTTTCTGTACCTGGAACACGATTGTCATTGTATGTTCTTTAGGATTGACTTAGAATCCGTTTTCACATACTTGTTATACGTGTAGCGGTAAAACTGAAACAACAATTAGCGCACAATTTACACACAATAAGTAACACACGAACTCAAATCCACTCGCTGATAAAGACTCCCTTATACTAACTACAAGCTGCTACTTGTACATACAAAGTACTATATTGACAACTGACTTCTCCAAGTACGCAGCCACCCTCTGCCAGCATGTGACTCAAATAGCCTTGATTTATAATTCACTAAATCGATCATGAAATTAATTTACGGCACTTCGTCTTATTTAATGGTGTCTGTGTTGCTGAAGTACCAGGGATATGAAATATAGGAAGTCAAAGAGGTAGATGAATGGAACCTTTCAAACTGTTTTCGCTCATTTTTTGCGCAATTATCTGCTAGTTAGATCTTTCGGTGTTCTAAAAACAGATAGAATTTCGTATTGATATCTCAATTGCAACTGTCCAAAATTATGAAATTTGAAGAGAACAACTCTGTGCCACATACTGAACAAATTTGCACCGTAAGACGATTGTTACATTATGGGAGAGGGTGTGCCTGGAGTTTCTCCATATCGGAGAGCGTTTATTGGGCAAGAAGCTCAATCAACAACTTAGTCTTGTTTTAATTTTAATTATCTTTTGACCATGGACATTCATTTTGTAAATGAATAAATATTTCAGCGCCATAGTTTTGTAGCTGTTCTTAAGTTATGATTCTTGTTACACACATTAGTTTCACTGCTTCTTTCCCTTGTGCACACCTTCCTTTAAATTAATTCACTCTCTGTACGAGGATATCCCATGCAGACTGTGCAGGAGAGCGCATTACATGTGAAGTTCATGTCCAATTCTTTCAACTTGTTATTGTCATTATTACATGCTTAGTAAGCTTTCCCAACTAGCTCACTCAAAAAAAAAAAAACGCTTATAGATAAAAGGCAACAAATGCTTTCTATTAAATTATGCTAATTACGAAGAAAATATTTTCTGTATGTCAGTATTTGAGATGACGTTTACTTATTAGTAACGTTAAACTCATTCATTTATTGTCATGTGAGTAAAAATGGAAAATTAGGTTTTTTCTCCAGTACCTCACTCTCTTTCAATTTGTATAACGGAGAGCTACAAGGTCATTCCTTCGTCCAATAACTCATCTCCTGCATATCAATCTACCAAATAAACAAAGGCCATCTGATTCAAATTGCTGTTTGAGAATGATTGGCTTATCCAGGATCTGTTAGAAATTATATTTAGAGTCTGACTGTGCACACTCTTTCTATCTTTCCCACAATGATTCATGTATTGAAATAATCAATGATAAATTTTCCCGAGACGGGTTCATATCATTTACGTATTTTATGACCCTACGGCCGAGCCAGTTTTCTGTAATTTCCAATTGCTTTATGAACAGTTCAAGGTTGTATGAGTTACGTTAGACGCCAGACAAGCAAAGATCGAGGACAGCGGGTTTGAATGACTGGAGCATTTATGTCGCCCGGCAACTAGTGTGTCCATCCGTCCGTCTGTCTTTCGTATTTGGAATGTAGACCCTTTGTTAGCTGCTCCCCGTCTGCCCTATTAATATACTACCGTATATGAGGATGTGGACTCATGACAGAATTTAGCGCGAATTCCAATAGCATACTATGACAAGGAAGGTAGAATTCCGAATGCTGAACACGATCTCTAAAGAGGAGTCGAGTTGCAGACCGCAGTAGCTTCCGGTCTTTGTGTATGTTTATTCCCAGTATTCACAAACATAAAAATTTCTTCGGTTACGGCTTCAAATCCACTTTCATGCTTTAATGCAAATCCTTGCAGTTGTCCTCAGTTTTAAAATAAGTGGCACCTGTGACCTCGCCCCCCCCCCCCCCCCGTTTAGCAGGAAGATGCCTGTAAATAATCTTAAATCAAGTGCCTGAAAATGAATGTTGAACCACCACCACTATCACTGTTGGGAATTGCAATGTATTAAACATATTACTGCAAAAACAACTTAATTTTCTGCAATTTCATCTTCAATTAAAAAAAAATAATAAAGGCAATAGCGGTGTCCTTGAGAGTGGAGTTAATATTTTTAACTAATAACTACACATGGTACTGAATGTTCGTGCACAATCATGCGCTACCGCCACGGGTGGCCGAAATCGTTAATAAGCGGACTTGTGATTGGGAAGTCTGGGTTTCGATTCCCACCAGGACTCTCCTCCCTGACTGAGGTTATTTCCAGATTTCAGTCCTCATAAATGCCGAATGCCGGGTAAGTACCTTAAACATAGGCCTAGAACGATTCCTTCCTTAAAAGTAATAATAGTAATTTCCCAGTTAAACATTTTACATCATGTACCACCAGTGTCCACAGCCTGTGATGCCTCAGTAGTTAAAACGGGCGTTAAACATTGTTCAAAACAAACAAAAAAAAACACTCATACGCTAGAACAACTTAGATATGCTACAATGCAGCGATTCTCAAATCGTGGTCAACGGACCCCCGGAGTTCTAGAGGCCCTCCCAGTATGTTCACGAAGTACTAGAGCACCGTTAAATTTTTTTATTTATTTTAATGCAATGCATTAAAAGCAAAGAAATACAAGAAAATAAAAAAGCATACATATCTACGATATCTCTATATTGAGGTAAAGCAAAATTGAATCAAATTCAAGGCGACTATTTTTCGATGGGAGCATTCAAATAAGCCGAAAATTGAAGTATACCGATCACTTATGTACAGTCATAGTTTGTCTGGCAATAGCATACAACGCTTGGCTACATTCGGCCATGAAAGATTTATATTTTCATAAAAACTTATGTAAAAAAAGGTTCTCTGCGTGCAGTTATCTTTTAAAAACATAGAAGCCTTTTTAAAATATTAAATCAGAAATCAGAATGCATATTTCCTGTGAAAAGCCCCATACATCGCGACTTGTAACTGAAATTCAACGTATCCCTCAAATTCAGAATACAAAATTAACGAGTAATGTTGTGCCACCATATATTGTTAATTATCCTTAATATTATGTTTTATCCATTTATACCTTTCAATGTAATAATATTGTTATAAATATTACTAGTGTGTAAGGATACACCATAATAAAAACCCAATTATTGAGAAAAAAGTTAATTATTATTTGTTTATATACTTAAAATGTGATAAACAGTGAAGAACAATATTAAAATGTTATACAATACACATTAGGGTTTTAAACTTTAAATTAAATCTTAGGAGCAGTAATAGATGGGTCTGGCCCCAAGGAAACTTCAAAGCACGCATTTGTTTTCAGTTGTTATCTAATTGGACGCGTTAATCAACCAACTAAAATTTTAATGCATTATGATTGTTGTATAGTTTAATGACTCACTTATGCACTTATTATAGTACTTAATATAGTATGGGAACATCACGAAAAAATGCTTTAATTAAAATATTACACTACAATTAACGAAATCATAAAAGATCTGCAATGCCTATGAAAAATAATGATAGTGCAATTTGAACTAAATTCAATTACATCTTTTATATATATATCATATAAAGTTGGGCCGCTAGTCGAGTTTTTGATCAGAAAACGTAGGTGACTGCTGGAAGTGACACAAGCGGCGAAGCGAAAGCATGATACAGTCGCGTCACAAGATTAACACAACGATCTTTTGCCGGTTTTTCAACGCGGCAAATAAGACAACAACCGCAATCAACTACTTGTTTCAACGAACTGATCTTTCCGTGGCAACTCTACAGAGTATGATATAACATGGCGTAGGCTCTTAGTATTAAAATAAGATGAAATGTGTAATAACGGTTTCATTTCCATATAAACTTAACAAATCAAACAAATTCAGATAAATAGAATTTTAACTCAAAATGCATAAAGATTAAAGAGAAAATAACTTAAATAATTTAAATAGAATACTTTATCAAAAAGAAAACACAAACTCAGATACCACCCGTAGCATTCATTAGCAAAACATTATCATATTCCACTCCACCATTCGTGGAGTACACAGTTTTCTAAATGCATTAAAGCACTCTGAACAAAGCGAGGGGATGAATTAAATATTCCATTCCATATAGAGTTTCCATGTACTATTTATACGCATTCAAATGATAGAAAGTTTATTAAAAAATGTTGATGTAAATATAAGTTTTATGACTCAAAACCGTTATTAACCTAATGAACAATTTTGGGAGTCAAGAGTTCAAAGATGACGAACCTAAGCAAAATGAAGGGAATTCTCTGAGAAAACTTTGAATGACATTTGTGGCAATGCTCGTAGATTAGAAAATTAACCTAACATCGTTTCGAAGTATCCCACAAAAAAATGAATATCTCGTATAATTCAACAAACGGGTTAAAATTTATAGAAGCTACAATAAAACATTATTCTTTATCTGTAGTTCCAGAACGAAGGATCAAATAACATACATGATGAAGAAGTAAATTTCAATTTGTGGATCAGGGGGTAACGCTTAGCATTGTGGCTTCCCAATACAGGGTTGAAGGTGTCAGGGCGAGGTATGAGCTGACGCATTGTGATGGTGGCTTGCTTGCATTTTGGAAAGATTTCTGCCCCGGCGTTTGGTGCGGAAGCTAACTTTTGAAGGTCTCTTACTTCCTAGAGGGAGGGACTGGAAACATGTTAGGGGCCCAATCTGCATTCGTGTATTCTCCACCCGTGTATCCTGGCCATTCAGTGTCTCCATAACACATGTAATTGGGGGCGTACGCACAAACGGCCAGCCTTGGGCAAGGCTGAATTGCCGAAGTACCCTGCTCTCCAGTTCAGTCCAGTCCGCGCCCAATTTCGTCATTTTCCAAAGGATAGTTAGACTCATTTTGGAATATAATAATGTATTATTATTATTATTATTATTATTATTATTATTATTATTATTATTATGGAGCCCAGAAAAAACCAAGTGTATTCAATACTTAATTGTCAATGATGAGAAAGTTAGTGCATGATCTGATGTAGTATCAAGAGGATGTAAGCAATTATTTCTATGTTTTCTGTATTAAGGAAATTGTAATTTCGCTATCAGATTTGGAAGAGCTAAAGAAATTCAAATACAGCGCCTATTTCCAGTAGGATTTAGCCACAGCGCTGTTATTGTCTCTTTATCATCAATTCATTACATTTCAAACAGGTTTTTAGTAATTATGCTGAGGTGTCCGATGATTCAACTTAATCCGACCTGGTTTCCATCTTTGGAGAATTTGAAAATTAATCTCTATTGGAAGAATTTATTTTCCAAAAATTGCAGTGCGTGTTATTTAACTTTATAAGTATGATTAAAATAATGTTCAACAATTTGGCATAAGCTCCCATAATTGGAATAACTACATGCATCTAAAATATTAAAGTTAATGGACAACACCGAAATATTTTCACCGTGTAATAACGAGCATCATAATTTAGCGTTTTCACGATGTGAAATATTAGCAAGAAACATGATTGCGGGCCAAGGCATAGATACTCAATTGTTAACGGCAAAATTCCGATTTCCTAGTGTTACGAGAAAGCGTCAGTTATTCTATGTAATATTTGTGTTTTGTGATCATAAAATATTGTTTAATATCATTCATACGGAATTATGTAGTAGTAGCCGGTGGCGTGCATACCTACTGAAGTGTTTATGCCATAACATAGAAGTGTGAAACCGTAGATTTGGGTTCCCTGTCTCAAATTGTATGTTTTAAAATCTCTCTAGAAAGAGAGAGAGAATGAATATTTCGGTGTTGTTCAATAAGCTCCTGTATATACAGGACAGAAGTAAATTCATGGGAATGATAAAGTAACCACTCTTAATAAGAAAATAAACTTAAATGTTTCATCAGTCTGGCAACATTGCTAATATCTAACTTTCGATACGTGATGCACATTCGCACTGAATATGAACAAAAGGAAAACAGAAATGCTGACAGTACGCACACTGTTCATTGACTTTCCTCGTATAATACCACAAGTGTCCTGACTGATCCTTTGCTGTTTGCAACGTTGCAAGTCCTTGGAATTTTATCCGCGTTATAATTCAAGTTAGTGTCGTTTGAAAATTGATTTATACAAAAACAGTTCACTGTGCTGAAATACGGAAAAGGAATAATAATTCGTATTACATATTTTATCGATATGGACAAAAGTAAAATTCCTATGCGCAATAGTTATTTAATAAGAGGGTAGTAAATGTTTTGTAATTTTCTTTATTCTGAGAAGGTTTAGGTTAATTTTACCTATGGACGCTCTTTAACAACTCAGGTCATCAGCGCCCCATTCAATACAGGACGTGAAACGACCAATAAATTTTGCTCATAGGCGTCTTCTTTCAGGCTTGAGGTTCTTTTTCGTGCCGTAAATGTACGACACAGAACCCACGGCTTTACTTCCCTTCCGAAAGAAACCATACTTTGGATTTTTATACCCTAAAACAATCCATCGACTCTGGCTAGGTTTGAATCCGCGACCTTGGATCTGCGAAACAAACATGGTTACCACTAGACCACCAGAACTGACATTCTTTATTCCGAGAAAACTATAAACGTTCCACCAAAATGGTATTACACTTTTGTTATATAAAGCGTGAATTATTCGCACAGAAAACTTGCCTATCTATTTCACTCCCGCCTAAGTTCTTATTGACGCGATGTTGCATTTCATTAACACAAATAAAAAGTGTTTGTAGCCGAACATTAATGCAGTACGCGCCGAGAGCATATATTATTATTATTATTATTATTATTATTATTATTATTATTATTATTATTATTCACCGCTACGGGTGGCCGAGGTCAATCAAGGCGCGCATTCTTAAGCGAGAGGTCTGGGGTTTGGTTCCCGTCAGGATCGCCCTCCCTAACAGGTTTTTCGGGTTTAATGCAGACCCCATAAGCGGCAGATACCGAAAAAGTACCCGAAATCAGGTCTGGAACTTTTCCTTCCTTAAAAATGATTTCCTAATTTATCATTTTATCTCGCGTATCACGTGTGTCCAGCGCCTGTGATGCCTTAAGAGTAAAATTAGGCGTTAAACACTTAGTAAAATTCACCACAATACCTTTACAATTGCCATAACTTTTTGGAATGATTAACGAAATTAATTTACATAAAGTGAGTACTAGGCGCTATTATTGCTACGCTAGCAACCGGCGTGGGGCAGGCAGGGGACCTGCAGGGTTATTGGCAGTGCTTAGTTACACTATCGCTTTATTTGCCCTTCTTTGTCGCTGGGTTCAACTCAGTATATTCAGTCGACATCATTGCCCGGAACTTTTGTTTTTTCTATGTCAAATTTTCAGGGATGAGGGCAAAAGAGGACATTACGGGACGTTTGTTTATTCAGCCGGTGTGTCACAGAGCTGTGAGTGCAGAATTTGGTACCAAGCCCGCTAACGCGGGGATCCTATGTGCTCATTAGGTTTTGTCCAGTACCTCCCGTGGCAGTGGATGAGCCAAATGTTTGCGCCTTCGTTTGGAACCAAACTTACCAAGAGCGCAAATGAGGCAATTTGGATATTTGGCAAAATTTCGACAGGCCTTATGATTATGCTTGCGACATTCTCGAGGTCCCAATACTGGTGCAGGAATACTGAAGAAAGCATACAGTCAGTGCCGAAAATGATGCGCAGATTGACGTTTTGCACTTTCTGTAGGGAAGAGATGTGTGCTGGTGCTGCATTGTCCCACACTTCGCACGTATACATCATGTAAATATGCAATGGGATGGGTTTGAACCGGAATATTGGAAACAACTTGCTGGTAGCAGCGCGAGCTTTCGTTCCGAGATCTTGCATGTAAACCCTTATTCCAGGGTTACTCAAAGCATGCGGCGCGCGTCACCCAGGGGATTCGCCGGCCAAATAAGATGAGAGGGCATGTATTTGCCGCTGTGCGTCTCTTGGTGATGAGGATTTCTTGATACGAGAGCTGATCACTTATTGCAATATACCTTCAGTGCATTTGCACCAATGACATAAGCAAGCATGAGTGTCGTAACCAAAGAGATAACGTACATTCTTACTGCACGTGAAGTGTATATACCGCAGCAAGCGTATTCAGATGCTTCATGCAGGAAGCAGTAAGATTGCGTTTCTAAGTATCTGCCCTCCTCTAAAAACATGGGTGACTCAGCAGCGGACTCCCATGATGAGATGAATACAGATACCTTTGAACGGATTTGTTCACTCTCTATTGGTGAACCTCTTACAAAAAATATTGCAATAGTTCTCGATAATGCAAGCTGTCACTCCCGACTAAAAGCTAGGATCCCACTGGGTCTAACAAAAAGGATAGCATGGTATGATTATGTAAGATTGAAATTTGACATTCCGAAACCACTTTCAATTAAGGCGGTACTTTTAGAAATCATTTAGAATTTATCATTGATTAAGTTGCAAAGTCTCATTATCATGAAGTACTCACTTTACTTCCATATCACTGTAACTTAAACCCAATTGAACTGGTTTGGGCCAGCCTCAAAAAAAGCATCTAGGAAAAGAAACGTAACCTCTTCTGTGAGTGGCAGTGTGTAAATGATATAAATGAGAATTTGTGGGGGGAAATGTTTTGAAACGACAATTCATGTAAAGAGACAGTATTTTTTTCAGTCTATGATCTACTGAACTTACGGGCATCCCCCTTGGCATGGCGGTGTTGTAGCCAACTTCAGGATATTGAGAATTCAATGTGTGTGAAAGGAAGTGACCTTTAGGAAGAAAATTACGGAGCGTAAATCAATGACTTCTGGGCCACTATGAGTGCTTTTTTTTTTTTTTAAATTTGAACTGTTTAAAAATTTTTAAATTTTGGTCTAGTTTCTCTTCTTTAGAAACACGCTCCTTAGAGTGCAGAAAGTTGTTCAAATGTTAAAGAGCATCAATTAAGGGTCACATTGTAACATCGTTTAGGATTACCTTGTTAAAAATTCAGGTGGGAAATACTCAAGTATTTGGGACAAGTTTTCTACCTGTGACTTTATCGTTTTGATAATTCAAGAAAAGTTACTACTTTTATCGGTGGAGTCAAAGATTTCGCTCTTTTCATCACTTGGTGGAGGACGTTGATTGGAAATGGTTCTGTTAGTAAAACTATAAAAAATCAATGAGCAGGGAAGTGAACATCCGGTGTCACTGTGGGATAAATGTCTGTGTGATCTGGAGGCTTATTTTTTGATGTGTTAGCTTATTTTGATAATAAATCCAGTCTGCTTTCAATCTGAATGACCCTTAGATTACATCCGGTCATCTAAATACCTGATGACAGACGCGGCGGCGGAGAATGCATCGGCCATCGGCTGATAAACTATCGCTCACGGCCAGTCGGGCCAGACTACTGTCGGGACGAGCGGGGCGTCACAAAATAAAAAGGGTAGAATTTCAATATAATAAATGGTAATGCACGTTATACTCATCCATGTCACGCTAGAATATGCTGCAAGTGCCTTTCAGGAATTACTTTTTACTTTCTTAATTCTCTTTGAGACAGTAAATTGATTTCTTGATGAATGTTATCCTTCATTTCGTCTTAAGCGTGTTGGTACTGCAATGAGATTATTTGAGTTATGGGCTGGCAGAGCACGGTTGTCAGTTAGTAGATGGGCGTTCGCGTGTTACTCGGTGCTTTCGTTGTGTACAAATTGGGTGCTTAATGTTGTTCGTTAGATGTCACTGCATACATACATTCCTGAAGAATGGGGTTGTATATATAATGCATAAGATAGCATCATGATTATAATTCGATTAACTGGGAAGTTTTAATCAAATAATCTGACAGCACGAACAGACTCGGGACAAACATACGAACAATACAAAATCACTTTTGTGGAATTAGGCCTTAGGCCTAGTACTTGTCATTTGGTGTTCCTAGTAGACGTTTAGCAATAGACACGTGTTGCTTCTTTCACTGTTCTAGCGACACTGACTTAGTGGTGTGAGACTCAAGGCCAACTTAGCAGTTTAGTAAACTCCGCCCACCCTGACTCGTGTAGCCCGGTTAGCCTTGAATGATGGCCGATACCGTTTCTGGCCGCCGCTTCGGTCATCAGATAATTCGATGATTCGATACTTACTAAAACCTTAATGGGGTAATAAATAATAGTTTTAAAGGAACATGTCACATCAGAAATAATTCAATCATAAATTTACAACGTCAAGTGAAGAAAGTATAGCTAGAAGTTACCAGAAAAAAAACTTAATCTTAAAACAGTATACACAACAATAATTAAATTCTTATTTAGGAAAAAATCACATTTTTATTTTATGGGATGTGAAAGTTTGGCGTGAACAAAGGCTCAATTAAAGTTATTAGGAAAATGTATTACTTCCGTCATATGGAAATGAATAAATAGGACATTTTTTTATGACTTCAAGGACTAGTAACCTGCCTTTTGACTACCAAAAATAGTTTTTCACTTTATTACACCATCAGATTCATTTTATTTAGGAAAAAAATCCAGGAATGTAGTGGTAGTATAAAGAAATAGGAAATAAATTTAAGCCTAACATTTTCCTGGTAAATAAAAAAAAAACGAGCCTCCTAGGCTATGAGCTAAAGTTATTCCCAATAACTATCTCTGCTTACAAAAGCCAATACCAGTTGGAATAATAAAATGTGTAAGTAATATTAAATACTAAATAAATCGCTATTTTAGGGTTTAGATGCATAGTCTCAGCTAATTTTTCTGACATCAAAAGGGCAGACATTGTGTTACCTACTTCATGCACTATGTACAGCTTGCTATTGGAATATACAGGTCCATTAATATATTTGGCTGCCGTAGCACGGGTTGTGACGCTCGGGCGACAGGTCGAGCAGCAGCAAGTAAGATGCTACCTACAAAGTTGAAAAGGCCAATGGATAATGAACCTTACCTTAAAATAGACGTTCAAAGTGTCCTTCTTCCACTAGTATACAAGCTCCATATCGAAAAAAATATATCACTCACTCATCTAAGTTCATCCACTGAAATTCGGCTTATTTCATGCTCAGTAAAAACCTAGAAACCCTCTAATGTGTCGAGATTCGTGGAAATTACTTTTTTTTTTTTATTTTGTTTTATACATACCCCATAAATGAAAAACACAGCTGTTAAATCGATAGAAAGTGAGGGTTACAAATCAACACTAATTACACTACCAGTAATCACCTTCCTTATTGTATTTAATGATTCTTGAGCCGTGTGTGCCCTTTCACAATTCTGTTGGAACCACCCGTATTCTGCCAAGTGCTCAAGAAACTGTGCTAAAAGTAGTGTTATACATATATATTTATATTTGAATGGTGTTTAACGCCTGTTTTCACTACTAAGCCACCATAGGCGATGGGCACTATATGTTGGGAAAGGATTTTTTTAAGGAAGGAAACGTCCCAGGCCTAAGTTTAGGTACCTCCCCGTCATTTGCTATTTATGAGGACTGAAGAAAACCTGGAAAAACTTCAATCAGGGAGGACGGTCCTGGTGGGATTCGAACCCCAGACCTCCCGCTCACGAGTCCGCGTCTTAACGACCTTGGCACTCGTAGCGGTATGTGTGTTTTATATCGATCCACATTTACCGTCTCATTACAAAATATTGGACCTATTATTTTCCTTGCACATATCGCACACCAGACACCATTTTCTGGTCACATTGAAATTTTTACGCAAATTTACTGTTTTTTTTTTCTGAATACCACTATGACAATTTTGTGTCTTCACACGTCAATTTAGATAAATCAATATTTTTTGTGAATAAAAGAAACTGAGGAATAATTTAACACTCTAAGACTGCATTCTGAAACCAAATGCAGTAATTCACTTTTTACACCGAAACACCTCGCAAGGCATGAAGGCGTGTGTATCTGTATATTTTAACTTAAGTAACTTTGTTGCATTTCTTACAAAAGATGGGGAAATTGTTGTCTGTTGTGCAAATTAGCAATTAATTTTTGTAGCGAACACTCCCGTTTTCCTGCGATCAAACAGCTAGTCTTTGTATAGCACTGCTTGAAGGAAGCACTGGATTGGGAAAAGTTTCAGTAAATCTTTTCGAGTGCAACGAACAGATTTGTTTTTAATTTATTTTTACAAAGCAAACTTCGACCTTTTACAGTCAAATGCAGCATCATTTTAAACACACGTGTAACCACCAGAAGGATTCTACTACGACTGATAAATATTGTGCAAGCATTCCTTTCTCACGCAGTGTTGGTCGCGTTTTCTTTGGCGATCTTAAGATGAGTTCAATCTCAATGGAGAGAAAAGAAGAACGCGTAACAGAAGTACCGGCCAAAGCAGTGACGTTCCTCCAGGAATCATATTCATATATGCGGCAGCTATATATTTTAAGGACACTATATTATATCTAAGCAGAGGAGACAAACGTATAAACTAGAGTTTTTTTAATTTATTATATTATTAAGGGTGTTTTAATTGCTGTATGAATCTGACTTGCAGATTTAATATTTCTTTCTTCCTTGTTTATACTCAGAATTAAATATTAGATTGCTAAGCCTGTTTCAAACTGTTACAAGATGATGTGCTTTGTTCATTTGTCCTTACTTTCACTCCGGTTTATAGTTCAAATACAACAAAAGGCTACATGTATGCCTGCAGATCGATAAGTTTATTTTTCGTTGAATTTATTTGCGGTCCGAGATCCCAAACCTCCAGTTGGCACTCTTATTGCGCATCATTAACTTTTATAACAATAACAAAAATAAAAACTCTCCACGATCATGTGCAGTGTCTTTGCAAGATTTTTATGCCGTTTTAGAAAACGTGATCATCTCAGCGGCTGGGAGCAGGGTGCCCGCCGGAGTAATCAAATATACATAGCCCCTCAAATAAAATACATTGCTTTTCATATAATTAAAATACTTCACAATTACAATTTAAACAATCAAGTACCTTTTTCACAGAAGATTATTAAAAGCTTGTCCTTATACTGAGAAAGTTTTCACACTTTTGGGAAAAAAAATTATTCATAGGGACTAGTGCTTCTGAAATGCTGCAATTTCTCCCTTATAATACACGTATGTATACAGGTTATTTATTTATATATACTTTATTTTTCAAATTCTTGTAGAGAAAAAAAATATTACACAGAAATATCTGGTTAGGTATCGTTCTGACCATAATTCTTTCCTAATGAGACTCTCTTCAAAAAGTTACTGAATTAAATCTAAAAGTAATCTGTTTTAAGTATTATAGCAGAGTGTTGTTGACAAGCTATAGATTTCCATTAAACGCTGAATATTTGTTCAAAGACAAATATATTCCCTTATATCTGTAAATTCAAGGTATTTTGATAAAATATATGCCCAAATACTGGAGGTTATTTAATTTAAGAGCAGCGTGAACATGATTTCTTACTGGGTAAGTGTATTCCCTGCAACTTGAAAAAAGAGATAGAGACATCAAGCGTAAAGTTATTATTTTTATTTTTACCGAAAGCATAAAATAATACTGTATTTAAAACTCATGTTGATAATAACAAGCACTAACTTGTGTTAAAATACATGTTGGAAATGATGTCTCTCAGTGGCAATAAATTGCCGGCATCTGCATAGGAAACTCCGGTATTTCATTTAACTTTTCTTCAGTAGGAAAACTGCTATTCTGAACATGTTTCTAGTCATTAAGAGATCCTGTATCTCGTAACATTTCAACCGGTTGGCGAAGTGTCTCTACCTGGAGCACGATTTTCTGGATATTTTCTTGCGAATCTCCTTGCCACTTCTCATATATATTTTCATATATGCATCGTATTCCCTTAGAGGGGGGATTCCGTCGGTCCTGGTGGTGTAGTGGTTACCATACTTGCCTCCTAAACCCAAGATCGCGGGTTCGAACCTGGCCAGGACCGATGGATTTTTTCGGGCATAAAAATCCTAAAGTATGGCTTCCTTCGGAAGGGAAGTAAAGCCGTGTGTCCCGTGTCGTACATTTACGGCACGAAAAAGAACCTCAAGCCTGAAAGAGAGGCCTCTGAGCAAAATTTGTCGGCCGTTTCACGCCCTGAGTTAAATGGGACGCTGATGACCTGAGATGTTAAAGAGCGTCCATAAATAAATCAATCAAAAAAGAGGGGGTATTCGGATTCTTTCAAATGCTCTGATGCGATCTCTGCTGATTCCAAGCGCTTGTGGCACTTCTACCCTAGCCACTGTCTAAGTTGTCCGAGTGGGTATTAGGCGCGTAACTCATTGTGATACTCATTCGGCAAAGACAGGGTGCAGAGCTACCTTAAGAGTTCGGACTGTAGAGTTGAAAAGACTATTGCTCTAGATTCGCAAGACTTAGTATTGTAGCAGGAGGCTGAACGGGATGGTCCGCCGTGGGTAGGCAGCGCCCTTGCTTCCACCCGAAAAGGAATCAGGGTTATTGTTTGCAAACGTTTAGCAAATGCCCCCACAGAGGACGGAACGCTCAAGTATCCGATGGTATGAACAGTGATGCCCTACTATATTTCCAGTACATAAAAACCCTTTCTTCAGGGCTATATTTATGTAGGGGCTAACTACAAATGCTAGTAGACACACAATGAAAGCACCAAGCACATGCCAAAGCACAAACACTCCCTTAAACTAACAGCAATCTATTACTTGCACATGCATTATAAGTCTTAACGACCTGTTTATTCCAGAGCGAAACTGCAATCTGCCGGCCCGTAACTCAAATATTCTCATTATACATGGTATGCATTTACAGTGTTCCCTGACTAAAACTTTCAAGCATCACATTTCGTGAAAAAAGATTGGAATTTTCTGCTCTTCAGTATCTGTTGTCCTCTGTGGGTACATTGGCATGTCTGATATATGAAGCCATCCATGCTTTGCCAGAGAAGAAAATAAAACTTGGATCAATTGTGCCACCGCTACTTTATTAACTATCCAGTTACAGAATTTTATGCGTCTCACATTATCACGTAGCAATAAGTCCACAATATAACCATTTTAAAAAGTATGTAGATTTCTTAGTCAACATATGCGAAAGTCTTGTTTCCTAAGCTACTTGTTCTAGATATTTCCTTAAACTTCCTTCTAAACTTTCTTCAATGTCGTGAAATTTTCTTCGGTAAGGACATGGGATTTATTTCCAATTTCTTATCGAGAACAAGATTTGTTAATGAAGTGACTCACGGTATTTCTGTTTGGAGAAGGTAGACAGGAAATGTCTTTAAAAATTTCCTCTTCTCTTTTGGGTACAAGTTTTCTTTCACGTAAGATTTATATTTAATATGATTTATCCTTAAGTGTAGCTATGTTTTGGCATAATAGAATTAATATCAACAATCTGTTTATCACTAATTATTTCAGTATACTTAATTGTACCGAATGTGTCCTATTTCAATGCAATAGTCCCGTGTCGTACATTTACGGCACGAAAAAGAACCTCAAGCCTGAAAGAGAGGCCTCTGAGCAAAATCTGTCTGCCGTTTCACGCCCTGAGTTGAATGGGACGCTGATGACCTGAGATGTTAAAGAGCGTCCATAAATAAATCAATCAAAAAATCAATCAATGCAATAGGTTCGCTCCTATCTATGCATCAAAGCAACTACTCAGATTGAGTATTGCGGAGAATCGCGGCCATAATAACAGATTAACAACCCGTGCAGGCAGGCAGGCAGGCAGGTGATGCGAGGACACTGGATGAAAAAATACTAAAATAAAGCAATTCAAATGTTTTTCATGTGATATTCATATATATTATGACACTGCCTCCATTCTTTATTACATTGTTACATTAGGAGAGGTTCTTGAAAGCAAATACATATGTGATCACCTCGTTTCTGGTTTTAAATTATGGAGAAAAAGCTGAGTAATGCACAACTCTAGAAATTTGTTTTTATTAATGACAAGCTTCTCATTAACAGATACTCAGTGACGTTGCTTGTTATCATGTGGCTATGGGAACTAACATACGAGTAATATGATTCATAAAATAATCTGAAGAGATGCATTTCCATGAATAAAATGAAAACTAACAAATAAAAAGAAGTATTTAGTAATCTGTTTAGATGGGCTGCTTAACTTAATTGTATCACGGGTATATTATTGTTAGTCTTGTAGACCGTGCATGATCAATGCACAGAGCTTTTGAACCAAGAATATATTTTATTGTTATTTGTTGCAGTGGATATAACCAGAGAAACTGTGGTTGACGCCAATTTTCAATAATTTTGTCTCAAAAAAGTGGAAATTGTTCAAATTCGTGCACTGTTGTGTTCTTTTTAGTGTACAAAATGGGAGAATATGAGTCTTAAAATATTCAGCAGTTCTTTTGCAAAAATTAAATTCGAACCTGTATGTACTTGTATAATACGCGTCCCTATCTTTATAGGTACTTTGGTACTAACTAAGTGCAGTATACTATGCCATTATTTTGAGTTAAGAGTACCTTCCAGGTAGTGAGTTTTGGTTTTATTTCGCATGGAAGAATTTGCCTGAAAAGCTTCCTCGCTTTGTACGTAAGAAGACACTACATCAAACGAATTCCTGGCTCAATAACACAAACAAGATATTAACCTAAACAATTTAAAAATTACAATATTTATCTTGGTCCATTCTCAAGAGATGTAAATGTTATACGATTGAGATTTTCCGTGCTTAAAGCACAGAAGGTGGATCATTAGCGCACCACAATGCTGAATCATCGGCAGTTATAGCGATCACTAGAGTCCTGCTTTAATCACTTTGGATACACGTTAAGTTTTAGTCAATCAAAGAATATTCGCTTTGAATGAAGAGCATGAACAGTTCAAGTCACAGTGAAGGAGGCGTCCGTCACTCTACTACTTGTAAGAGAGCTGTGTGGGATGAGTTGCCGCCAAGATGCACAATTACATTTGCGGATTATTTGCAGCTTCTCGGAGCCCAAACGCAGGGTTCTAGTGATTGATACTCTGGGTGTGTGACGGAAAGGAATGCCTTCCCTTTCACTACAGAGCAGTTTTTTTTTAACGATTTCTATAAGTTAAATGAAAAGATATTTGAACGAGAATGAAATTTAATGTTATATATAAACTCATATGAATTATGAAATAAGTTGCAATGAGAATATTAACCTGTTTCTTTAACAAATGAAATATGTTTTATTCTTCATGATAATAAACCAATAGAAACGAAATTTTCGTAAAGACCATACACAGTTCACTGATCTCAAAGTTTAAACTGAATGAATTTGTGCAACATTCGTGCACTAATCCGCTGGAAGCGTACATCGGCAGCAGGTTCCCTATTTATGCACTATGTTAATTCCATATGGGTACAATTGAATTCTGATAGATACAACATACATGGGACCGGTTTATGATTGGAAAATAATAACTCACAGAATTAACTGTACTTTTCTGTAAACTTTATTTTTCTTCAATACAAGAAATTAAAATAACTGATAAGTTTTGGAATCAACTCAGGAAAATATTTACATGTCGCATATTCAGTACATGGCAAGAAAAATACAGCAGAGTTGAAATGTACCTAACACTCTCTTTTCAACATTTTCTTAGCATATGTAATATAACTTATGTACTAATTTACATATAAAATATAAATGGCACATAACATGAATAATGAGTCAGGCAAAAAGTTGCCTGAAATTAAAGATTTGTAAAAATATGCAAAAAAAAGTCTTACAGAATAGTTATTCTAAACATTTAAAATTTTCATTAAACACCTGAACACTGCCGATTGTAAATGAAAACAGCCTATCAAAGAGAAATTATCTGTAGGCTGAAGCACAAGATTATCTGACTTTGGACAAGGTTGAGCATTTTCTAAATATGACAATCAAAAGCAAAAACCGCAATCATTTAAATAGGAGAAAACACAAGGGTTTCTTTAATATATAAAATTTTCCAATATTTATTGCAGCATGTTCAGCAACGTGGAATATCAAATAGGTTTAATGCTGTCTTTTTAAGTGAGAAATTCAGCAATTTCTTTGTATCACTAGCTTTTATTGCAGCATTTCTGTACAAGTTTATGGAAATTTTCGCTGTTCGGCATTATAAGATGCAATCTACAGTGTTAGGTATCTTAACAAATGAGAACACAACAACTTATCTTTCGTTCTACATAAAGCAAATTCATACGCACATACCCACACACACTCGCGAGCAAACATAAGATTCACATGTCTCTATGATTCTATTTAACGAGGAAGCAAGAGCAATTTACATATGAAATATTTATGATAAGGAGATTATGTTTTAAATATTACTGCTGGCCATTTCATTGACTAGGTTGTCCCTTTACCTAGGCTTGGGAGTAAGTGAACACTTCAATTTATACTTTAAAAGTACTAACATCAAAAGGGAGATTTGAAATAAAATACTTAGCTGGACATATTCTTCCTCTAATGAAACACAGGCTTACACACGCCTTGTTCACCTTGTTCATGTTTACTCTCCAAAATATAAATACACAAATAGGCATCATTTTTATCAAAAATGCTTCTCAGTAGAGTGGCATTCACGCAGGTCTCAATTTCCACTCAACAACACTTGTTCAAAAGTTCCTTTGAGAATGTCATTTGGATTATACTATACATGACATATTGTAATATTTCCATAAAAGGCGAAAAAATAAAAACCTCCTGCAGGCACAAAGTGAGAATGAAACGAGAAATTGTATGCAGTTATTGTGGGGAAAATAGCGGCATAGTGTATACAACCATCTTTATTGTACATCAGACTATTGATGCGCGTATATTATTTACAATATTTCTACATTTTACTGAGATGAAAGAGAAGCTATACAGACTTTCTTTCAACAAGAGTTTCGGACTACTTTTGATAAACAGATCATTGTATAAGATTTATATTTTAATTGTTGTTAAAATCTTATCATTAAAATCTAAAACATCAATATGTGAAACTCTAGTTTGTAATTGGGAAGGACAAATAAATAATTTTCACTGCACATACTACTCCTGTTAAAGATATATTGAGTGCCACAGAAAACTACCTCAAATGGCAAGTTCGTTTTAGATAACAGCATCATCTCTAGCGACACAGACCATTGATGAAATACACATTATAGACCAAATAGCAAAACCACTGTACACTATTTAAATGTCTATTAGAGGTGGGTTTTTTAATATTCTCGATACTCAAGAAGTATGGATATTGAACGATAAATGAGTTAGATATTTTTTCGATACTTTGTTAATAGAACATTTTGTGGCCCTTTATTATATTTCTGCAAATAGTATGGCAACAGTACATCCGGGATACATATTTCTTTAAAATAATGTACAAGAGTCAAAAAGATGTACGTATTTTCGAATGTGCTACTGCATTAATTACTACCTAGTTTTTCACTTGTCACGGACATGGAAAAACTATGCTGCTCCTACAAAATAACTCATTTCTAAGTCTGGCCAATAATAAAAGAGATTTTTACTGAGCATAACATGTGATCTGTTAAATTATTTATCATACTTCAATATCTTTAGCTTGAATGCTAATTTAAATTAATACTAGTTGTTATTTTCAGGTCTGTTGTTATTTTGAACTGAATTAAGACGGCGTGATTTGAATGAATGAAACTTGGAATTCTTTTAAGTTCTATTCCCTGAATGATAACTGCGTCATTTGCCATATTTGTAAAAAGAATGTTTCGCGAGGTGAAAAATCTCACAATACTATCAACCTAAAGAAACACTTCATCTCAGTTCAAAAAATTCGTATATCAAGTGAATATGTTAGCACTGGACGAGCCTGTGTGATCTATTTGTTTGATATAATAATTCCATAAAGTAAGAAGATATTTAATTTGATAAAAATATTACTTAGTATCGTGAAAATTTGGCTATCGACTATCTCTAAGTATTAAGTAAATAGGCCCCAAAAGTTATAAATGATTTAAGAAAACGTTGATACCTTCATGGATAACGTAAACACAGCTACAATCCCAGATTTGAAGTGCCAGAAACAAATGATAATATATAAAGTACAGTTGCTGAAAATATTACTTTTTATGAAGTCCAGAAATATATTCCAGAAATATATTCTGATATCATAGATATTTATAATATACCCTGAAATATTTAACTACCTGTATCTTAAATGTCATGCTGAAGTTGCTAATTGCGTGGAATGAAAGAAATGTGCAATCTTAAAATTTGGACAGTTTCATTTGCAAAGACATTTCAAGTAATGTGCTATATGTGATTATTTTGTATATTTGTGGCTTCCAAAGCAAGGTATTTATATAAAACTTGTGTATTTTAATTCATAATAGTCCCAATTCAATTTAATTTATTTTCTAATTTTAATCCTGAATCTTCCATACATATTATATGTATTAATTTTATTTTATTCAGACATAAAGAACTTTATGTATCACTTGAAATATAACGACTCAGTTTAATGTTTATATATTGTAACAGTAAGTCTGCCACGCTTATTTTGAAGCCAGCTCCGCACATGAAATGACGAAATATTTACTACGAATCACTTAAATTGGAACAAAAGATTCGTGTTGTTGTGCGAATATTCGCTTCGTGTACGAATAATGAACACTACTCCGCATACACATATCATAGTAGACGAATAGTTGCTCTATTAACAAACACTAGTGACAGATTGTCGTGTCGGATTGGTGATTTTAATCATTTGTATTTGAGGGAAGCTGCTTTAAAGCTTTTTAAAGAAATGGACATATTACTGCATGAGAATTGCTTTTCCCCATTTTGTATTATTGTTGCAATTTTAGTTCAATTGCTCGAACTATGCAAAATCCGTTGAAGACATTCTACATTTCTCATGGTAGCTCTCTTATTAAATCCGATTCACCTACGCTTCTCTATGGAAGATTTCGCATCGCGGCCGCCATTAGGCCTATTATACTTATGTCCCCGAAGGGCACTTCCGCGAGGAAAATATAAGATGAAGGATACGCCGGTAGTCCAGCAGTACGAGGAGGCGATGCACTGTCGTAGGCGGAGTCCCTAACGTTTCCATAGCTCTCTCCCGAGTTCCCCGAAGAGAAAACTGTCCAGACGTTAGATCAGGAAATTTAAGTACGCCAACTGCCCCGCCTGACGCTCAGTAGGTTATAACGATGCTAAGAAATGAAAGAAAAGGAAATGGGAGAGCGGAAAATTTACAGAATGTAAATGTATTCGCCGGTCCCAAGGGAGTTGAATCGGGAACTCCCGAATACGAGTATTAAACATTACCGTCTCAGCCACCGCGATCGTTTCACCATAGTAAAATATTGCGTTGAAAAGAGTAACTTATTTTGCTATATATGCCTTCTTTGTTCGTTTTTTATGGAAAAACATCATCCATTATAGATGTCTGCAGGGTAGGATTTTTTTTTGTTTTCATTCGCTTGCAATGTAGTCCATCAACAACTAAAACGCCATAATCCCTAAATTCCCAATTATATTTAAAGGAATATTTATAATTTCTCACTCGTTCAGTATATTTCTGTTCAAATAGCAAATTTTGAGGTATTTGTACACGCCGGTATCCTTCAAAACATTGGGTTACAATATTCATGAATAAAAAACAAATATTTATCTTCGAATGTGTAGAGCTGGCTTTAAAAATATGAATACGTGGAGCTACTAACAAGATCAACAATAATAAAAAAAACAAATTCATATATATGTTCTCAGCCGTAAGGGGCACCACGTTTGAAAATATGTTTACCTTGAAAGGATAGCAAATTAGGTTCTCAGTGCTTATGGTAAGAAATAATTTAGATTGAGCAGTAAATAGAAAATAGAGTGATATTTGCTTATAAGAAAAATGTTCACAAATCCTGAAAGAGCATTCTTCTCTATACCACAACTTTTAAATCCTCTACTGCAGCAGTTTAGAGCGTTTTGTCCATTCCCATCACAACTTACCTTAGCAACATAAATGCCACTACATTGTCATGTGACGCTTCATGTGCAGGGAGAGGTGGTCAGAGCGCGAGAAGGCTCTCTCACAGAGACGACATTGGAAAGGTCTATCTCCTGTATGCTTGCGGTAATGCCGGGTCAACTCGTCGGAGCGAGCGAACTTCCAGCCACATCCCTTCCAGCTGCATTGGTAAGGCTTCTCACCAGTGTGGGTACGCAGATGTGCTTTAAGATGTGAAGATTTGGTGTACGTCTTGCCACAACCTGGGTGAGAACACGTGTGAACGATAACTTTCCGCCGACTCCAGTTTCGCCTGCGACGTGGCTTAGGAACAGCGGCAACCGGCGGTGCTGCTATGGATACCTGTTCGGCAAGATTACCTGAAGCACTTAGTGGAGGTAATGGATGCCTGACATGATGATGACTGTGAGGATGCGGATGCTGATGTTGCCCTAAGAACGAGCCAGGATGTGGAGGTGGAGGAGGAGGCTGGGCGGAAGGAAGATGCGCAGCTGAAAGGTGTGGTGATGACGGCGGGGTAAGAATTTTGAAGTGGCTGACCTGAGGGTGATGATGTGGGTGCGTGTGGTGAGGATGACGAGGATGATGGTGATATAAATCATTGGGATAAGTGGAACCTCCTTGCGGTGTTGAATGAGTGGGTGCTGATGCATGATGGTGATAAAAACCGCCGCAGTTCTCGGGCGTAGCTGGTGGGGAGATCTGCCCAAAAGGAATTAAATGACTTCCTCCTGAAGACGAAGCCGTCGACGTAGGAGGAATTCCGGTATACAATTGTGCAGTCTGTCCGGTGTTAATGCCGCCAGCATATGGCGGCGGACAAAAGGGCTGTAAAGCATTGTGATGATTAACAGCGGGGACACTTGAACCGGGATATGAATATGGGGAAGCACCGTGCACCTGACGGTGAAAATGATAAACTTGATGATCTGGACTTGAATCAGGAAGTTCGGATTTGATCTTTCCAGTAGCAACTCCTGCTTCTCCATTTGACAACGAAACTCCTATTCCAAGTCCTAACCCAATAGGAGGGAAGTATAATGAAGTAGGTTCTGCTTTTCCGACACTGGTCGTGTCCTCCTCGCTGCTTCCGTTTCCGTTACTGCTGACACTGGATGAATTGGAAAGGTAGAGACTGGCTGGAGATACCACAGGTACTCGCTGATCGCCGGAGCTCGGTGGTGCTGGACGACCTGTTGAGCCAGACTCCGGTCCAGGAGGTTCGCCGTAGTAGCCGGTCTCAACAGGCGAACATGATGTGCTAGGAAAGACGCACTCGGCGTCCAACTTCCCACCTTGGCCTGGGCCTGGACCAGGAATGGCAGGAATGTTGTTGCTGCTCGAAGCTTTTACACTTCCATACATCGCCGTTGGAGATGGCGTGTTGCCTCCTAATGGATCTTCAGCTATTTGTGCGTGTACTGGAGCTCCCACTCCCAGGATAACAGTTTCGATGTCTTGCCACATCTACAACCAAAGGATATGACATTAGATTCGCAGAAAAGCATTACATGATAAAACAAATCTGCGGTCAATTTGCTTCCAAAAGTGTTTTAGTTATTATACTGCAAGTTATGATTTGTTTTCATAAAATGTCATCTTTTAGGGGAATTGGAAGTTCTTAAAGAGAAAACAAAAAAACTTTAAGCTACAAGAAATGTATAAATTAATTTAAATAAAAGCAATGATTGTGCCAGATGCCCAAATAAGATTTCTTACTTGGAATGCGGTATTTCTATGGTATAAATATTTATGATAGAAAATGTTCGATTTATTTCCACGATATAATAGGTTGTCGTGAATGAAAATTATATAGGGTTTAGATATGGAAAGTACTTAGTATTATCAAAGTACTATGTCACGAAGTTATAACGATCCATTTTTAAAGACTATCAATAGTGTTAATAGAGGAATGAGTGGATAATGTCAGTGTTTGACTGCGCGTTTTGTTATGTATAGAGGTGCAATAGGAACTTTTTCCTAAATTTCGTGTGGCATTGTGTGGACATCAGTTTCTTTCAAAAGGATGAAGCACCCCTTCATATTGCTCTGGATGCGAGAGAGATTTCCCAAAAGTGAATAGGCACAGATTCACCTCGAATACAGCCATCACACTCACCGGATTCGAAGCCCTTATACCCTTTGCTTGGGTGTTTATCAAGTTGCAAGTATATAAAAGCTAAGTAGGAAATTTCCAGATCTGCATAATAGTATTCGAAAATCATTATCAAACACGCTTATAAACTTATATTAAAATGTATCTATATTCCATGAAGTTAATGTACTATGTACATACTTCAGAACAAAGAACACGTCAAGGTGTATAAAGGTGTGCTACATTAATAATATCTATTTGGATTTTAAAATGCTTTAAAATATGTAAACACACATGCCAAATAATTTCGTTTATATAAAATTATTTAAACTGCAATACAGGTAACCAAAGAGCAGTATTTCTCATTTGGTCATACTATATATGTTGTCTTATGATTAAGCACTATTTACACTTTATACATTATTCATCTGTGAATTCGTGAACGGAATAATGCGACATTATACACGAATATTCTCTAAGTGTAAATTTTAATATTTCCCTATTATTGAACCGTGATAATATGAGAAAAATTATGTACTTTGATGCGTTCACAATAAAATCTTATTTGATAACAACTTAAAGTTGCAATGGGCCTTTGCAAATTACATTTATATCTAATGTTTATATTACATGCTCGAATTTGCATACATTAAATGAATTCGTCTTGATTTCTAATTTAAAAGTTCATAAGAAAAAATGTATAATCACAAGAAAGTGTTTAGTATTCGAAATAGATATCTACATCGTATTGCTTTCTTTCTTTTGTATTATAAAAACACGTTTGCTTTCAATTGAATTTTCTCAGAATATTAAACCATATTTAATCAAAGAGAAATTAAACATAATAAGCTGCACATCATAACAACTATGATACTATGAGCGAAGCGTGTAGACTGCGATTTCACTATTGGTATAACATTGCTTTAAAATGTGCTTCCCAATTCAAGTATCTGTCAGCTTAAAGACTTAGAAATTCGGTATCTTGGAATTTCTGGCCTATTCGAACATTGGACAAATTTCTTTGAAATATAGGACGCTCAAAAAGTGATATGTACATACCACATTTACATGCCACATATATTTCATTTATGATAAATTGTATCTCATGAAAATGGATCCAACTTCATGTCCAACCTGTATTTTGGACCCAGTAAATTTATAAAAGCATTATGCATAAACTGTTACCTCGATAATTAAAAGCAAATGATTATATATGTAAAATCATAATTATAGCTATAATAGGTTTTATTGATTTGTCATTAGATTAAAGAATGTCTTGTTTTATTTTTCAGATTTAATACCCTTGTTCCAAACTTTAATTGAAACATTCTTCTATTCTGATTATTTAAAAAGAATAAATGACTATAAATAAATGCTTTTCTTAGAAAATTAATTAATTTTTAACAAATACTATGCATGAAACTCCATATTCTCTTTTGCGTCATATTACTCAACAGGCATAGTACTGACTTTGTACTCGACGCTTTGAATTGCTGGTTGATTGGTTTATTTAAGGACACTCTTTAACATCTCAGGCCATTAGCATCCCGTTCAATTCAGGGTTTGAAACAGTCGATAAATTTTGCTCGAAGTCCTCTTCTTTTAGGCTACTACGACACGGAACCCACGACTTTATTTCCCTTCCGAAGGAAACCGTATTTACTACTTTTACGCCCGATACGAGACAAGTACTGTTACCACTAGACCACCAGGATCGGCGAACTGCTGGTGGGGAAGTAATATGAATATGTCGAATGTGTAATTTCTTTCATTGAAATAATGTTTTTATTGAATATCATAAAATACAGTAGCCATTATATTGCCTTTTTCCCCAGTTTTGTTTTTCTCATTTAATGTTCAATGTTGCTTGTGTTCGGAACGATTTTTTAATGGTATTTAGCTGTACATAAATATCAAACTTATATGAAAATCTACTATACTTACTATACTGCACGATATAATTTTTGTGCTTGTAAAGGCAAGGAATGAATTATATTATTTCAGGGTTAGATCCTGTATTTTTGCTTCTAATAGAATTTTCAGTTCATTTAAAGAACTTAATGGATATAAAATTACCTAATATTTTCTCCCGCTGTGTTTCAGCTAATAAGTAAACTAACCAAACATTTATATAACGTGTCTATACGTGAAGGTTTATTAAATAATGAAGACAACGTTTTCACAGAAATATTAATATTATTAATTAACTAAACGAGCACAAAACCCCATGCCAACCTTAGGATCACTCACAGATTCCTGAACATATTGTGCATGTGTCTAGATATCCTAAAAGAGAATAAATTAATTTAAAAAAGGAACTTGAATACATCCATTCGAAAATAACTGTTACAAACCTACCACTTGTTAAAAATTGTAAAGTTTTCCCAAAGCAAAAACATCAGCACCTATCAGCCCATGTAAATTGTAGCATTCAAATAAAAAGTAGCATTTTTCTTCAGGGAATTAGGATATGATATTTTGATAAACGTTAAGTATTTATGTAGTACATAGTGGTAAGTAATTGTTGAATGTTGGAGTTCTGACATGAGTTATATTTGTATTAAAATACAAATTAAACGTTTATATTATTAGTGCAATAGAAAACAGATTTACAAAATTAGGAAATGGCAACAAATATTAATATTGACCCATCAATGTCTGCAAATATACATTGGAAGTATTCACTTGTGTACCAGGTAGATTTTTTTCAGATTTTCTGTTTTTACCGTTTTATCTCTAAAGGTATATTTAAAAAAATGTATATATTGATACCCTTTTGCAGATACTCACTGATCTTCATTGCATTTAAATAACTCTCCTTTACTCTTATATATGGAGATTCTTTGCTTACACTACACAGAGTGTTCCCAAATCGGAGCGCTCTTTATCAAATTATACCTCCTAGTTGTACATGGCGCGCCAGTAATGTTATTTGCATGTTAACGGGGTTTCAGCGGTTGTATAAACATATTCTGTTACCAGTTGTGACTCTTTGAATGCAGTGATACGTGTGCGTCAAAATAAATTGCGATAATCCCGAATACGGCAAGTGAAAATGCGTTAACTTTCGTCGAATTCAATGACTGCAATATATACAACAGGTAGTTCAAATAGTTTATTATATAGGGCATTCCATGAAATTAGTAGTGTCACATCACTAACAATTATATTTTATTCTAATTCTATCTTATAAGAAATAATAATTTTGAAAAATTGCACCCGCCTCGGTTTTCCACTTATTTCCAGTGCGTCGCGACGAAACTGGATATCAGTTGAAGGATCAATTTGACTATTGAGGTTTCTGTGGTGATATAATTTTCAGTTCTAGTAAATTGGGTATGTATCGTGTATTTTGTTTGCTTACGTAGTTTAGAACTATTTTATCTGATTGCAGTCTTAATAAAATGCAAAATATTAAAGATGTGACAGTACGATGTAATGGGATAAAACTGAAGGGAGGATTTAACAGTAAGCTGAAACTGCATTACTGTTTTGACAAAACAAAAATCGCCTTTTATTGCCTTATTACTGTACTGTACTGATACACAAAGTTAGTAACTAATATGTATTTTTCGTTAGAGCTTCCGTCTCTTTTGCTTTGCACTCAGATTAGTAAGCAATGACGTACCCCTACGTGTAATGCAAGTCTCAATGATGATCCTCATCCCTGACATTTCCTCGGAAAAGACGCCGTTCTGTATCCTAATGTACCCACCATAAGATATGTGGTGTCACATTACGGCAAGCATGGACGATTCGTCTGCAGCAGAGCACATGAACTGCAAGTTTTTCATTGAGATTAATAAGATGATCATCTAAAATACCATACCATACATTCAGCTTCCACCGAATCTGGCTATGATGCTCACGGAACCATCGGAGATTGCGATCTGCCATGAATGTACTTTTTTCTGACAAAAGAATTTGGCGGATGAATACCAGCTGTTACTTGCAAAAGCATATGATCGCATTGTAATAGGTAATTCTGGCTTAAAAGTCATTTTCTTCTAACGGTTGAGCCAACTGCAGTTTGTATGGGTGCCACTTCTGTCCTTGGATTATTCGATGAATGAAAATCTTGCTGAGGTCTAAATCGACTGCGACTTGTCTGATGTTCACGTGGGGGTTTCCGTGAAATAAAGCCGGAACGTTTGCCTGGCGTCCATCAACAATCGACCTAACGCCCTTGTCGGAGTTCCGTGCGTCTACAGTCGCGCAATAGTGCGCCATAAGGCATGTTTCGAGGGCAAACGACAGTTATTAATACAGTGTTCGTAAAGCAGACAGATTTCCTCTAGCCTCGCCAGTTATTTGTACATCTCGTTTTGTTACTGTTGTAAGACACTCTCGTAAGAGGGAACTATCGCTTTAATACCTGATGGGAACATTATTGAAACGTATTCCTTTAGACTAACAACTCTTTTCTCGAAACGCCTAGAAATAAGTACTTATTACAGGTTTAAAAAAGCCATAAACAGTAGTGGGGTTAGAACTCAGGAACCTCTACGTTAGAAACACGCTGCCGTAACCACACTTACTTAAAGCACAAATGCAGATATGTTCGTTGAAGACACTACCTAACAGACAATTTTACGCTTCCTGATTCATAACGGATGAGAAGTATTATTATTATTATTATTATTATTATTATTATTATTACTGTATATTTCTTTAGACTAATTTTATTAATATTAGAAAACTATACGTATTAACAATAATAAGCAACATACGTCGGTTAGATCGATGTCATAAGCAAAGCTCAATGTTAGTACACCAAATACACTTGTCTCGTTCGCGTGACAGTATTAGCTATACCAGAAAAGCATTTCAAATAAAAGAACTGAAACGTAAGCTAGTACTTCTACTTAATGTGATGGTAAAACAGCAAACTTCTTATATAGTGGCTTTGGTCAACTCTTATGCTGTCCTTTGGGTTACCTATTCGAGTAAAGTGAATGACGTGAAGAAGTGACACCTGTATAGTATCATTTGCTTTAACTTCAGTTGACATCTAAAATACAGAGCAAAATAGGGTGTCATTGTTCCTCTGATGTTGAGAAAACCTGGCGTAGATTTATAAAGCACATAGTGTCTAAGTAATTGACTGTTGATAATATTTACCACATCCATAGCAGATGGCAGGATTATCATTTTGGGAAACTATCAACTAGAATTTTTCCTGATATGGATCATTTTTAAATCTACATTAAGTTAACATAGTAGGAAAAAGTTCGTCTCCACATGATAGTGCTCTTAACTCATTTTTGTTAAAAAACGACAAGGTCTGTCTTCGTATTTTATCATGTTCAGATCAATACTGGTATAATGAAAGTCATGTTAGTTTAATATGAAATACATTTTTTGTTATCTACTAAAGAAAGTAAAAAAGAGCACCGTGCATCAAATAAATAAGTATATAATTATACTTTGTGAATAGAGCGTTCTGGCCGCATATGAGAAAAACAAATGCATCAACACAATAAATACTATTCAAAATATTTTTATTGTGTTTGGTGCATCTGTTTTACTTACTTGCGACCTGAAAGTTCTCGTTAATTCTATGAGGTAATTCACACTTCTTCACTACTAGTATATTATCTATACCTAATATATTGCATAATTTATACTGCTAGTTACTTTAAAATACATTTGGTAGCCTAAATTGAATTTACTCTGTGATAAAATAGAATGAACCTCTCTGTCCTAGCAATCTCAAGATTTGAGTATTAATGGACTGCCTGTAGATTTAATAAGGATTCTAAGATATATAATGTATAGTGTGCTGAAGTTCCAACATTCATTAATGCCTTACTTCTCTTAAAAATCAGTATTAAATGCACCAGTGAACAATATGTTCGATAAATGCTACTTGACACTTTTGAAGTATTTTATTGCTTATTTTCAATATGAAGTAAGAAATTTACAACGTAGCTCTATCTTTTAGTGAAGATTACCTTAATTCTGTATAAAGTTTTCCTCTGATTTTACTTAACCATTACACATCAAGCTAGGCCAGTATTTCATCAAGGCTTAATAAGGTTTTGAATTCCAGCAAGAAAGTTCTAGACTAAGCGGGGCTTTGTTGTTGATTTGGTTTATTTTCAGACTCTCTTTAACATATCAGTTATCACCGTTCCATTCAATTCAGGGCGTGAAACGACGGATCAATTTTGCTCAAATGGCTCTTCTATTAGGTTCTTTACGTGCCGTAAATCTACGACACAGGTCCCACAGATTTACTTCCTTTCCGAAGGAAGCCATACGTAGGTTTTTAAGCAAAAAAAAAATCCATGGGCTCTGGTCGTTAATGAACCCGCGATCTTGGGTCTACGAGGCAAAATAGTTACCACTAGAACAGTAGAACCGACATAATTTATCCTTAAATAGGGGCGAAGATTTAGAACGGTATTGATCCCATATTATGGAAAATAATGAATGATTCTGTAGTTAAACATGAATGAAGTCAAAAACTTTTACACATAAATATGAAGCAATGTGTGTAAACTCATAAGCTGCAGAAAACCGGGATACTTTATGACTCCTAAATCATATTTCTTGAGCTCACATTTCCAAAAGGAAGTATCTACCATGGAAAGTCGTTAGAAAGGAAGGTCAAATACTGCATGACTTAACAAAAATAAATATTAAATAACTGATAAGACATTTGTAATATATTGATCGGTTATGTATACATAACCAGTTTCAAAATTACATTTAACAAAAAGGTAAAAGTATGTTACATCGTGTTATAATGTTACTACGAAAGCTCTAAAAGCCTATTTTAAGGATATTTTCTTTTCCAGATAACGTAATTATTTTTGTCATTCCATTTGATACTACATGATGTGACTTTCTTGTTTCTGTTCCCTTTTCTCATTTATTTTGAAACCACCACGGGTGGCCGAGGTCGTTAAGGCGCGGACTCTTGAGAGGGATATCTGGGGTTCGAATCCCACCAGGACCGATCTCCATGACCGAGGTTTTTTCCAGGTTTTCCTCAGTCCTCAAAAATGGAAAATGCCGGGAAGGTACCCTAAACTTAGACCTGGAACGTTTCCTTCCTTAAAAAATCCTTTCCCAATATATAATTTCATCTCATTTATCCAAAGTGTCCACCGCCTGTGTTGCCTCAGTAGTTAAAACGGGCGTTAAACACTATTAAATAAAAAATTTATTTTGAAGGAATGTAAATTATATGTTTTATTGCATTTTAAATATAAGAGAAATACACGGCAAGCCACAGCAATCTTTCCATCATGCAGATTAATGTTGTGAATTATTCGTGGATTTTCTATGCTCCGTATCTACAAGGCAATATAAGAGCAGAGATTACACGGGTTACAAAAGAAGAACTTTTGTGAAATGGAAATTTCATCAAAAGAGATCGAAAATGTGCGAGTGATGAAGCACACTACTTTGAGCAATTACTCTAACAGGCTAGTTAAAACAAATGAATGTGTGCATTTCATAGAGTAATGAAAGTTTATGAGCATCATATTAGCGAAATTACGGATGTAGAATGCCGTTGTTTACTTAGCGCTCTACCGGCTTCCTCCTGCCCGTTTTCTCGGATCGAGTGTGACGCGAACTCTATGCAGTTCGTGAGTAAATTCCTGGTTGAAGTTTTGTTTCAATTTTTCCGGGATAGGTGAGTTTGTCTTTCATAAGGTGTTTTTAATTTTTCCCAATTCGTAAGGGATAAATTAAAAAATTCCATATTCAAGACAAACACACATACCGTGGACGAATTAAAACAAAATATCCGCCAGGAAATAGCCAGGATTATTCAACGTGAACAACAGCGAGTGATGGATAGTTATTTTAAACAGATGCCAAAAATGTAAGCACAACAACAGTAGCCAGTTTCAGCACTTCCTTTCATCAAGTTAGTAAGTAAAACGTTTTGAAATATTTAAGGAAACTGTTTCATGGTTGTGTCAGCGGCACTCTACGATACCCTAAGACGACAACGAACGCCGCTCTCGCCCGTAGACAAAACACCGCAAGTTGATTCATGGTTTTGGGCCGCTCTGTACGTATCTATGGTTAGTCTTGTTTCCTCCAGTTAGTCCGGTTATATAAAAGAGAACACTAATGCGCGTGAATCATTCAATGCAAAACTCAACAGCAATTCCCAAATAATAGTCCTGGAATTCATATCTTTGTAGGTGTCTAAAGAATTGTAAATCGACACAAATATAATAAATATATATAAAACTTGTAACATACCGGCCCTCTCCTATATGATCATCTTAGCCAAAAAATAAATAGGAAGTGATAAAAGCGGTGTTGAAAAATACAACAGAAATTCTTCATGTCAATTTTCATATGTGAAAAAATTTATTCCTGTAAGTAAAAAATATTTCAATTAAGTGTTTTATCATATGAAGATAGAATGAAGTTCAAAATGTATAAACACACGAGTGATATAACAAGATTTGTTTTACTATTACTGACAGATTAATGTTATTTGTATGAACTGCTTTATTAAATTAAAGCATTGTTCTCGTTTTAGTGTCTATCCATAGAATATGTCCCTGACTGTTCTCAAGCTGATAATGTTGGAAGTCCAGATAGCAGGGTTAATATTTCTTGAAGTGTTTCGCGATACTGTTACGAGTTTACATTAACATGGATTTGTAACATTTTCTATGAGTTTATCAACCCCGGTCCAATTATGAAGATGCAAATGGGGAACTCTCAACTGCGACATTTGGACGAACTGAAAATAGAATCCCGGCTTACAAACCGATAATCAACACTTACTGCCTGAGATATGGTGACTCATTAGTTACTTTTCCATTCACAATTGTTTTCAATGTTTTAATTTTCAAAAAAGTACATGACTCTTCGAGGAATTTCGTTTCTTTTATGAGTTTGTATTTCGTAGCAAACCCAGTGTCAAAATATGTTAATACATTTCCGCATACCACAGCATTAGCAGCATATTTGTAAACTAATGATTAATTTTACTGCCGCGTACATTATAATGCTTATTAATTCCAAACGAAATTATAAATAATTCTCGAGTTCATCAGCTTTTTTCTCCTAATTATATCAAACAATTTAACCTTAGGTTTTTGCATGTGAAAAATTTGTCTGCATATACACAGACCTCTGGATTAGCTTCAAGGCATTTATTATAAACATCTGTATACAGGCATCTCCACTGGTTGTTACACATGAACACAATGTATAGCAGTAAAATCACACGACATGCATTGTCACATTCTTTGCTGTCATTCTGTATATTATTACTTTACTTGTAAAATGTTTCTGATTGATTGGCATCTCCTTTTGGCATTGCTATATCAATAAATTCTGATGGAAAGTCAACGTGACTAACAGCTTATGAAACGTTTAAACCCATTATACCTTTAGTATTTATAATTACGTCTGTTCATACTGATCATGTCTTGAATTTTTTTTCTGAAGCTTTTTGTCGTAAAACTTCAAAGTCTGTGTTTAACAAGTATGCACATTACAGAAGACTCAACTAAGTTAATATTGATTCGTGACAGAATCGAAAAGATTCTATTTACGTCAATTTAAACATCCAATTATCGTATTTCATATTATCTTTCTATAATGCGTATAAATAATGACAAACATTTATAACATACTTTTTTGAAAGTGTTAAAATTTCGATAAAATAATACAAAGTTTAAAAAGTATGTCGAATTATTGGTCGTTATGTTAAAAAAGATGGAACTTTATTGTGATCATTAAACTACCAATGCCCATGCTATTCTCATAAAATTTAAATAGTTTTTATACGCATATGCTTTTTTTTTTTAAAAAACCATTATCTCTAACTCCAGAAACTGGAACCAAAAAAGCTTGTCATTACCAAAACATAGCTTAACTTATACCAGTTTGTTAATTGGTAAAACATTCTCAATTAAATGATTAGATGATCGGTTATATTATTTTTCAATTGCATAAACATAATCGTATAATTTTAATGAGTGTTAGAATATAGTTATTTGATTCTATAGTACTATTGATGCTTTTTTCAAAGATATTAAAATTGACATATATCAAATATTAACTGACTAAGTAAGAGTAATTACAATGTTTCAGCAAATATGTAAAAATAAAGCCAGGATGTTGCAGGTTTCAGGAGCTATCTTGGGAACATGTTCGTATGTTACTAAAGAAGGTATTATTATTTATGCTTACATAGTAACTACATTGAAGGTATTTTTTTCATTTCTTGTAGTGCTATTTATTGGTGATAGATTAGCTGATAGACAGGAAACATTAATTCTACCTAATCCCGTTTAAGGCTAGAGAAAATAAAAATATAGTGCAGGTAGAAGTCTACTCCAGTTTCCATTTGCGAACTTCAGAATTCATAATCTTGGTTTGTAGTGAAAACAGAAAATATGAAAATATTCTTTGTTACCCAATAAATTTATTTTGTTATTCAGTGTTCCACAAGGAATATTTTGTGTTTTAAAATGTATTTGACCTGCTATATATAATTTAAAGATATTTAATACTTAAGCTGTCATCTGTTTAGACAGAAGTTTCTTTGTTTCGAGACCATAAAACATCATTAAAGGGGATGTTCAAAATCGAGCGATCGTTCTGATGCAACAGCAGCAGAAAGTGACTGCCCTAGAAACAGCTCATTACAAAATTAGTCGCGCAAATGATTATATTTTAAGAAAAGCTTCTAATTCTTGAATTCAGATACGAATATGTTGTCACTATTATCAAAATAACTGCAACTCTATTGTGAGACTATTTTATTTATATTTTAGTTAGAATTATAAAATATGAACACCTTAATTTATTAACCTGAATAAAATTATACATTTTCCGATTTATGAGTCTATCTGTAACTAATTAATTGTTTTATTCAAGTAAACAAATTATTTATCTCTTATATTGACTTTCTCTTCAGAATTCATTACAAAATTATGCAACAAAAATGGCTTATGATTTTGGCAAGTTAGAGTAATAATGAACATTTATTGTCCCTTGTTACAGTAATATAACCAATTTACCATTTTGCTTCTGCATTTGCTCGAAATTCTGTAACATAATTTTCATTTTACCAGATGAGGCTTAAAAATGCTTTCTTATGGGTTAAGTAAAATATATATATGTGTGTGTGTGTGTGTGTGTGTGTGTGTGTGTTTTAAATTGAAATGCATTATTGTGTTGTCTTCATTTTAACTATTTCCTATTTACTCCTTTATAATTATTGTTAATTTTTATTTCAAGGGCAAAGAGTAAAAACAAAAGGTATTTATGAAAAATACCCTTATTACAATAATTCTATTCTGAAAGTTGTTCACATAACTAAAGATGAATGCACAGTGAGCCTTACTTAATAGTTTTTGCATCACGTATTGTGCTACCTGTAATTAAATATGCTATAGAGAGAGTCTACTTCACGGACTTTTAAGTTCAGTTCCAGAATTGTAGCCTTTGTTCTGTTTTCATAACCACCACCCCTTGACACGTTTATAAGTCACTGCCCGTTTGAAGAACAGTTACAGGAAGAAAATTAAAGTAGGAAAATGTCCCCACTTGTCAGTTCCGGCAAACTGGGTTTTGTCTCTTCTCTGGCTTTTTTGATGTGGAAGGAAGAAGGTAGATTATTTTCCTGCTTGGCGACGCATAGCGAGGTATGGCGCGTGTCTTAGCGCTCCACTGCCAGTGTCTCTTGCAGTCTTTCCCGGCAATGCTTCGCTATCCGGCCGTCAAACTCTCTAGCCACACTCACAAGGCACCAGCGGAGTCCAGTTGTAAAGATGCGGTTTTTTCCTGCTTAATTACCCTTGTCAAATGCAGAATGCGCAGCATAGTAACTTTACGCGTTAAAAACGTTCGTGCATTTCTAGCGTAATCAGAGAAATGTAAAAGACCGGTGTTGAGTTTTTCAAATTCGATAGGATACAAATTGAGTGGTTAAAAGCGTACTTCATTACGTTTAAGATTATAAAGTTAATAATAATCTTCACATCACGTTATTTATACAAGAAATATACATGTTATTTTACAGAAAATTCTCCTAAGAGATCAGTTGTTTTGAAGAAAACTGAAATACAATAATTATCTTAGAGTTATCAGCTTCTGTATTACGAATTATAGTTAAGAGATAATTCCAATATTTTATTACAACTCCTGACTATGTTCATATTGTTCTGATGATCTGATGTTCTTTACAGTCGTTTTATTTTCCGACAAATTCTTCAGCATTGAATGTTTCATTGCTCAACTGGATGCTTCTGTATGTTAAATTGAGAGGTCTACTAGAACTCTGGTGTATATATATAGCTTTTCTTTTGGTTGATCAATGCTAATATTACAAATTACATTTGAATTGATACTGACGGTGCCAAATAAGATAAATTATTACTGTTTCTGCTACAGGCATTTTTTTTTTCCTTGGCACGGAAGATAAAGCAACCCCTTTCCGCACGAATCAACAACGTCAGCCGACGCGAGCGCGTACAGCCTTACGGTAAAATATTCTTATAAGACATTATTTTAGGACGTTACTTCTCCATGGAGAACAACCCAAGCTTCATCTATGAAATAAAATATCGAACCATTTAGTTGCTACTAGCACAAAATTAAGGCTGCTGGCGTGATCATGTGTGTACTGCAGAGATTCTGTATGGTTTTAAATGCTGTTTTTCCTGAGCTCTTTTATATTTTGACTCTTGTGGCAAATACTTCAAAACCTTCTGTGGAATGTGTTCTGATTTCACTCCTCATCTATAACACATGCCCCCCCCCTTTTGAGAAGATAATGTGACATGAACTTTCTCTACAAGAATTTTTTTTAATTGCCGTTAGTAGTTATGATTATTTTTTGAGGAAATGTTCGCCGAATTTTTCTTTTTGTTCTGTTACAAGACTTTGCTTTAATATCACTCTATTTCACTACCGACATTACTTTACACTATTCAAATGAACTGAGTTAACTCAGCTAAGCATATAGCACATATAGGTGAGAAACTACGTGAGAAACCGGGCAACTGCAAGTTAGCTGCTGACTCTTGTGTTTTTAACCGCACACTCATTTATGCACGTATCAGGCTACAAGCAACTCATAGACCGAGAGAAGCTGCCATAATTATGCTTACGAAGCATAAAGTACTTATATGTCTCCATTAACCAATCTCCTTGTTGTACTGCTGCTTAAAATGATTACTTTTATAAACCTTGCAAATAAGCCTACTTTGCTGAACCAAAATTTTATTCACAATTTTTCATCACAGATAGCTCCTTCGGCTTATTTTCTATTATTATAATGTAACAATGCAATGTCTGCTCTAAAGTGAAGAGGGTCCCTTAATGAGTTTGTTTCTTTCTGATGGTTAAACAGGCCACTTTCATAAAACTCTTAAGGATGACAGAACCACCGCTTTAGGCTCTTGTGGAATGAATCAAAACAGGCGATCCTTTTCATATTTCTGATGGATTTTTCCATAATTCAGAACATGTGATTACAAAGCAACAGCAATGTTCTAAAATATAGAAAGATTATTTGAGTTGGGGGCTACCCAAGCGCTTCCCCAGCGTAGCCGCGCTCTGTCGAATAATAACTCAAAAAACCTCACTGCATAAGAACAACAATCAAGAGTTTTTATATCTGTATACAAAAACATTTAAATAACGCTCTAAATGACAAAATGTCTCTGTTTTACCAGTAAAAAGTGAGGAAAATTTCCCTTATAATGCTCCCGCTAATCTGTTTTCACACCATTAAATCTGTTCTCAGTTTGTATGTATACAATCGTCTATAAATACTCGTAATGCTATTCACTACGCAATTTACTTGCTACGGGTAGTATACTCTCCGTGAAAATAAATGACGCCAAATATTTTAAATAAAATGTTGAAAATGTAATGGGCAATATCAATGCTGTATATCAACCTCCTACACACAGGTAAGATAAAATTAAAGTCGGCCCAGAAATTGAGAAAGCAAATAAAAATATTAAGAACAAATTGTTCAGCATATAGGTTCATAATTTTTATTAAACGATGAACTTGTATATTTGCATCCTGTTGCACATTTTAATTTTACTGAAAGTCAGAGGAGCTTGCATTATCTGAAGAATATGAAGAAGTTTATCATCAGTTGTACCTGAACACAACAATGAATCATAAAAATGTTGACATCAGCTCAAATGTTTCTTGGCAGAAACTCAACAAGTAAGAAACTTTACGGTTCCTGAAAACAGATACCACGAGTTTTTGCAATGTCAAAGTTATTTTGAATATGCGCGGCTTTTTGGTGAGTGAACATGATGTCCTTGCATTGATAGTTGGTTCCTTTCGGAGGTTTTGGATGAAAAGCATGCTTTAAGCTGCGACACAACGAAATCATCACAACAATACTTTAACGTTTCGATGCTCACCTTCATTTCTGTCTGTGGGCGTACCTTACCCGCCTTACACAAATTTTGCGCTACTGCAAACGTCGAATAGCAAACTGTCGAACATTGTGGCTGAACTTTACTGTCGTAAAGAGTCAACTCTCTTGAATGACATCATCATCCTTATATTTCAGTTCATCTGTGATTATAAATCTGGTGTTTAGGTGTCATGTATTTGTGCCTCCATTTTTAAAATTTATGATATTGGCCTTGTTAATAAAATCTCCATTGCTAAGTCTCCGAAAATATCACTAAACCTAAAGTTTTCAGCATTGAAAGATGAACTAATCTTACTTTGTATACAATTAGCGTACATCATAGAACGGCCGAGTGGACAATTGGTGCAGAAACATCCCAATAAGCATATCAGAAGAGCTCTTTGGTCTCCTAGACGTATTACGTGATTACGACTAATATTCTGTGTTGGGAGAATTTTGCTCCCATACGCTTATGGGGAATTTAAATCGAGATACTCCATTTAGCTCTTAACTTCTCTTTTAATGCATATATACAGTATTATTATTATGTTCAGAGTCAACAGAGAAATATCATATTGTGCTACTATTAGATGTTTTCGCTAGACTATTCAAACCCGCTGCTGAGGTATGATATCATGTTGAATTTTCTGTTTAACGACAATGCTCGTTCGCATACAGCCAACAAGTTTTGTTGGGAAATATTTAACCATCCTGGTGTTTAGACCGGTTGAACCAACAGGTTGCCAATTTTTATAACGAGGAAATGCTTAAACTAATTTCGAGATGCGAAAGTGTCTATATGTCCAAAACTACTATTTGTAGAAGTAAATTAAGATATGGGACGAAACTTGTAAATTCAGTTTCTTTAAGAATACAACAATAGACATATTGTGACTAACGCTCTTTACTTTAGGCATCAACCGCATAAAAAGGTTAAGTATCCAATTTTAAATGTTTATAATAATACTCAGTTTCCTTCTCTAAGCATGCAACCAAATGAACACGTTTAAGCATTAAGACTTAACGTATGGAGTCAGTGAAAACTCTTCTAAGGTCAAAAGCTCAACCTTTCCAATTTAAAATATGAAATAAATTATTGTCTTCTAAATGCAACAAATTTTGAAGATACCCTACAAATATATATATTACTACATGAGGTGTAGTGAAAGCGTTTGCAACTACTAGTTCGAAGGTCCCGGGTTCGATTCCGGATCAGGTCATAAGGTTTGGATAAGTTTTTTTTCATACTCTGAGAGGGTGAATGCCAGATAAATATAAGATGCCAAGGACTGCGAGCTTACCGGTCCAGCATTAATTCAGTTCATTTCATTCATCCCTACATATGTTTAAGGACTCCTCTGGTGCACCTTCACCATTATCTCAAGCGCAACAACGTAGTGGCGCTATATGGGCGCCAGAGAGGTGTATGCTCACAAGTTTATGAGCACAGTGGATGGACATTGAACCTCCAAAACTATAATAATAATAATAATAATAATAATAAATATTGTGTCTAATTGCTATTTCGAGATAAAATATGCTAATTTGCTGTAAAGATTCTAGCAATGGTTACACAATCCCTGCCACCGTGCAAGATGTAAATATTCTCTTGTTTGCTGAAGAACATGTAGAGGAATTACATTGGATAAAAATGCAGTACAAAAACTTGTTCATAATGTTTATGTGGCAAGTGTGACTTCGGTCAACTATGTAAATTCATCTCTTACTTCATCCAAAGATGTAAACTATTGCTGGCACAGATTGTAATACTGCAAGCTATATCCTACTGTATACGTTATGAGCGAAATATATCTCCAGTTAAATGGTGCAAGAATGCTGCTCTATGGCAAAGGATTTATTTTCATAAACACAGAGGGGGTTGTAAAGCAACAAAAATTCCTTGATAAGTCACACCGTTTAAAAAAAATATAACAAAACCTGAGCCTCGGCGAGCCCGCCTCGAGTGTGCGTAAAGACAATGCCACAAAGAGCCAAATAATGAAGGAATACTGGTGGAGAGGAGTGCAGAAAAGAAAAATAAGGAAATTATATTATCGCATCGATTTTAATAGAACGCCCGTTTTCACTACTGGGAGCGATGACACATGAAATGGCAAGATTGTAAAGAAAATTTATTTGTAAGAGTTACAAATTTAACTTTAGGATATAAATTTCCAACATTTCCATTAGTGATGGCTAAGGAGAACCCGGATAAACTCACGCGGGGAGGTCGGTTCTGGCGGAAATAGAACCCCAGAACTCCCATTTACTACCTCGGCCACCCGTGTCGGTAGTCTATAGGTGGTAGTTATTTCAGTGAGGAAGCGGTTTATGTCGTAAGCCAGTGTTAACATGCAGTGCGAGATGTATTGTCCACAACAAAGAATTGCAATAGTGAAGGAGCATGTGCCCTCCGGTTCCATTAAAAACCGTAGAATAATTTTGTAACCAAATTTCCTGGTGTTGGTGTTCCTGCAAAGAACAAGCAGTATACAAGATTCCGTGAAAAAGTGGCGAACAACGGAATCGGTTGCAAACGTGAAATAAAACCCAGGCAAGTAAATAAACTTCTGTATAGGAAACGAAATCTGGGCACTAAAACATTGCCTAGATGCGGCTACAGGTTTAACGAATGTTGGCTGTAGGTGTACGAGCAGGTTCAAATAGAAAATGAAAGACGTCACCTGAAGTGAGCTCTGACTTGATGTAAACATCACGACGTGTATAACACGCTACGTAGGACATTTCATATATTCGGTGTGAACTTCCAACATAATTACACTCATAAACCGCGTGTTATTAAGAAAGATAATAAAAATGATACGTTTATTGTTCTATTATTTTCACTTATTTTATATTATATCACTAAAGGAATTTGTCAATTTATTATAATTCTTCATCCTCAATAAAATTAAAAACAAATAGACTCAATATTTCAGCAGGCTTTGCATATTAATAAACATATTTTTTCTTCCGAGTATCTCATTTTTTTAAAATACTAAAATTTAAAAGCAAAAGTAGGAATAATATTAGGTAAAAGCAGGACCACAGATATTGGAAGAATTAGTTACATATGATGGTGTATGGCGGAGAAGTTGCATATTTCCCATAAGTAATAAAATCAATTTAGGCTTAAACATATTGCCTGAATATCGGGGCATTGCGTTTCCTACTGAAACAGAATATCGTCCATATAATTTATTTGTTGCCATATTTGATAGAAGAAGAAAATTGAAGGATATAAATAATGTGGATTCAAGTAAAATATACGTAATAAGACAGAAAATGCAAATACAGACATGGAAGAACCTAGAACATTAAGTGAAAGGATAAAAATTGTCCATTGGGTTTAAAAATAGTTAGAAATAAAGTCTACAATAAACAGTGGACAAAAATGAATTTGGATGTAAAATACATTTTTGCAAAACAGAAATACCCTACATGCAAACAAAACATATTCGTCAAAATCTTATTCAAAAATAGTCCATTGTATGAAACAGGAACCTTGACTATGACTGAAAGGGAAAACATTTGTAAATGTTAACTTTAGTTCAACCACTGTAACGAACTCTAGAGAAGTTTCCTCTAGCAAAACATTAACATAAACTTTAATTTGTTCATTCTATCCTTTGCCATGCATGGAAAAATCCACAGCACTTCTCACCGTTAGGAAATTACTAAGGGGATTAAAGACTATGTCTGAGTGAAAATGGTGATATAGATTTACGGCGCTCAATTGCATCGTTTTTTATCTTACAAGTTCATACAAGAGCTAAGACGCAATTAAAAGACAACATTCATTGTAAATCTCAGCATCAGAGCATGACACAGTATCATAAGTTATTTATAAAATAATCGTTTTCAACAGAACATGTAGAAGTCAATGCTCTTGGCCCGTGCGGGATTCAGCCCTTCGCCATTTTAAGTGTAATTAATAAAAATAGATGTACATGTCAAAGATGAGATGGGGTTAGGTTTCATCTACTAGCGATTAAAAGATAACTTCATTTAAACTGAAGCTAGCTAGTCAAAGATGGCCGTTAAGAATAGTGTATTTTTTCACTAATTAACCTTAATGAGCCATCTCTCTAAAAATTCAAGCTGTCAATCACTGTTTGCGAAATATATATAAGAACTTATGAGACAAATTTAATAACTACCCAGGGCTTACATCAATGGACACTACAAATATCTTCAATTGAAGACAAAAATGAACGTGGATGTGGATAAGGCATGCATTATGAAAAACAAGTAATGACACAGAAAAACGGCACTTGATTAGAATCGCCAAGGAAACAGAAAAATATGTCCACAAAACACCTGGAGGCTTGCATCTGATAAGTAGCAGTTAATGATCGCGAGCTGAAGGGAGGTTCTAAATGAGTTTTACTATAGTTAAGACTTATATTAGCAAGAACGCTCTCAGTAAGCGAATTCGTTTGCGCACAGAAAATTACTGCCCTCTGTTAAAACTTTAGAATTTAACCTTAATTAATTTAAGGCCCATTTTACCTCTCAAATATTCATTTGTAAAAGGAGTTAAGTTATAACACAAGTTTTTGGGCTAAGCATTCTTTTTTATCCTTCATTAACACAAATTGCATGTGTATTTTTAACATCCAATTGAAGTACGTTATTAAGTTAGTAAGCTATTAATAATTACGTACAATAATTTATTTTACATTATATGGCATTACTTTATTTTTTATCAAATATTCTACTATGCTGAAATATTATGCTCATCACAGGGCCCAATAATCTGGTCATTGCTGTCAACAAACAAACAAACTAACAGTTGATACAGGAAGAATCGTGCAGAAGATTCAGATAATTATTATGACTTAAAAAAAAACAGAGAAATAAATCTAAGGAAACCTTAGGAAAAATTATTCTCAAATAAGTCAATAGAAAAAGTGTATAAACAGTTATGTTCGCGGAAAACAAACATATCTAAGAGACTATATTATCAAGCATGTTTGATTTGGTAAGCATTTTAACCAGATTTTAAATAATTTTAACCATTTTAAACATTATTTGCAACTGGGATTATATTATACGTATTACTAGCGATACCTATACTAGTGATTTTGTTACAAGCCAAAAATGCCAAGTGTTGTAGTTGATTAACGCCATGGTTTATGTGTTCAATTAAGTCAGTCTTTCAGAAGTTACTTTATTTATTTATTTATTTATTTATTTATGTCGCATTTTCTTCTTAAAATGTGCTAAATTGGCTCACATATACAAATTACAAGACCCATCACTTCAATTCGATAAATGAAGATTGCAATTCCAGCCAGTAGCATAGACTCGTACTCTACATCCGCAGGCATAGTAACCTAACAGTTGTTGTATCTGAATATATGCTGTGTTCATATGTTGGTAATTGTGGAATCCCGAATATAACTACAATAACGTAAAGTGTCATTTACTGTTTTTAAAAACCGAAAGAAATGCAATTCGACAAAGTACAAAACAAAATAAACTATTGTTATACAATTTCAGAAATATTTGGGTATAGCTAAAGGGTGTATAAGAATAATTTGCAATACAATTAAGGACTAGCTTTATTATTTGTTTTGCCCGATCGGCGCTTATGTAAAGAAACGTTCCACTCTTTTGAAAAAGATGCAGTAAATACTCACAGCTTTTATTGTCCTTTTTCCTGAAATAAACTTATTTCGGTAAAATGAGATATTAATTCGCTATGTTGCCTTCATAGAAGAAGGAAAAATCTTGCCTATGTTTCTAGCGGAAAAAGATTGTTAAATGAGAGTTAATGTAATTGTAATTTTAGTTCCGTTTTTAGCCATTAGCAATAAGATTTATGGTGACCAAGCGAAGCAGAGTTCACTATAAATTTTTGTTTATACAATTAAATATTTTATAGATGATAGCTATTTTGAATAAATGCTTTTCATTATCATAAATGTATAAATACAACAATAAAATAACTTCATGTCAAAATATTCATATTGAATCTACTTCTGAAATTGCCACTTATCTACATCTAGAGACAGAGTTTACTTCACAGCGTTGAGTTTTGAAGTAACTCACGGGTGTAATCAATACAACACACTCGTAAAATTTACCAAACTGTCTGTTAATGAGAGAAGTTTATTCACCTTAGAGATCGATGTTTAAATAGGAAATCTCATAATTCATGTAAATGTGTTCAGTTTTGCACTAATTAACAAGTATTTATATATTTATTTGTATGTCGTGCATCTCATTTGGCCATCTACCATTGGTAACGACGGGGTTAGTTCAGTGGGCGGCCAGTCGTTGCGTGCGAGGTTAGCAGATGGCTGAATAAAACGTGTAGTACATTTTTACTTAATTGCTTAAAACGAGAGAGTGTGTTTAATGTAATTTAATTAGATTTAATTTACACCCTACTTCTATTAGATACTTTTATAATAATTTTTATTGATGTAATCATAATTATCTGACTCTTTGCAATTAGTACATACTGCACGTACATTAAATTTTACACTTCAATAAAAACGAACAAAAGCAGCAACGTATTTTCACACCTGAAGTTATATTAGTATTGTTCATGTTGACTTAAGTGAAAATGTTGCTTCTAGCATGGTGTAATGTCTTCTAGAGAACGGATTCTTGCTTGAATGCCCATATGGAACAAGTTGCCAGGAATTTTACTCCCATACATCTTAAGTCCTGAGATAATATGCCTTATGCGCTGGGATATACAGGCTATATATGCATATTTAGGGAGTATTTTGGGAGCGATTGCACATAGGACTGAAGTAAAAAGTTTAAACTATATTTTTCTGATTTTGGTTAACTATAGGAGTTTACAATCATTGGTTACCTAGGCGTAATGCTTATTTTTAAAGTAGTAACTAATTGTAGGGTTATTTTTAGAAAAAAAAACAGCAAAAGGGCAATTTTCTAAACATTTTCGTACTTCAAATACAAGATATAGAATTCAATGCATGAGCAGCAACATTGCTCTAAATAACGCTAAATACGTACAAAGAATAAAAAAATTATCCAAAATTAGTGAATATTTTCTTCCAAATGTGTCTGAAATTTCTGTATCACAAAAGACCAGTCGATTAATCATTTTGTTCTCTTTTGGTGATATAGGAAAATTTAATTTAGTATTTTCAGCCTTTTCCGTTTCCTGCTTCGATTAAAAATCTATTATTCAAATAAATTCTGTTATTCCGTAAATCTACCATGATCATATATAACAAGCTGCACATTCTGGAGATTTTAACTTTTCTTTTAATCTCAATGTAAAAAGTTGAAATAGTATAATTTTCTGTCATCCATATATCCTCTGGAAAAATGAGGTCATGTTCATATATAAACACATTTACTGTTTCAATTTTTACTGGCAATTAATATTAAACTACTCAAAATTGTAACTAGAATTAAATGTGAAGTAAATTTGGATATTGTTCCAGCCTTTCGTTCAACTGATTGCATTTCACTCCGCCCGTAACATTAAAGAATTGATATAAATCTCAAAATGAATTGGTTTCACTCTGTTCTGCTTTGTTTGCCGTTTTATATAGTTTACAGTTAGTAAAAAGACAATTTCACAGAATTTCGTTAACAGAATCTTTCTATAAATTATATTTTACAATTTTGGAACATGTCTTAAACCAAAGAATGTAGTTAAGTATGAATTCCAGATGTTATATGCTATATCTTAGATAAATACGCATATAATATATTCAGTTAAAGTTCATATGCATTAATTAATTTTTAAAATGAAGAAAATTTCCTAAACATAAACCTCGTTTAGTATTCTAAAATTTAGTATATAAATAGTGTCTATAATTAAAATAGAGGCCTATAAAACTTGATAAAAGTTTTAATAGTCTGTAACGCCCGTTTTTACCACTTGAGAATTAATGGTAATAGTTGATAGTGCTATATATTTGAAAAGTATAATAATTATCTACTTATTGTCAATATAATAGCTAGACGCACTTATATTAAATGAATCATCAGTATTTAGGAAACGTATGTTTTATTAAATGAGAATTGATTTCATTATTTTATCTAGTATGGCTCACTTCGATGTTCAAACTTATGAAAAAATTCCGTCTAGACCGTGAACACAAGGACTATAAATGATGTAGATTATCCAATGAATGTGAAAAAATAATCAACTCATTCAAGCATCTTATAGTAGGTGAGGCACATTTAAAACCTTACATATGCAAATCGTTGCTTACGGGCGCGATGCATCCACCCTTATCGACACTATGCACTGCGAACGCACGGCGAGGCAGCAATCTTCCATTTTGAAAATGGATATTAAAAGTGCTAGGTACAGAATTTTTGAAAGTGCTGCCCTAAAAATAGACCCATTATTGCAGGAGAACGAACGAATGAAAATTTTGGTTTCTTAAGAAGATGTAAGATTGCGTTTTATACAAAATGAGCATCACTTCCAGTGTTTTTTGCAGAAAAAATGTGAATTTATTTGTAGTGCCCATTTTCAAAAAGGGGTGAAGTGTTGTGACCCTATGAGTTAGTGGCGGGAAGGGGGAGGTTCGTATCTGAAGCTGACTTGCGAATGGAAGGTTTTAAAAGGGCCTTACCATAGCTTAAAATCTAACCAGCAATTGATTGCAATATTCCCTTTGAAATTAGCGTTAACACATATTAAAAGTTTGCAATTAGAATGGACAGTAAAGTTCATCCATGTAAGTAATAAAATTCGTAAAGTAAAACCTGAAAGGCATTCAGAATAAAACGATATCACACGTATGAAAGAGAAAAAATATTTGTACATATAAGTTAGTATGTACTTGTTATTATTGGTGTTAATTTTATAAATCTTATTCATATCACTGTTTTACAGGAAAAAGTATAACGCTTCTATCTATGATAGATGTTTCAGTCATAGTTGCAGAAGGAAATTTAGACCTGGTTCTTCATTTACACAAAAAAACATATTTTATCGATAAATGGTGTAAAAATAAAGTATCGCCTGAGAATAAAATGTCAACTTGGTCATTATAAAATATATAATACGTAAGAGGAACCATGATAAATAGTAGCTGCTTATCTTTTATTATTTGTCCTTATGCTTCATATTTTTATACGTGCTCTCTTCTCTGCTGAAAACATTTCATTACAACAGGCTTATGTTATGCACGTGGACAAAGCGCATGTTTTGAAGAGAATAAAAGTATTCATAATAGTGAATTAATTATTTTTGTTGAGTCAGTACTACATAAAATATTAATCACTAATATTTGACTTTTATATGACATTAATAAATTATAACCAATGTTAGGGTTGCCCGATTTCAATTTTCCGGATTCTCATTTATTTAAGCTACAATTTTTAAATCTACCATCTCTCGCATTTATGAAAAATGTTCCTCTAGTCATTTTAATCTTTCTTGCTATCTTCAGTTTTGAGTTTTGGTAAGCAAATATAGAAATTTGTTAAAAAATTAATGTCGATATTTCAAGTAATGTTGACAGTCGATACTGTACTTCTGGCAAATCAAACAGCGTCTCTTTAATAAGCCCTACAATGTTAAAACTTCTTAGAATCCAAGTAATAACTCTCGTTGATAAAATCATTAAAACAGAATGACAAATAGTTTAAATACTTAGATGATATTATTTAAAAATACGTGATAAAAATGTAATCCAATTTTATGTCGATTTACATGCTTAAATCTATTTCACTTCTTTCTCTCTGTCTTAACAATGAAATTATTTTCTTTGAAGATATATGGCAACATTTGCCTTAAAGTTTGATGAGTTTTTGTAATTTTAAAGAAAATTTAAAAAATACTGTGAATGTAATTGCTGTATTTCAGCAATGTAAATTACTCTAAATGAGCATGCATATTTTGGGAGAACTGTTGCTATTTATTTTGAACATTTCTAGCTGCTCAAATGCTCTCCGTCGAATTTATAAAAGCAGTTTTGTAAGTAACGGTAAATATTAACTGTTATTATCGTCAATAGTTTTTTATAACTTCTTGACAAATAAATTGGTAAAAATCCACATTTTTTAAATATATGCAAATCAAGTTAAAATATGAAAAAAGGAAACCATGTTTGTACAAAAGGTAAATACCATTAGTTTAATTTTATTAAGCTTATAATTGGGTATATTCCTTAAGTATCTTTAGAATAAAAATAGGTAATGTTTTTGTTTACAAATATATTCATTATTTTAGATATTAAAAACCTTGCTACCCACCTTATTTTTACTGCCAGGGCTTGGCAACCCTATCCAAACTATGCTTTTATATTTTAAATTCGAAATATTTCCTTCGGCGTTACAACCCAATTCATTCATAAAGTATTTAAATACACTGCTATTTGTATGAGTGCGTTCTTTTAGCTATAAGTTGGTACATAATAAACAAATAATTAATTTCTCACATTTGTCATAGTATATTAAACTAAACAGAGCATAGCAAATGTTAGCACCCCTCGAATTAAGTAAATAATTGCTTGCCTTACAGCGAATACTTAAGTCCAACTGTGAAATTGTTTTATTTCATTTGGTTACTGCTTTTATAAAAGTCTTACATATTTCGAAGAAAGTATTACAATAAATGCTTAATATTTTCATTTATTTCATTTCGAGAGTCTGTAGAAAATATTATGTGCATTCAAAACAAAGATTTAAAATATCCCGAGACATACAACAATGAATATCTTAGCTCTCACTCTACGAAGTTGTTCTAACTCGATGAATAATTAAGAGAACATTTCTCCACCACGTGGTTTGCCCCTTTCCTCCAGACCCTTATATATTATGTGAATAATCTTTAGACTGCGGTCTATTTTCAAAACAATCTCTGGTATGCGGGCAAGAAAAGAGGGATGAATAAATCTTTAAATACAACCAGAAGGTGTTTGTGCGCTCGCTAGTATATGCAAGCGTGCGCATAGCTGTATCACAAGTTGTGGAAACCATTTTCTAGGAATAAAACGTTTAAATGAATTTGATGTACTTAAGTTCGCGGCCATTAACAAATCCAGTATGCTCCAAAGATATTTACTCTCAAAAATTACTGCTAAATGGACAGTAATCACGAAAGGTAACCGTAAGTGTGCTTTTCTCTAATGAGTGCATGATATGAAGATTATTTTGCAGGTGTATATTGTAAGTCATTCAGGTCACCGAATGGAAATGCTGTGTAATAAATGCCTTAAAAGACATGCACTTAACGCCTACATTGATACTGTCTTTGAACTTTGTTTCTAGAGGTTTGATGTTCTGTTTAACATTTATTGCCTGACCGATAATTGTCGTTTACCTTGATCATTTCACCAAGCCCATAACGTACCTCATTAATTGCTGTTCTCTTCCCAGACCCTATAAAGCTGAGTTAGTTACACTGACATCTGCGGCTCACTGAGGTCAGATGCTTTGCTCGTTATAATACAGAAAGGAATGAATATTATGTACTTGCTTTAATAGACGCGTAACTGACGTCTATCTATCTACCGTATTGATGCAGAATTTACTTGAGAAGAGAAAAATCAGACTCCTAAGGGGAAAGCATGTCTAGACTAAAATCGTTTGATTGGCTCCTAAAAGAGGTTAGGTAGAAGAAAGAAGCGCCTTGGAGAAGGTAAAGAGGATTAAAAAGGGCTTGTGTGTATAGATGGAGAGGCATTTTATGTGATGGCACATTCGAATAATGTGCCTGTAATTTGTGGTCGAGACAGGTCACTATAAAGTTTTATACCACCCGGTCTGTGAGTTCCCTTTTCGGATCCTTACCGAAATAACCTCTTGATAAATTCTGAACGTCGGGTAGCACCTCGATCCGATCTAGAGGAGATCCTCCCCCCTTCTCCTCTCACGCAGTAAAACGTGTCAAGAATGTTAACCTCCCTAAACATGATATTTCGTGCACTTCTGAGAATGGATTTTGGCTATTTAAAAGCTTTGCATAAAAGGTAGAGTGTGCATCTTTATGTCTGTAGGTTTTGTTATCAAATACCAAAATAAATTACTTTATACTACTTACGATTAAATTAATTACATGTATGTGTTGGATTACAGAGAAGTGGAACACCACGGAATTAACATTTGCATAAATGCCTTTCCGTATGTATTAAAAACTTTAATATCGCCAGAGTTTGATATCTCAAATATATCTCTGGGCCGTTGTGTGAAAATGATCTGAAACTTTAACAATCAGAGATCGTTAAACGTTGTATCTATTTCTTCCCTTTCTAATTTGATAAAATGCGTGCATGGGATTATAAAATTTAAGGAAATATTAGTACAGCGGTTGAAATGCTTCCAACGATGTAGAGAATTTCTTTAATATAAATAGCAGTGTAAGAAGTCACATATACAGCACACGATATATGAGCTATGCAAAAAAAAAATTGCTAAAATATTTTAATATGAATAGTGGATCTTTCGAGTTAATTTTCTAATTTTGAAACTGTAAGACTTTCGTAGAAGGTAAATATGTAAATTAATTGTTGGTGAATATGGACATAGTTTGTATTTATGTTACATATTTTGTGTGGGAGCTTGCGGCAGTGAGTGGACAAGCATCTGTTTGTGAGAGGTCGTGAGTGCGAGTAAGTAATTAGAAACTGTTTTTCTAGACATTGATTGCAACGAATTTTGGTTTATTTAATACTATATTAAAGGCTTCTGTTTTGCCAGCCATTGCTTTTTGCACTTCTAAATCATAGGCAGAAGGAGCCTTCTGCAATTGGGCGGCAAGGGATGAGTAAAGTTAATTATCCTAAATCATAACATGCCAATAAAATAACCCCCTTAAACGGAGGTGGAGAGAAATGTGAAGTGGAATTCTTAAGACAAAGGGCAGGAAAGTGCAAACTAGCGATCGGCAAGATAAAAAACCGATGTTTCAGAGTAATAATAATTACAATTTCAAAATAGGTTAACATCTTAATTTTCATCAAATAATGTAACACAAACTGTATAGAGGTGCAAGTCACGTCTTAAATTAAAATTGCAAAATATTTTGTTAACGATGAAGTACAGGGCGTATTGATTCTGAAGTGTAGGCGAATGATATTAGCAAAAATGTTTGATATCAGCACTCAAAGGCCTCAATGGAATCTGTTCTCGAGTGACTGGTATCTACTAAAAAGTACAGTAACACGCGGCAATAATCCAGGGCGTAGGACCTTGCTTTAAGTACTTAAGCTTGCACCCTGGAGGATACGTTTATATTTCGAGTTAATAGTATAGTGCTATGGGGAGAGTAGCAGATGTCTGGTCTCTACCTGTTATAATTTATGGCTGTTTCGAAACATACCTCTTGGAAATCAGCCATTCCCTCTGGAGACCGGGAGGGCCAAATCACTACCGAAGCCGGTAACTCTTCACCAACTCTTGAAGACGATGTGGCACACAACACCAACACTTCAATACCATGCACTTGTTTATGTCAATCACGTTGTTGAAAGGGTCCTGTCCTTTCTCCAGCGTTGAAATCACCTTCAAAGCACGGGAAACCCAAATAGGGGACAAGAACCTGGTAGTTGTTCATCCGCCCCTACCTAAGAACTCACATAAGTAGAGCTGCTATGCTATGCACATGTGGACGCGTTCCACCGAGGTCGGGCCTCGCGCATCGAGTGGCTTCGCAGCAACAATAACACCTGTTCTTATTGGACTAGTTTTTGAAATCACTTCAGGAAGCCGCGCTGCACTGCCGTGATGTCACACAGCACCAATGGAAACATTTTGGTTAGAGCAGCTGACCAATCAGAACCGCTGTTTCCATCCTCCCTGTCTTTCTCCTTTCCACTTCCCTCGCCATCTCTTTCCTTCAGTATCTCTCGTTTCCACCTGTGTATGCTGCACGGAGCACCACGGAGCAGGAAGGTGTTCAAGCATTTACGGTTACTAATCTTGCAGACGATGAAAATAAATAATACCACACATTTCCGTTGAAAATGTATATGCTTTGAAATAAAAGTTAGCTGGATAGTAACAAACCTTTCATGTTTGCTTCTGCTTAAATAGAAGCACTACTTTGACCACTTACTCCCACTAGAATGGAATTTCATAAATTAATATGCACAATTATGACGTGTTTTGTTTTCATTTATCCGAAGAAAGGTTAAAACATATATCCGAATACAAAAATCATCAAGGTGCATCTTTATTTTAGTTTGCGTTTATTTTCTTTCTTTTCTTTCTAAAGTGCACACATGCTATAATTTTCAAATTAAATAATGTTTACAAGTGCATTATTGTAAATTGCTCTTAGCATTCTCAGTCAAGTGGCACTTCGATACTACAGTCATTTTCAAGGACTGGCCATTTGTGCCTACGACAACAATATTGGCACTTCCAGAAGGAAGGTATGAGATGAGGGTAACACCGAAAGGCCAAGATCCACGGGCGGTGAGGCTAGGACGTAGAAGGTATCCCTAACCCCTAACGTTGTTTCCTGCTAGAACAACCTGACGCCGGGGGAGGCCGTCCTTCAAGAAGTTCGAGCCTCTCTGAAGGGCCGCTGCTATACCAGATGTTGGAGACGATTTTTCCTAAGCGCAAGTAACCGTTACATCGCACCAGCCTCCCTGATCCAGCACTTTCGGCCTTATACCATTACATTAAAGTGACAAATATTGGGAAAATGTACACTTATCTAATAGTTTATATCTTTAAATTTTATCTAATAGTGATGAACAGATTTCAAAAATAATGTTAATGTAGGATTTCAAACTTTGGATTAAATCTTAAGGATTCGCGGTGAAGGAAAGTTGATCTAGGCTAATGTTTTTCTTACAATACCTAGAACAACTGTTGCAAAGGATGCTTTGATATCTGCACACTCTTGTTATGGTTTGGTTTTCACTATCTATTAAACTAAACTACTATTGTAATGGGAAACTGTTATGGATTATAAGAAGCATTTTTATAATAAAAGAAAGCCATTCCTGTAATATTATTTACCTCGAACGGAAAATTCTGTAGACCATATATAAACAATTCTCGCTTTTAGCATTCCTTTTTTATATCCAAGCATGTTTAAGGTTACGTTGAAAATAAATAGAAATTGGTGAGAATATCTGATATTTACAATTCTACAAGAAGTCGAACTAATTAAGTTGCTTCCAACTTATAATTCTCAGAATCCACAGGGAATTACTTGTGTCTGTTACTGAAAGTTGTAATTTTTATGCTTGTGCAAAAAGAGGTTTAACTAAATTATAGTTTAGTTTTTCTGGAATAGAAATAATTTTATGTTCACATAATTCAGGCCTCTATATGATGTATAGAGACGAATCATATTGCGAGTAGTTGTTTAATGGTCAGTAAAGTTTATTATTATTGGTATGTTTAAAGATAACTGGTCCATAGTGTTGTAAATGTTTTAATGACTCTTTAAAGTACTTTAGGGAAGAGACCTCTTGTAAAATTGCAGAGAGGCTAAGAAGAAATTAATTCAGAGCACCATCCCGGAAAAACTCATTTTGCTGTTAATCGGTCAGCCGGTGTTTTTGCACTGTTCTGTTTTATGCACCTTCGTCAAGCATCGCCTGCTGGAGTTCTGTTGCAGGTGGTCTAACCATCTTCTTTGTCTCGTATCACTTCATTCTCGTGCAATGTAACTTTATTTGTCCTGCCTTTCTACCGGTAGGTTAGTTAAGGAATAGGTTGAATGGTTTTTTAAAGATCAGTGCCAGCTTATGAAGGGATCAGTCTTAGGCAATAAGACTTTCTTGCGAAATATTAAAAATAATAATGAAACGCAATGCAATACAACAAGCATTTCTATTTCCAGCCACCTTTGCTTAAATCGACATTTGGATAATGAATGTATAAATTAATTCCAGCAATGTATTTGCAATGTCATATGTTTTCTGATGTTCTATACAGAATTCCATGCGAAAGTTTTTCAACCAATGAAGCAGCTCATTGATAATACAAGTGTACAATGGAAAATTCTTTTGGAGAATAATGGTTGATCATTACAGATTTGTGTGTGCTGACTTCATAAAAAACACTTTAAATTTCTATAACCCACCATTTTCCCACAAATTAATATTTTAATTTGAATGTTCACAGATCTACTAAAGTTTGCTGACATAAAACTGAGATCACTTAATCTTCGTTTTTCGCATAACTATGAAAGAATTCTGCCTGTATTGTTGTTTTACCATCACAATTCCATTGTTGCTTCCTTTTCAATGTAGTTGTAACTGTAATCTCTATGAGAGGTTTGGTATTCAGTGTAGATCTCTAAATTGTGCAAGACGTTCAGTTTTCTGTATTAGTAATGAGTTATTTTTTCGTTTGTTTCTGTGTATACATCCCTTTTTAACTATTATATATGTGGGTTCATTTATTTATTTATTAATACAATATGACTTCAAGCGGATATTGCAATTCCCTGCTAACTTTTGTCACATTTGTGTAAACTTTGTTGCAAAGAAACATTGCCGTCTTTGTAAAGAAAGTGTACTATGCATATTTTGGGATAGAACTTGCTGATTTTGACAAGCCATGATATCCATATAAGATATTCGGTATTTGTGTGGAAGAATTCTGACAATGGCCTGAAGGTAAGAAAACAGTTTTCCGTTTTAGGGATCCCACAAATCATGGTACTGACTGTTGCTTCTGTTCCTGTAAAGCAGCAGGGTATTCTCATAAATAAAAAAGAAATTGATTATCCCAAAGTTCAATCAGCAAGATGTCCTGTACCCTATCAACCAGGTATACCTGTAACTTCACCCCCGGATAAACTAGAAGATAAACCTGATGACTCTGAGAATGAATCTGGGAAATCTAACGAATTCTTGCAGTTACACGCAATAGAGAGCCCCGACTTTATTCACAGCCTGAATTGACTGACTTGGACAGAAACTTAGGTTTTCCTAAAGATTCAGGAGAACCGTTAGGTTCTAGGTTAAAGGAAAAAGAATTTGTTAGCCCCTGGTACACTGTCGCATGGTTTAGATATAGAGAAAGAAATTTCGTACCTTACTTTTCACAGGAAAATTGTAGTTATGTTATTGCATTGTTTAAGGAATTTAACATTCAGTATGATATCAATAAATGAAAGCTTTTTATTGATTCATCCTAAAGGAGGCCTCAAAGCAGTATTTCTTTGCTATTGCTGCAAGTACGCCTCGGTGGCAATAGGACATTCTGTGCATACCAAAGAATGCTATAAAATTTAGCATTAATTCTCTCCAAACTGAAATACAATGATCATGGTTGAACAATATGTGGCAATTTAAAAAGTATTACATTGCTTCTTGGACAACGAGGAGACTACACTAAATTTCCCTGTTTCGTGTATTTATGGAAAGCAGTTAGCACCGGATCAAAAGAGAGTAGCCACCTAGGATAATGTTAGTACATATAGGCAAAAATATATTACAAGAAAGTTTGGTTAATTGAAGAAGAATTCTGCTGCCACCACTTATGTTGCAACGTACAAGAGGATAGTTGCAGACGGAGCTTTGAGGAAAACGAAAAAGGAGCTGTAAAGGTAAATAAAGCTTGGGAGTAATTTTATGATATAAAAGATGCATATGATGCTATTTTTCTTTTCTTTTCAAAGTACATGTTTTGCTCATAATGTTAATTACTTTTTTCATGTTTTAAAATTAACTTTACGTGATGAAGGAAAATGCTGGTTGTATTTTAATTCAGCACCAAACGATATAAAATCACCTCTCTCTGAAGCAGTATGCATGATACTGGCGTCAAGTCAAAGCGGATCATTGCTACAGAGTTCGAGTCTCGCTTATTACTTTTTCTTTCTTTTACGTTATGTAAGAGCATACTTAATCATAAAATAAAACAGGACTGAAGCCTACGGTATTATAAATCACAGTCTGTCACCATTTTATAATTTCATTAAGCAACACAGTCAGGTGGATAGCTTCTAGACTAAGCTAATAGGATAAATCGATTTTAAATGCTGCACTGTCATATAATTAACCAGAGATTTTAGAAAAAATTTTAACACTAAACTTCGAAAACTTTGATAAAGATATGTTGAAAATCTTTTTTTTTTTTTCTTTTTTTTTCCGCGAAACAGGTTTCAAGACATTCTAAGACATATTGTTTCCTCTATTTCGCTTTAACATGGACCTATGAGCATTTATTTTCAACTTCTTCATCACCATGTAGCTCTGTTGTTTTTCTTCCTGAATCACAGAATCCTCATCTCAAACCCTTGTACTACCTAAAATTATTGCATTGTAACACATTAGCTTCCGTTTCAGTATGTTTTTGCATATTGTCCTTGCCTATAACAATTAGCTGTAGGACTAATTTCTTCAAAACAATACATGAATTAAAGAAAATTCTTGAAAGCATCATTTTTAACTTTAATAAGAAGGTTATGCAACCGTGTTTTCTATAACATTTCTTTTAGTAGTTTAATTTGGTTTTCTAACCAATTGAATACCCTGGCATTAAAGTTATGTTTTTATTATGAATAAATACATAAATTATCAATAACAAAATAATCAATTATATTAAAGAAAATAGGAACCAAATACTTGTACACAAATACGCGATATTTCAGTTAATAATGTATACATTTTTCTTACGAATTATTTTCTTGATAATCGGAACTATTGCAGTGTGCACGTGGTCTGTGTTTATTTGTACTACATTTGAGTATTTCTTTCATATTGTTAATCTGTATAACTCTGTAAGATTTTTTAATGTTTCATAAGTATCAATAAATACAATGTATGCGTGTACATATACGCCTGAAATACTTCTTTCCAAACGTCCTTTACCCATTTATAATCTCATTTCAAGTATCAAGAATAACTACCGCCGGTAATGCCACAGCAATAAAAATGAACGCTAAACACTATACAGAAACAAAACGACTAAAACTAGGGCAAAACATTCACATTTCAATTCCTTTGATATAACAACTTTACTGGAAAACTCGTATATATACTATAAACAACATACGGAGATGCAGTGGAAAACACAAAAGACTATAGGGAGAAAGGAAATAAGTTACGACAGAACTAATTGCACATACATACATTGGGCAATTGGGCAATGGACCAAAATTACTTAATATTGTACAATCAGATGGTATAAACTGTTAGTAAATGAAAAAATATACATGAGGGCAAATGTTTATTCATTCATTATCCATATATGCTGTTATCGAAAATGTCAGATGTGAACGATTATCAAAAATTCAAAATACCTTTCTCTTAAACCTGATTTTTCTATTCATCGTAACACTACGCGACCTCTTGATAAAATATGTACTGTAATCAAGATGAATTTTAAAAAGAGTAACGTCAATGTTTGTGAATTTTTAATTATTTACAAAAGAAAAACAATATATAAATACACTTTTCCGTTGCAAAATTCTAACGGGATGATTCTATAACCATTTAAATTATGAAGCACATTAAGGACGATTTTGATTTCGCGCACTCCTGAAGAACTGTTCAGTTGCTCTCAAAAAGCCATAAATAAAACCGGAACGAAATATAATTCTCAAATAAAACGTATCCCATATGATAAAAATTAAAATAAAGTAATTTATGGAATAATGTAGCTAAAATTACAACAATTTGATAAGCAGAAATTTATTTAACACCAAAATGTAAACACGTTCTTCTTCAAAGGCAGAAAAGTATATATATTGAGGACGAGTGTTCTTTACAAAACAAATTTGTTTCGGTTTTAAATTTGTATTTATGAGGTCTACTGAAAAGTTCTCCTGGAGTTCATGAAATGAAGGACACCGTTAATATGCTTCATACATTTGAATGACTATGGGATCATCGCCTTACAGCTTTTGCAACGGATCTGTATATCTACCTTTCAGTTTTATTTGACCGACTCTTGGGTTTTATTGCTAATTATATGTATTTTTAAAATGTTGATCGCATTTGACAGTTACAAGAATACAACTTTTCAATTTCAAATCATCCTTCAAAATTAACTGTAATATAATTTGAGACTTCAATTCTTCCTGATAGATGCAAACATAATGCGAAACATCATCTTAACTGCCATCTAGGAAACCTATTAAATGAGGTTTATTCTGCAACGAAAGGTGTGTTGCTTTGACATTTCTTACTCGAAGCCATTAATGAGGTGGAGCTATAAATTGAAGTGGAACATCCTTGCGTATATTTCTTTTTATGGAATGATATTATAGAGGTGATAAAAGGAGATGGTTATGTTAAATCAATGTAATTAAAGGCCTTGTACAAAAAAACTGAAGTATGAAGTTCTTTATACTTTTAACCAGTGACGAGCCCGTTTTAGATATATAATTGGTTTTATTTTTTCTTTCTTTATTTTATTTTGTTTTTAGAAGCTAAGAGAACAATTTGGCTACTGAACAAGCAGATTAACCAACAATGATGAACGTGCGCAGTGCAGGCAACTTGTACTAAATTATCTTAATTATATAGTTAATGACAATTCAGAAGATTGACAACACCAATAATTGACGTACGCAGTTCCTGTGTAAAATAGTAGAAATATTACTTTAAGTAAAGCAAACTTCCGGTTTTAACTTGCGATGGCTAGAAAAAAGTTTATCTTAATTATATGCATAATTAAGTTTATTGTCTCGTTGTAACTTTTAGGTTATTCTCTAACGAGAGACCCCAAAATGATATTTATTAAAATTTATATTATTTACATAATGACTTTCAAAATTGTATAGACATATTGTAATGAAGCTAAATACGTTGTGCCAAAAATGACCTCCTCCCTTAAATGCGTTTCTCCAAATTGTGAGCGGGTTCGAACACGGCCAGGATCGATGGATTTTTTCGGGCGTAAAAATCCTAAGTATGGCTTCCTTCGGAAGGGAAGTAAAGCCGCGGGTCCCGTGTCGTACATTAACGGCACGAAAAAGAAGCTCAAGCCTGAAAGAGAGGCTCCTGAGCAAAATTTGTCGGCCGTTTCACGCCCTGAGTGGAATGGGACGCTGATGACCTGAGAAGTTAAAGAGCGTCCATAAATAAATAAATCAACCAATCCAAATTGTGAAATACTTCCCCCAAAGTGGCGGAGTCAATTCTCTTAGCATATAGCTTCTTTGGGTTGTTCCAACTTGCAGGGTTTATTTTTGTATCATTTTCTCATCAAATGGCCCCAAATAAATATGTCGGAAGCGTTAAATCTATGTATCAAAGTTTTTTTTTAGATAATTCTGTCTCGAATTTCTCATGTAGACATTGGATACTGCAACGTCTTGTTGCTAATATTCGTCAATCGTCTGTTTACTGATCGACAAATTCATTAAATATTTGCAAGTGACTTCCGTGGTAGTTGTTTGTTAAAAAAAACGACAGCTTCTAATTCGTTTACAAAACTTATTACGCTATTTTCTGTGAATGCAAAGTGTCTTCAAGCGCAGCATGAGAATTTTCTGTTGCGTGTTTTGAGAGTTTACGTGTCACTCAGGTGTAATCATGCTTCATCTGTAAACCAAGTGATCTTTAACAAAACTAAATAAGCTCTTCGTGGTCCGTCATATTCGGTTCTTGTACAAATGACACACCGTAAGCGCGTACATTTTTTCACCTGCTCTTTGGCATGTGGGATATGGGAGACCAGTTTCTTGAAAAGTTCTTCAAGCAATCTGCGGCCTCCTGCATTTTGAGTGGAAAGGCTTTTCGTAGTTCAATAATTTCTGGATGCAGCACTTTGATTGTACATGTTTTTCACTAAATTCGGTTCAAATTTTCATCTGACTTGCCTTAAATGAACCTGTGTGCCAGTATTTACAAATGAAGAACACGCGATGTGCGCTTTTGTATATTAATAATTAGGCGACAGTCGAGTAACAACCGCTGAGATGTGATACGGGGAACTTGGGTAGTAATAGAATATATATGACTGACATTAAAATGTGTGAAGTAATGGCATTTTATTAAAAGGGGTGTATCTATTCTAACCGAGCGAAATGATCAGGCGTAAGGCATGAAATTTTCATTTCGGAAGTCCCGGATTCCGATTCCAAATTTTTTTTCTTTTTCTTCTTTTTTTTTCGTAGTTTCACCTGGTTACTTAGGCTATGCTGGGACGAATATCTCTTTTCCACTTCTTATCTTTTTTTCTATAATTCCAATTCCAAATGCCTATCTAGAAATTTCCAGGCAAGGTGGGCTGTTCGGCGTGGCGGTGGATTTGCGCTTTAGAGGAAGGATTCGAGTGATGCCGTCAAGACTCCCGTTGTCTCCACAAACGTTAGGTTAGTGTATTGCCATACCAAGATCTGGAGGCCTGATGTATCCATCTTATCCCTTTCTTAGGTAGGTACGAAAGACGCGTCAGAATGGTCAAGGAGCCGAATTGTCCTCTTCCGTCTCAACTATCCCAATCCTCATCTCTACTTTCTAAGAAAGATAGAAGCACATTAACTCTTTGACAATAAAGAAGATACATGGGTTTCGAGTAAGAAAATATACATAGTACACCCTTGACCACCGGAAAATTAGAAAGTTCAGCTTTATTGTTTTACTGTAAAACATTAAAGAATGCTAAGTAAATTAAAAGTAAGGTTATGTTTATTTAAAAACTGTAAATATAAGAAACTGAGAACACGCTAAGAAAAGCACTTTTAAAAATAATTTTAACAGGAAAGCCTTAAGTTGTCCAGGTATATTCTGTAAAACATTTTTAATCGTTTTTGTGTTGCCTAGTTTTAATTCATGCATTGTCTTAAGACAAGTCTACCATAGTTTTCTCTTCTGTGATTAAAATTATATTGGATCACAAAATAGTGAGAAACACTGTAAGCTATTTATAATATTAAATACTTAAGTGTGCTGAATTATAATAGGTTAAAAAGTTGTAACAAAAGTAAAAAAACTCTTAAAATACATGTCTTTTAATATTTTTGCATTTCATTAGGGACAAGGTACTGTGGTTTTTCCATGAATTCTAGAATAATCTGTATTTTACCATAAAAAGAAGAAAGTAAGTATGTAGAAGCCCACGTTTCTTTAAGCAAAATTTCATTACATTTTGTTTCTAATATTTATGGACAAGTTTTCTTAAAAATGTGTACACTTTTCTCTAGCTCGGAACAAGTCACTTCAAACTACTGAATGCTGTTTTCGACAATGGTCTAATATTTTTGTTTGGTTTCAGAGATGTTTCATGAGTGCAAGAAAATTGATTGATTGGAGATGAAATTAGCGTTATAGATACAAAGTTCAAAATTTCTTCGAACAACCACTATGTGTGTTTCGACACTAACCTCTGATGATTTTAAGTATAATGAAAGAAGCAAAATGCATGAGGACAATATTGAATTTCAACCTATGCTATATTTTTCTGATTTTGAAAAATGTTTGTCTTCTTATATAACAATATTTCATTTTTATGTTTATATTAAATAATTGAATCATTAAAATAGTAATTTTGAAATTAAATGTTGCACATATTTGTTTTGAGTTATTGAATTTAAATAGTATATATATTTTTACTTTTATTTTACATTTTTTTCCATATCTGCACGAAGGTTTATGGAATATAAAAGCTCCAGTTAACATTATTTTTCCATAAAAAATGGAATAAAATTCTATATTCTAAATATTCTAAAATTACAAATATTCATTTCAAAAAGTTAAAAGTTTAATTTAAAAGTGTTAAAATACATTATCTTGTTCTGTTTAAGAACATAGTTAAATTTCTACCTTGCACAGAGGTATTGAAACGTCCTGTATATACTTCTGCTCTTAAAAACACGTATTTGTCCAGATGGAAATAATCAACGACAAAGCATAATATACGTCTGTACGTTCCCAAAGGTAGAAAAACAGATGTTTGTGCTATGAAAGAGTGACATGCGGCCATGAATTTCTGCTTTACTACCTCGGGGAAATGCACAGGACCCGTTACAACAATGTCAGTGACAATGTTTTCTTGCGGACGTGTTCTCTCTATCCCTCAACCATGCAGTCCCGGAAGTGCAAGTGTCACTGGCACCGGAAGTCTAGTCAAGGGTCCATCGGCCGGAAAATAACTGGATGCTGCCGTGAAGCAGAACCATAAAACAGAATTCATTCGCTTGTCCTCGTCATCAGCAGCTACGCCAGTGTTCAAATCCTTCACATCTTGCTAGTTTCACGACACTCTTCCGTTATGCTCTGAATTATTTTGCTCAGGAGCAAGAAACAAATGCTTACTTAGCAATCAACGGCGAGGATTCTCTATAGACGCCACTAGACAACTCACTCTAAAAATCTGAATCCTCCGCCACCTCAGAAACTCACATTCTACAATGATACCTTTGTACATTTGTACATAACTCAGAATATTTTGGCAGATTATAATGTCAAAATGCGTAGCTGCCAGGTCACACAAATAACTGTTGATTTGAAATGTCTTGTTTAATAACTTTCAAAATATTTTTCTTTTTGACTTGAGTAGTTTTTAAGGCATTTTGGAATATCTATGTTGAATTACACATAAACTATGAGGAAAATACCTCATTATATGCTTTGTCTTACAAGAAAGAAAATGATTTACTATCGCCTGAATGTTAAATAATACAGTTTAATATCTACTAATTTATACAGTTGATCCATCAATTTCTGTTGTTTTTTTTTCTTTTTCTTTTTTTTTTTTTTTTTTTGTTTGTTTGTTTGGTTTTTTTTTTTTTTTTTTCCGCGCTGCTCAATGTTTAGGCGTGTGTAATAAATGAGCAACAAATAATCATAAGGCGGGTACAAACCGTTACCATAAGTTAAAATGTTAAGCTGGTAGATTAGTTTCTTCTTATCGTTAGGCAGTAATGCGAAAGAGTAGTGAAACATGAGCACCCCGAAGATGAACACAAACGCGTATGTTCTATGAATGTTAACTGCGGAACAACGCAAATGCAGTAGCGCGAAAAAACTGTCAGGTCTTCGGTACTGAAGCTGTGAATGAACGAACGATGCGAAAATGATCCAGGAAGGTAACGAAATCTCGAGGATGAGTCACAGACAGAGAGGCCAATAACAATGCATAACGAAGCTCTCTTAGCATCTATCGAGGCGAACAACGGCTAGACTTATGCGGACGTGACACGTAATTCAACGTTAGTGCAGAAACCTCGGTTCCATCTCCATCAGCTTGGAAAACAATATAAACTTGGTCGCTTGGTGCTATATGAACCGATGCTTGTTTCACATTATTGTCTGGTCAGCAGAAGGATGCTGACATACGATAAGACGTTCCCAAATGTCATCAGCACTGATTGGCAGTTCCACGAATCTATCCCCAAACAACCGAAACTACCGCTGCAACAAAAGGTTATGGTTGATTTTTGCCAGGTGGCAAACATAGCCGGTCGGCCGGCCAGGATCTATGAATTTTTTTCGGGAGTAAAAATCCTCAATATGACTTCCTTCGGAAGGAAAGCAAAGCAGTATATTTACGGCACGAAAAAGAACCTCAAGCCTGAAAGAAGAGGCCTCTCAGCAAAATTTGTAAGCCGTTTCACGCCCTGAATTGGATGGGACGCTAATGACCTGAGATGTTAAAGATCGTTGGTAAATAAAGAAAATCAACAATGTGTCAAAAAGTAATTAAAAATCGAATGTGTCGATTTCTGCATATTATGAACATCAGTTTGAAGCAATTTCGTTGTTTTTTGTTGTTATTTTTAATTTGTTTTTCCTTTTATACTTCCATTTATTTGAGCACATTTCAGTCTGAAGCTTAGAATAATGTTGTAGGATAAATCACGACAATAAACACCTCTGTTAACAGTTAAGCTTCTTGTAGCAGTAAAAATCTTCAGGAATATAATTATTATATGTAAATATTAATTTCGGAATAATTATAAATCCAGACAGTCATCAGACGGTCGGAAAGCTAGATAAACTAATATATTACTCAGACATATCTCATTACTAACAGATTTTGAAATTTGACAGCTAATCATATAGCATTTCCTGTAATGCTTTTATATTCACCTTGCACTGATTTTTTTTTTTTTTTTTTTTTTTTTTTTTTTTGCAGTTCAGTGTACTGTTAAGTTCTTTTTTAATTCAATTTTTAATAAGTTAATGGCAAAATAAAATATATGCATTCTTTTTTAAGTATTAGAAAGAAATTATTTTCTCATAGATGTAAAATCACAAATAATAATGTGCAACACCTAACCAAAAATGCTAATATGTGAGTATTTGTACGTTTCAATGACGAAACTGAAATTCATTTTGCAATGTTGTCTAAACATTTTGAGAAGCATACGTTACGCAACCGAGCGAGATACCTCAGGTGGAAAGGCTTGGGGGAGGTTCCGGGTTTAAATCCGAGCAGCTCATCATGACTGGAATTTTACATACTTTTCCCTGGTTACTTAGGCGAATGCTGGAGTGGATCCGCTCTTCTATTTCATATAAATTTATTCCGTTGTATCTGTTACAGTATTGCAAGTGCCGGAGCGGGGTGGACTTATTGGTGCGGTGTGGTGGTTGCTTGCGCCTTGAGAAGATATTTGCCCCGGTGTATAGTATGGAAGGGATCCTTTTCGAACTCCTTGAAGGGGGGCTCGGGGTGTTCTATCACGACACCAGCCACGTCCCGCCTGACAACCTGATGTCTTCCTTACCTCATCCCTTCCCCCTGAAGATGCCCCAATGCAGGCGAAGGCACAAACGACCAGCCATTGAGCAAGGCTGAAGTACCGAAATATCCTCCTGTAAACCCAACAACCCAATATGTTACACATAGTCTGAGTACAGCACACCCAAGCCCCATCTTTTGTTTGGAATTTATTAATTAAAAATATGAGTGGCAAATCATTTTCAATTTCTGAATCGTGATTATCGTCTGCTTTTAATGTTAGGCATCACAGGTGATGTACGCTGGTGATACATGAGGTGAAATGGTTAATTGCAAAAGCATTTTTTTTTCAAGGAAGGAAGCGTGTCAGGCCAAATAGGGTACCTTCCCGACATTTATGGGGAATGTGGAAACATAATCCTGGCGGAAATTGAACCCGAAGTGATATATCTGTGGAGATTTTAGGCTATCAATATAGAATAGTTTCACTATATTCATGATTTCTGTGTGAATGGGACAGTCGAACTAAGGAGAAACTATATGAAGTTAAAAAGTAGCCAGTATGGCGTGTTTGGTACCGGATCAAATGTATTAGAAATAAACCATTAGTTAAAATATACAACCTTTGCTTTCACCGCTTCACAAAAAGTTAGAGTTGCTGTAAAATAATTTCAAGGCCTTAAATAAAGAGAATAGGGCTTTACAATATTTGAAAGGAAAAGTCACAAAATTATGGAAAGCTAAACTGAGGAGAAATATTTTTATTGGCCCACAAATTCATGAGCTAACACAAGATGTGTCAATGAACATTAATAAACAAGCATCCGTAGTGGGGAATGGGGGTTGAAAATTACAAAGGGAAAATGGAAGACATGCTAATGACATAAAAATGGTAGGAATGTACCGGAAACCACATTTTCTTCATTTCTACTTGAACATCTTTTCTCTTGGTATGGGTATGGTAGTTTTTTTAATTTGGTTTATTTACGGACGCTCTTTAAACATTCATGTCATCGTTGTCTCATTGAATTCCAGGCGTGAAACGGCCGACAAATTTTGCTCTGAGGCTTCTTCTTTCAGGCTTCAGCTTCTTTTCCGTACCGCAAATGTACAAAACGGGAACCCATGGCTTTATTTCCCTTCAGAAGGAAGCCATACTTAGGATTTTTATGCCTGAAAAATCCATCGACCCTGGCCAGGATTGAGCCCGTGACCATGGGTTTAGAAGGAAAGTATGGTTACCACTACACCACCAGGACCGACTAAAGCTGCTGTAATGGAAAAAAAGATAAGAGAGGGAAATTGTTATTAATCATGAAACTGATTATTGTTAAAACAAGTTAAATATGTTCACGATGTGTTTTACACAAAGAAACCCAGATGTAAGTAAAATTAAGCATTTTATCATATATTTGTATGACAACAACTAATTTTATACCAATTAATATAAATTGTGAGGTTGAATTTCATACATAATTAAGGAAATATTTAAATTGTGTATGTTTTGAATGTTATATGAGAAAATTAAAACCAAATTTCCTCTAAAAAAAGTACGTGACAGGGAATTTTGAATTTCATATCTACATTAGGCAAATGCTAATTATTTAAAAATTTGTTGTTCAGTGTATTATATACACACACATTTTCATTTAAAAGCAGCAAATGCCTGGTCTTTTTATACTCCGCATGAAGAACATTATAGTTAATGATGTTTGTCATGCAGAGAGTATAGCCTCGCAAGATCAAAAATAAATGATTAAATAGGCTGTCTTTTTTTTCGATTGTGACCGATGTGTAGAAAAACGTGTTCGAAGTTAACCGGCTGTTTGTCGATTGTGTTGGTAGTTCACTGTATCCCTCATGGGGGGATCAGATAAGTTCCTCCATGTAACAGAACAGGGACACGGAGGGATATCGCTTGGTATAATGAAGGCATACATTATTCTACGTGATATAATGTTACGTTTTTCTCCCTTTATGCTCTAATCTTTCACGGAAGTTTAAACACAATATTTTCGACGTATAATTTTCCTTTCTGTGGTTTCACATATATCGACTCTCCCACTCGGGTTCCCCGTCTCGCCACAAGCCCAACCTCTTCCTTCCACTTGGCTCCCCCCTCCCAAAAATTAGAGACGTGTAAGTTGTTCGGAAGAGAATGAATGACGGATTTGCAAACAATAGACGAGTACTTCGCCGTGGTTGATTTCCTGGGGATACCATCTTTCTCCCTGCCCCGTTCCCACCAAGCGGACGAACAGATCCTCCCCCTATAATTTGAAACAGAGGGCGGAATTATTAATAGAATTTTTTAAAGAGTCATAAGGAAGGAAAAGGGGGCGGAATGCAGGTCTTCGAGACGCTGAATCGTGCAACAGAACACGGACAACATCGGGGATGAAACTCTGGAAGTGTTTACCGTGCATTGTAAGAATATGTATAATTATATATTATAGCACTATGTAGGAAGACTGTAATTTGAATGAAGCAGCGTGGTGTAATGTCGCGCCGAGCAATAGCGTGTACAGCAGACAGCTGGGGAGGGCACACTATAATATATCTCCGCAGGTCCCCATACAGCACATAACCCTAGCACACAATCCTTTACAGTAATAATAATAATAATAATAATAATAATAATAATAATAATAATAATAATAATTTTGAAGGTATTGAAATTGTAAACATATTTTGGACGCCTGGAAGTACACTTCACGTGGTTCTTTGTCTCTCTTTGAGCATCTGACACAAACAGTTGTTCATTTGTCATTTGATTGTCTAAAACTGGGCCGTAAGAGATACAGGTTAGAAATTCATTTCGAAAATTGTAATATATCTTCCACGCCACTTTTGATACAAATATGTCGGAGGCTGTTGTTTAAAGCAGTTTCAATAATTTATTGCTAGTATTTTTAAGTTTCTGTAAAGTATTCCATTTGCTTAATGCTAACTTTAGTTAATTATGATTTAAATCTATAGCACTAGCCTACATTTGTAAAATAGATCTTTTTCTTTTGGAGATTCAATGATGATGATGATGATGATGATGATGATGATAATAATAATAATAATAATAATAATAATAATATAGAAAAGTGGAAAACCAACAATGTTCCCATTCACAAGTTGGCTACCTGCACTAAAACACAATTTAAATAAATTACTTATTGAAGTAATATGCACTAAAAGAAAAAGAATTCTAAAGTTTTAGATGCATGTTAAACCTGTTTGTTATATTTCTATTTTGTGTTAAATAGAGTCAATTAAAAATACGGAATTATCAGACTCCATTGACATAATAAATAAAATGTGTTGCACAATGAGCCAGAGACATGACAGTAATAAAAAGGAAACCCACTCCTTCGTCAGAAAAAAACTAAATTCTCAAAGAAGCAACAGAAATATAAATCTTAGCACAGAAAATAAGGAATGCGTTATAGCAAGAAGAAAAATACTTCACGCCATCAACAGGAATACCAACTACATAATACAATTTATGCGAGCCTCAGAAAATTTGAGCCACTTGCAAGAACAAACGTACAGGCAGGACTTATAACTAGAAGTTTCTTCCGGGCTTAGGAGCCGTGGTCTGTTGGAGCTAAGGAGTCCAAACGTTTCATCCCCATCTGCAGATAACATCTTCAGTGGCACAGTCTGAGTCTTCTGGGCGAAGGTCCAGGGCCCTCCAGTCGTGCCAAGACCTTCGCCCAGAAGACTCAGACTGTGCCACTGAAGATGTTCTCTGCAGATGGGGATGAAACGTTTGGACTCCTTAGCTCCAACAGACCACGGCTCCTAAGCCCGGAAGAAACTTCTAGTTATAAAACTGACTCCGGCCGTGAAAGCTTCCGACTACTCAGTACAGGCAGGAGTTTAGGATATGACTTCCGAACCAAATGTATAAAGTAAAAATGTAATGACGCGTTTAATATACAACAAATACAAGCATATTAGTAATTTCAAAAACTAGCAGAAGCTTCAACTGGAAGTCAGTGTATTCCTAAATTCAATACTCATACTCCTAGGAAAAATAGAAGAATCAAAAAAAATGTTCATTAAACAAACGTAAGTCTGAACCTGAGTATATATTCCACCTGTAAACGATGAGATAGAAAAGGTTTTAGATGTTAGTTCAGAAATAGACGATTACATTTCAATGTTAATTCTAATCCTCCATCACACCTGATCAAAAATGCGGTCCCTTGCTTCAAAGTACGCTTTATCACGACGTGACTGTCTGACAAGCTTAAAGACACCAGGCTGATCAAGCGCCAATATACAGTAAAAATCAAGCGGGTTGAGATGGGAGAACGAGCAAGGCAAGCAATGTATCAATCGCGGCCAATCCATTTCTTATTGAAGATAGCGTTTCATATGTACTGGAACAGAAACGGAGAAGAGAGAAATTAGACAGTCGTGTTGATGCCACATGCCACTCCATAACTCAAGGGAAACGTTCTCGAGTACACAATACATTTTGGCGTTGAATCTTCCTAGTGTGTTTATCTGGAGGTTTTGAACAATGATTGTCTAATAAAACCATTAAAAATATGATATTTTTATCCTCAACCAATTTTTCTTCCAAGAATGGCTACTAACTCAATGCTAAATTCAGACAAATTAATCATGTGTTTTGGTCTCTTATCACCCCTATAATTTTGAGTATTGAATTTAGAAACACCGGATATATAAAATTTAAATTATATTCGTGCATCAACTAAAACCGTTACCGCTATCAACTATTACTGTAGTAATACAATACCTGCTTCCCAATTAGCTAGGTTTGAACTCCGATATCAAAATCTCTTGAATCCTTCTCGTATAAACCGTTTTTCCAAATATCTCCACCAGACTGTATGAGACGATAAAGACTTTAAATTGTAACTCCTCATATGCTTGTTGGTATTAATAAATATCTCGGATCGAATGTTTTGAATGTGTTTTGCATATCGAAAATAGAATATCCCTAATTTGTAGAATTATTCGTCTAAATGTGGTAAAGCTTTAGACACACGCTAGCCATTTCCGAAATGTTGAACCATGGAGTAAAACATACTACGAAACATTTAAAGACTTTACTACAGCAATATAGGTCTCAGAACAAGTATAAGTATGTTTTCTTTAGCGTAGATATTGTTTATTACAAAGGGCACTTATTAAGTAATATAGCACATTGTTCTGGGCAAAAAGGCTGTCATAATGGAAAGAAAGACGAAACATCCATATTTGGAGTGCCGCATACTGCAGTCACATCTGCAATTATTGAATGTGTTCATGTTTTTATTTTGGACAATCAACAGATAGTAACAAAAAATTGTTATACAACTTAGTATATCTGTAAGCAGTGTTAACACAATTACTTACAGTTAGATAATTCAAAGATTTGTCCTAAATGGGTCCCTCAATCCCGACTGCCAATCATGAACAGTGAACCTTCCTCTGTTCAGAGTTGTTTATTTGTTACAAGGCTGTAGATTGTCAATTTCTTTGCAACGTGTTAATGGAGGATGAAACGTGTCTAAGGCCAATCCATGGAATGGCACAATGAAACTTTTCGAAATAAATATTCAAGCCAGTATTTTCAGTCCATAAAGATAGGACCTCTTTCTTTTGGGATTTTGAAGGGATTATGTTGAACCCATGCATTCTCTCGTCATCAAACAGTTAACTCTGAAGTACGTATGTCAAAACTCTTCGGCAGCAGGTTCGGCGTATTAGTCCTCTCAGAGAGTAACAATTTGTTTGAAAACGCAAGTCACATACGAAACACGAAGAGACCGCTAAACCGCGGCAAACTGTCCTTTTCATCCACTATTCAGTCAGATTTTACAGTTTTTGATTCGACTCAATCAGCGGATTTGACGAAGATGAGAAAATCATAAATCAAAACACGAAATTGACGCACCGCGGCGGCATACAGGCTGACATCTACAGAGCTACTCAAACATATATCGAGAGCAGTATTTGTGTGCTAGAATTCCATGCGACTAATGTCTATATCCATAGTTCAGCTTTCCTTTTGAGCAGAATACGGGAAGAAGCAACCAGCAATGCTCTGTATGCGCAGTTTCTGTGTAGTAACAACACTGAACATACTTGAAACGAATAAAAGCAATTCACATGTGCTGTGTTTGTTGGTGCTTACTTTTTTTATAATAACTTAAGCACAGTATTTGCAGTTGTATTATAAAACTCCGGATATCTTTTTACTGACCGTAAGTGGTGCAAAACCATAGATTTCTAAGTATAATTATCAGTGCATAATTGAATAATTAAGGGACAATTAATTAATTATATACAAAACTTAAATAAATCAAGCTGTGAAAAAAAGTGTTATCCCTTGTATTTCAAGATCGTCAACGAAATGAACCTCAATAAGCTGGTATCAAACCATGGCAAATAATCAACACAATAGATTATAAAATCGCTTGAAAGCTGTGCACATTTTTCTTGAAAAAAATTTTTTTACACAGATGAGTGTGGAAATGCTCAAGGTAACCACATAAAAATGTTTTTGATTTGAGCTTAATAACAAACTTAACTGAAAACACTAATTACCAGAATCATTATAATAATATCTAAGTTGCCCTTTTGCAGGGATGATATTAAGTGCACTTTGTTCATTTTGGCATGAAGTTAACAATGTTCCACAACTTCCTAGTAGTTTTTCTATCTTTCTCCATTTTTTTTTAAAGTATTTTACAATACCGTATCTTTACCATGCTGCAGCCGTCTGTTCACTGCGATTTTTACACCATCAATTTCAAATTGCCCACTTCCGAGTTGTTTCTGAATTCTGTGTAAGAGTTAGATCAAGAGAATTTGGCGGGTGATGGAAAATTCCTCATTTGAATTTCCTAAACTAGTGCTGGGTTCTTTCCGATGAATGCAGGCAAGCGTTGGTAAAACTTTTAAGTCCAAAGTCCGAAGCTGAAAGTTGCGACAGGACCAGAATGCTTGTTGTTCTTAATGCTCAGTTCTAAAACACTGTCACTGCAACCGACCTTTCGCTGCGTTGTTCCTCATGAATGCTCATATAGCCTTCTGCATAAACTGCGGTTAACTTAAGTGGATATTCGCAGCAGTTTCTTTTCTTTTTTTTTTTTTTTTTTTAAAGAAACGTCTCCTACACACTTTGCAGTAGCACATTCATGATATCTGGTTAACTACTGCTAAAGTAATGGACGTCATTGAATGTAACCGCTTCAGCACATCCTAATTAAAGATCTTATCTGAAATGCTTATTGTTCCTCTTTGTTTGCAGAGATAAAAAATAAGGGAAGCATTGCTTATTGTATGGCCCTCGTGTGCTAGCAAGGGGGAAAATGGATTTATTCCGTGACAGAAGCGATATTTTCATTATCAGCCCTTACGCTGTAACAAAATATGTACCACATTATTTAACTATAAGCAGTTAAACATATATTTATTCGCGTATATTAAGAAATAAAAATATGAATATACTTAGTCTTGTTCTAAAAAATTTTGCAGCAGCCATAATGTTTGTACAAGCAAGTAATAAGGCTGTCTTAAGAAATTGAGGCATGTGGATATTATTTGTATATTCATAACTTATTAACGTTCCGCAGTGAACATAGTTTCAGATATTTAAGTAGAAGGGTCAAGGGAATTAGGAATTCTTTAAGCAAACGGCGACGTAGAGTTTTTCTGTATTTGCCCCCTCCCCAATTTTTCCTCGATGCCACGTCTTCTTTTGACTATCTTATCTCTAATACTTCATTTCTTTTGGAGTGTTTGATAAAGACTGTAGACTGCTTAGAATGGAATGTTAATATTCCAGTATTTTTTCTGCAATTGCCTTCGATCTTCACGGGGAGACTGTTATTATCCTAAATACGTGCCATTTTATAAAGTATTACAGGAACATTACAAAACCACTACTTGTTGTAAGTACTCACTCAGATTTAAAATGTTACGGACCATCTAATTCGTGAAATAACATTTATTTACGTAAGTACACAGAAAGTATGATTGAGATTCTAGAAGCAAACCATAGACAAGAAAACAAGTACGATAAAAATACTTTCGTACTATCTGAAAATATTCCATTTTGATTAAATATTGTAACGTATATTGAAGATGTACGTAGACATTACGATTATTACAGGGTTCATAATTCCGTTCATTCAACAAACGGTTGAACCATCCAAGAAAAGTTTTAAAGAGAGAGAATCATGGAAGCAGACTCAGTAAATGATCGTGAGCTTTCTAAAAATAATGCATAAATCTAACGAAGCCATGGTAAAATTAATCCCAAACTAATCAAAAATGGAGTATAAACAATTATGTTCCCGGAAATTAAAGCTAATGATGAGGTTATGTTAGCATATGTTATATTTGGTAAGCGTTTTAAACTATACTTTTTCAGTTCGAACTCGCATTACGTACTGATACTTATATAAGCGAATTTACTGCCTGGCGAGGAAGGATATTGAGGTTATTTCAGTTACGGCTGCGCAATGAAGGAAGTCAATAGTCGAGGTAGTATAATGCATGTGCAGGTAGTAATTTGTAGTTAGTTTAAAGGAGGCTTCGTTCAGCAAGTGGTTGTGTGTTCGTGTGTTACTCGGTTCTTTCATTGTGTGTAAGTGTGCTGCTTGTTCATAATTTATGCCAGTGCATAAATATCGCCTTGGAGAATGGGATTTTATGTACGAAACACATTTAAAATCGGATTCTTGAGGAGAGAAAATACCCTTAGTCATCGTGTTGCAAGTAGAGAAACTTTTCGCCAACTTATTAAAAAGTTACATGAAACAGAATCTCTCAATGACAAGAAATGTGTTCTGACACGCCTTGTTCTTAAAAAAAAAAAACATAAGCTAAATAACGTACAGGTATTTTCTACGCAGATGCCGGCAATGTATTCCCACTGAGGGGCATCTATTTCAACGTTTCTTATAAGAAATCTCATTGTTATTATAATTATTATTATTATTATTATTATTATTATTATTATTATTATTATAATTATTATTACTATTATTATTAGTAGTAGTAGTAGTAGTAGTAGTATAAGTAGTAGTAGTAGTAGTAGTGTTGTTGTTGTTGTTATTGTTGTTGTTTTAAATGCAGCATTGTTTTATGCTTTCAGTAAAAATATAAATACTAACTTTGCAGTAATTAAAACAACTTCACTCTATTAATTTTCTTGTGGTGTATTCAGATGTTGGTAGTAGAAGAGTCCGAAAATAATTACAGTATTGTAAAATTATAGTTCCCGTACTCTTTTTGAGAACGGAAAGAAGTGAAAATCGACATAGCACGAAATAAAAAGACGGCATTAGCACATAACTAACTTGCCTATTTGCGGCTAGAATATATGTTTATCCTTCCGTACTTAGCAACAAAAAAGTATTAATTAACTCAGCCTCTATACTTATACCCACCCAGTATCCCCTAACTATATGTGAATGGTTATATGGCTGAAGCCAGTAACAGGGGTCGTATAATCTATATACACTACGATTTCTTTTGAGAAATGCGGTTTTTACCTTAGTGATCTCAAAAAAAAAAAAAATAAATAAGGAGAATGAATTGCTTGGGTCGTTCCCGATTTATATTTACTAATTACTTGATTCCCCTTTGCTTAAAACTATACACACTTACCGAATGTGAAAAACAGTAACTGCAAACACATTCTAACGCAGAGCTGTAAATGTTAACGACTCTGAGCGGAAATGTAATTGCATGCGTTATAGTGTTTCTGGTTCTGAGCATGACCTGACGTGACATTTCTATGTGAAGGTAATAATTATGTTTTATTACACATTCTAGTTTAAACACACCCTAAGACTTGAAATGTCAAAAGACCTAATAAAACGGCTGAAGTATATAGCCAATATAATTTTATTGAATCGTTACTAAATGCCGTCCATGAAGATAGAAGTTATTTATTGCTAAGTTTACTGCAGTTAATCACCGTTAACCCTTATTTGGATATTATTGTCTAACATTAACGCTACAGAAGAATATATTTGGATATGATTATTTATCTTTTGCATTAGTGTTATTTGTGTTTTAATAATTTTAGCTAGAAATTCGATCTTTCAGTAACGTGCATGTTTACTTTAAAAGTTTGTAATATCAGTCGTTTTATTTGAGTTTTATATATTTAACAAAATATAGAAAACATTTAACATGTTAAAACTTATGATACAATTGCATAAAACTGTACATGATAAAATTCTTAGAATATAAAATTACAGAATGGTAAAATTGATACAGTGTATATATTCCCTTAGGGAAACTTTGTGGCTTAAGTTTTCCAAGTATTTATCTTTAAAACTACCCAGGTGGGAAAAACTGTAGAAATCAAAATCAGGCTCGCCACGAAGGTTACAATTAGACCACCATGAAATTTTTCCAAATCAGTTATATGTACAATAAGATTATTTAAGTTTTTGTCCGCCTGAGCGCAGGCGTTTACTGGAGAAGTGCAGCCGGCAAACCCTAAAAAAGGGAGACAATGATCGCCGCGTGTGAAATTAGCGTTTTTATTTTAATATATACATTTTTACAGATAGCATTAAATGATACTGAAATTAAATTGATAATAACACGAACATTTGTTTTAGAGATCGTGAAAATGATTACTTGCAGTGGCAATACATTGTCAGCATCTGCGTAAGAATTCTTCTATTTCATCTAATTGGCGGTTCGGAATACACTTCTTGTCATTGACAGATCCTGTCTATTCTAACATTTTAACAAGTTGGTGAACAGTTTCTCTACTTCCAGTACCATTGCATGATATTTTCTTGCAAATCGCCTTGCTTCTTCTCTGTAAGAATCCGTTTTCAGATATGTATCGTACATAAAACCCCGTTCTTTACGATTATATTTATGTAGAGGCATAGCTAACTAAGAACAATTAGCATATATTCTTTATGCTTTCCGTGTCGGCGTTGTTATTGTTCAACTTGATCATTTTGCTTTGGCCGTTAGTTTAAATTATTTAAAAACTAACGAACATAGAAAAACATCACACAATATATACACAATGATAGCACGGAATAACACCCTGACAAATTCTCTGTAAAACCAATTTCAAGCTGCTACCTGCACAGTTGTCTCAAATTTTCCTATTTAATTATAATTGCTTCTGATAACTACTAAAACAATAATAGTATCTTGTTTCAGGTATTCAAGGTTATTAATATTACAATTAAAAGGAGTGCCCCAATATTATATGTACTAGTGTATGTACGTAGATATGTCTTTTTACTAGTAAGTAATATCCAAATTATTTTTCTGCAATACCATGATTAATAGTGCCTATATGACTTTGTTATGTTTTTGGTAGGTAATAATAATGCTGTCTTTGTCGGAGGACATTAGGTTTATCTGGGAAGAGGGTCTTTTGTTAAATGTTACTCTTTTGTCAAACCCTCACGGACAGACCAGCCGGCCCCTGTTCGGCCCCAGAGGTCCATAACACTGTAAACGGCTATGAATATGCATTCAATTGAAAACGACACTTGGCGTCAAAAGGAAATACCGCTTACAGAAACACGCGTTTTCACATAAACCAAGCTATTAACTGTTTCAAAGGAGGCCGCATATATGGCTGAAATGTGTTTTATTGCCAGAGTATAGTGAAAGGTAGATGTCTTTTTTTTTTTTTTTTCCTTGCGTGGGAATAGGAAGTGTTTCCTGGTAAAACCCAGAACCTTCAACCAATCAACATGTTTAAAACCCACGAATAAAAGTAATAAACCATGCCATAGTGTGATCCAATAATATTCTAGAAGGACCCAAATTCAATTTATTTAAAGGAATTAAATGTTCGCGAGAGAGGAGCGAGTTCGCATAAGAGATTTAATATTAACTATGAGAAGTTAAGAGAAGTTAGGTTACTGTTATAGTCGTAATAGTAACGGCAAGAGTAGTAACTGCAGTAATGGTAGCAGCAAGAGTGACAATTAGTCAGTATACGCATTATTCACTGTCTTAGCAGAATAGTTAAACCGTTGCGAAGAGTCAAAGTAAATTGTGCGGTCAGTGAGAGTCAGCCAGGCAGTGCAAGCGTAATAGTAGAATAGTCACAATTGTGTTAAAGTGAATAACTACCTGAGTGAATACAGCCAATTATAATCCGCAGATGCACAGCATGTTCCAGAACCTTTCAAGTTGTCAAATGTCCCACCAGTGCCGAACTTCAATATTACAGTGAACAATCTCCTTACTCCCTAACGACTTAAAATCATTAAAACAGTCGTAAAGTCCCCTGAGATCCCTATCCTCTGCATTGGAACCAGAGGGTTGGGAAGCATCGAACTCATGACTCCAAGAGCCGAGGCAAGACAAGAAGAGCGTCTAATCGTTGGATTAAAATAAATAAATAATAAATCCATCCATATATCTTAAAATAACCCACCCTTCAAAAGTGGGGCGCCAATTTTGGAACCGGGTTGTTGTGTGGTAGGTTATTTTGGAAGGGGGGTTTATTATTTATTTATTTAATCAGTCAACTTGATGCTCTCCTTGTCTTGCCTCTGCTCTTGGAGTCATGAGTTCGATGCTTTGTAATTCTCTGGTTCCAATGCAGAGGAAGGGATCTCAGGGAAATTTTGAACTGTTTTAATGACGTAATGTCATTAGGGAGGAAGGAGATTGTTCACTGTAATAATGAAGGTCGGCACTGGTTGGAAATTTCATTTATTTGACAACTTGGAAGGTTCTGAAACATGCTGTGCTTCTGCGGATTATAACTCACTGTATTTATTCACTTAAATAGGCTTGTGACTATTCTTACTATTACGCTTGCACCGCCTGACTGACTCTCCCTGACCGGACGATTTACTAACACTCTTCGCGACGGTTTAACTAATCTACTATGACACTCAATAATGCAGATACTAACTAATTGTCACTCTTGCCACTACCGTTACTGCTGTTGCTCTGTCACTTCTCTTACTGTTAATGTTACAACTGCTTCCCTCTCGCGAAATTCTAAAAACTTAAACTTCTCATAGTTAATATTAAATCTCTTATGCGAACTCATTCCTCCCTCGCGAAAATTTAATGCCTTTAAATAAATTGAATTTCGGTCCTTCTAGAATATTATTGGATCATACAAGGGTATGGTTTATTACAAGTTTGCTTTTATTCGTCAGGCTTTGAAACATGTTGATTAGTTGAAGATTCTGGGTTTTACCATGAAATACACATTTTCTATTCCCACGCTAAGAAAAAAATGGCATCTACCCTGCACTGGATTCTTGTGATAGAGCACGTTTCTGCAATATATGCGGCCTCCCTTTGAAACAGCTAATAGCTTGGTTTCCGCGAAAACGCGTGTTTCTACGTGCGGTATTTCCTTTAGACGGCAAGTACAGTTATGTATATATTCCTAGCCGTTTACAGTGTATTGATATCTGCGTCTTAGGACCAACAAGTGTCCGAAGGTTTAAAAGAGTAATGCTTAACAAAAGACGCTTTTCTCAGTTAAAACTAATGTCCTCCGACAAAGACAGCCTTTCCATTACCTTTATAAAAACATAACAAAAATATATGCACTGTCAATCATGGTATTACAGAAAGATAACTTAAATATTACTTGCTATTAAAAAGATATATATTCATATACATACATACACTAATACATATAATATTGGGTTCCTCCTTTTAATTGTAATATTAACACCCTTGATTACCTGAAACAAGATAGAATTATTGTTATAGTAGTCATCAGAAGCAATTATAATTAAAAAGGAAATGTTCAGACAAAATTTCCTACTTCATGCCTGTGCGTTTAAAAGATTTACTCACACCATTTTTCACTTTATAGGAACTAATGTTGAAGTTTAAAACAGTGAATCACATATCCCTTTATGGAATTAACGAAATAAAAAAATTGCAGCTTCTACTGTCTAAAATGTTAGGACAGTAAGAACGTGGTTACTGCTAACGCTTAGGGCTTGCATTTTGGAGGTTCCGTGTTCGAATCTCTTGGGACCGGGCATTCCTGACTTTGGGTTTATTTTCGTATTTTTATCTGATCGCTTAGGCGAATGTTGGATGAATTTATCCTTTCTAGGAAAATCCTTTTCACCCTAATTCATTCCGCCGGTTCTATTGCAGGGTTGAAAGTACAAGTCGAGGTTGACCGATGCTACTTGCGGTTCATCTGTGACTTGCGTTTAGAAATTCTGCCGCGACATCTGGTGTGCAAATGAGGCCCTTCTGAGAGGCTCTAGTTGGTTGAGGGTGGATTTCTCTGGTATCGGGGTGTTCTATTTAGAAACAGTGTTAGCACCATGTGCACGCTCGAGCCTGACAGCCTTGGATCCTAGCGTCTGGTATCGCCCTCACATCATCCCTTCCTTCTAGATACCTTCAGTGGGGGAGCAGGTACAAACGGCCTGAGCTTGAGCACCAAAGAACTACCAAAAATGTCTTTGTATCCAATCCAAGAATGTGGTTTATCGTCAAATTCCGAGCCTGCAGCGCACAGAATTTTCACATTTCGACAAGTAATGATGGCTCAAACCTTCTAGTTGTATCACTCATTTTTTCATAAGAAGGCCGGTTTTCTAATTACTGAACAATACTATTTCCGATTTTTGAAACTACGTCAAAACAATTTAAACTGGAATTTATTTGTATAAGGAATGAAAATATTTCCTTTCTCGATACTCCTCGTATATTCTAAAAGTAAGTTCTTTTCTGTCACGGTTTCACGATCATATACCTTACATAGCGATCACTTTCGAATATTTTGTATCTTATGTTTATGCACAGAAATGTCTCTTTTGTCAGTTATTATAGTTCATTAGAAGAGAATATAATTTTCACATGACATTAGAGTGATTGTCCCTTTCTTCTAAGTAGAAGCAATATATTTTCATTACCTAGTAAATACTTCATATACAAACAAAAGCATGGTTATTAAATATAAACATCTCATATAAAACCTGCGCACAACTGTCTCACACGTCCACTAGATGTAACGAAGGTAATAATCAGAGTAGACCCCTTTTCAGCAAACGTTACCCAGTCTCTAAATTTTCTACCATTAATGTATGTCGCATGGAAGAAGTACACAGAAACATTAAAATGCATTTCATTAACAAAGTTTATCGCCTGTTTGTTTTCTGATATAACTTTGAAAATAAAAACATTAATTTATATTCTTAACTGCAAAAATTTACATGAGTTTATTCAATGCAAAAACACACACAAAACATACGAAAGCGTTAAAAAATAAAATACTATATTACTGAATACACTAATATGGAACATTTTTTATAGGAGAAATCTCAAAGGCATTATAAAATGTACGATGTAGCTCCATATTGGTAACAAGCAAATCGAATTTACAGGGAGTTGTATTTAATATAATTGTTTATTTTCAGTTTTCTGTTTAAAGAAGAAATTTCAATTCGGTTTTAATTAAAGACTTAATCAATTCTCTCCAACAACAAGTTAGTTTCCGAGAAAATTTATAAGCTGTAAAAATATATGCATTTTTATTGAATTTTTTTTCCCCCGAATTAGCATTCTCCACGTTTAATCGTTTATTTTCAGTACAAAGCTACAGTTTTATTCCCCCTGCTGGAGTATGTGATAATGTTAGAATACAGTAAAAAAAAGGATGAGAAAAATAAAATAACTTGCAGTAACGTAAATTGAATTACGGGCTGCAGAACACAGCGCGCACTCGGAGAAGTCAATTGTCAAAGCCGCATAATGCACGTGCAGATAGTAGTTTGTAGTTATTTTGAGAGAGGCTTTGTGTGTTCGTGTGTTGCTCGGTTCTTTCGATGTGTGTAAACTGTGTTCTGATTGTTAATTATTTGTGTCACTACATAAATAAAGTCTTAAAGAATGGGTTTTTATGTACGAGACATGTGAAAACGAATTGTTTCAGAGAAGTGGTAAGGCGATTCGCAATAAAATATCCTGTCAATCGTAATCCAGGTATAAAAACTGTTCCATAATTTGTTAAAAATTTACCAGAGACAGGATAACTCAGTGAAAAGAAATGTGACCGAACCGCCATGTTCTTACGAAAGAAAGCTTAAATGAAATATAGGAATTTCCTTTGCAGGTGCCGACAATGTATTGCCGCTGAGGGGCATCATCAACGTCTCTTATAACACATGTTCGAGTTTATTAATATTCGTTTTAAATTATAGCAAACATGTATACTTTTAATAAAAATATAAATATTAAAATAAAATACGAACTTTAAGCTAACTCCTCTTCCCGGTTGCGGAAGCTGAACATCCCTGGTAAGCAGCCGCGTTCGGGTGAACCAAATACTGTAGAAAATCCCTCTTTAGCAAAGACCTCCTGTAACTACAGAATGCGCATTGTGTTCCTACATGATGAGCCAGTGGAAATTAAAGCGATTTTAAATTATTTTCGTAACATTGGTCCAATTTGCACGCTCTTTGTTTCACTAAGATAGAAATACTGAACAAACTTAACCATCGTAATTATAATGCTTATAATTTTGGGCGTTTCATCTGTCATTTAATCCCCACCTCGCTACAATATTTTCACATTCATGGTGGTTATGAAGTTGTAAAACTATTAAGAAACAATTTATGCGTATACTAGTTAAATAAGCTTAAGGAAGAAATTGTTGTCTTTTGGATTTCACAATTAAGTTCTAAGACACATTCCATTATAACTAATTTAAATGTAAACTAGATGAGAACTGAGAAAGAATATCATCAGAGGAATAAGATGGAAAAGTTTAAAGAGTGCAGTATCAGAACCAAATGGTCATAGTATGTCAGGGAATTGAACTATTTTACAGGAAATTATTTTTGTCTTTCGTCCACAGCTGAACGAAAACCGCGGAGAATGGAGACGGCATTAGTCCCTGGCTCCGCCAATAGACAAGTTCGCCTTGCATTATTACTTGCACAACTTTGATCAATAATAGCATGCACACAGCATTATTTCACTTTAATTGCTGATTAGTATTACAGGAGTTGTTCCAAATGATATCCGTCTACATTCACATATTCTTGATATTTTAACGAAATTTAGTTTCACTGGAAACAGCTATGGTTTCTAATTCTTCCATTTTCTCCCCTGGATACCCTTTAAGTAGCTCTACAGTGTCAGGGTTATTCCGTAGGTCTCATTTTCTCTGTTCTAGCGGCAACATTTCGATATTGGGCGATAAATTAAAATTTACTTCATAGCACAATGTAGTTACCAATGGGGAGTTTGTTATTTAAATATAATATAAACTACTTTTTATGTCTTTAAGTTTACATATATAAAATTATATATAAATTGGTTCTATGTGATCTATGTGATTTATGCCTTTAATTTTTATAAAAAGAGTATGAAACATTGGCCTTTCCTTTATCTATGAACACAAAAAATAGAGTTATGCTAATTTCAAATGTACAAAGAGTTGATGTACTAAGTGAGTCATAAGTAAAAAAAAGAGATAGATAATGCTTGCTCTCGTAAGAGAAAGCCACAATGACATGAAGCTATCAGCGTTGGAATTACCGTGTGATCAATTTTGTTTTCCCCCGGAGTGTTTTGACTATGGGCGAACACACGTTCGTTTGCCGATAGCAGACCAACCAGGTCTCGGTGATTAGCGGGAGGGTAAAACAATAAAACAAACCAATCAACATAACAAATCAATTTAAGATATTCATTACTTACCAAATTATCAAATGAGGCGTTGAAACTGCCCGCCTTCATTCTCCACACATTTTTGGCATCTCTTTAAGAATGTTCATCACTTGCTGTAGTTCATTTTGAGAAACCTGGATAATTTCGAGAAGAATATTATCTTTTGAGTTCTAATATTGTGTTCGGGATCAACTTATATTCAGAATTTTTTGATTTACCCTAGAGATAAAATCGCAGGCTGTTAAATCGGGGGATAGAGGGGGCCAAAAATCCCTACTAATAATCTGTCTTGTCGAAATACATTGTGAATTGCTCTCATGGAATTATTCGCAGTGTTAACAGTGGCACAGTCCTGTTGAAAAAAATGCATGATTACGCTACCTGTTGGTAAATTCTCTGAAAAAAAATGTGGTTAGTTTGGAATTCATATAGTAACAGAATCAACTGTATGCTAAAAATAATTTATCCTATAATCTGTTCAACATTGAGGTAACACATATGAATCGTACATAAATATATGCTGTACCGTTGCAAGCATACAAGATATAATACACTTTATATATACTGTCGAATTAAACAACGAACAACACATTACACACCAGGGAACAGCTGCGCTACCACTGTACAGTCAGCAACTGCGGGGGAAAACATCACTGATCACACTGTATAAGCGACTGATGGTCCACAATTAACTGAGGGCACACACCAAAATTAACTGTCGGTACAAATTTTGGAATCAGAATCAAATGTGAGAAATTCTTGGTCATGGCCCGTGCCCGAGCTACGGAGTTCGGGCTTACAGCATTTGAGCTATCGTACCCTGTTCAATCGTAACCGTGAGTCTTCCCATCTGAGTTTATTATACCCTGGATGCCTCTAAGGTTATCTTGTTGTAGAGATTTGTCCGTAAAATGTGACCCAAAGCCTTAAGAATACTATGGTCCAGGCTTCATACTCAAGTACATATTAGGGTAAATCTGAAATGGGATATGATGACCTTAGAGGCCTTCAGGCTATAACAGATGCAAATGGAAGATTAACGGTTATGGTCATCGGGTAAGGTAACTCATACTGTGAGAGCTTCAACGTGGCAAGCAGAATATCCGTAGTTCGAGTCCCGGCCGCGATCTTATATTTTTCAATCAGATTCAGATTGGAAATGTGTTGTGCTCGTTTTGGCTGCATCTGTGGTTACTAAAATTTATTAGAATTTGTAAAATAGTTATTTTTATAAGAATTTGGATTTATGCAAATTTGTGTGAAATCGTACCAAGTTTTCAGCAAGCATTATAAATTAAAATAAAAGTAAAAATCATGAATTCATCACTTTTTCAAGGCATGTTGATCCATTAGTATGTAATTTAGTAAGAATTCTGTATAAAATTCATATTGTAAATCCATTTTACATCTGACCATTGTAACATTTTGTTCTTATCACAAGCTAATTTTGAACAAAAAAAAAAAAAAAAAAAAAAACAGTCCACAAATCCAGGCTGTCTGAGACGGATATTACTTATAAGAACATTTAACAGTCCAGGAACAAATACGTTTATTTAAATGCAGTTTGCTGCAAAATACAGAGGACCTCAAAGTTTTTATGGTAGTCAACAAATCTCTACAGGTGTTCTGAAGATGTACCATCAATATAGATAGAGTCCCCAACCAGCAGTTTTCCATGATCTTCAGTATGATATTTTGACAATCACCGATGATCCTCCGACGTAATAAACCAAATCCGCTACTGGAGTTCTGTATACATTTTTATGCATCCCCAAAGAAAAAAACTTAAGGGATTAGATCTAGGAATCTTGGGATACCATGCTATCGCGGCGCGTACAAGCAATTCTTCATCTTGTCCAAAGAAGTACCCATATGGTTCCTGAGGAATGGCATTATCCTGTATCATGTGTAGATAAACTTTTTTTTTTTGGTTGTGCTTTTATTGAAAAATAATAGACTGATAAATTGTTTCATCATGAGGCCGCACTCTCACTCCAATTATTTGTGTTGACTACACCAGATAACTACGTGAAATCTGAACTCAACGGAAACAAACGTACCAACGCGGAAAATTAAGTGCAATAATTGGAATAACACTATCACTAAAATAAAACTTAACAACATCAAATAATTAAACTTATAATGCATAAGTTGCAAGCATTAACACCTAGTGAGTTTCTCTGTCTTTTGTAGCAAATAGCGTTTAAATGAACTTGTTAGTTCCTGAGTTATAAAACTTTCTTATTGATAGTTTTAATTCTGAACATCCTGTATAATGGTAAGCACATGAGTATACCTTGAAATTTGACCACGTACAGACAACTATTTTTTCATTTTATTATTTTCATAGTTGAAGCTGTCGAACAGTCAGTGCTATCGTTGTGAATAAGACGAGGAAAAGGCATGTTACTCAGCTGTAACTCGTACAAATGACATACTCTGGCCTAGCTATTACTTGTTCCACAAAAACATGTTATCATATCGCATATTATGTATTCTATATAATACTATCTGAGGGGAATATTGGTTGAGATGAAACCTTCAGTAATTTTTTCTCGTCTTTATGTCCCTTGCGCAGGAATTGACTTTTAGAGTCCGTGTATTGAAGTGTCATATCTTGCAGTTTTTATTTCCATTAATATACAAAATTGCCTACTTTACGTTTTATGGATCTAACATGCTTCTACTTCAACTGACGGTTATAGAATTTTAATTTCTTCCAGACGCAAGAATAAGGAAACCTATTGAAAGCATTGTGGTGTAAAAAGCAGATAAATCCACTTTTGGCAAAGCACTAAGACTCGCACAAATAAGTCGGTGCGCATATATTAAGTTAAGAGCTATACTTTCGTAGACTAAACTGAATGAGATTTGCTTACTTGTAAACAGATCTTTCACAGTGTTTGAGAAAAGAGATTAACATATTCCGAATCTTGCCAAAATAATTGTCAGCAGAAAATAGTGTTCATTTCTATCAACACGTAGTTTCATATATATTTTAGAAGGTTAGTTAAGAAAACAGGGCATTCTATAAGCAGTTTATGAGTGTTACTAACAATAATTCAAAAGTCATTTGATGGTTCAAGCAGTAATATTGAAGACACTCCATGTAAACTAGAAAGAGCATGAGAGTCGTATATAAGAAGCAATGGAAAAGAGATTCCAATGAACAGCATTTAATTATCAAGAAGTAATATATACAGTAATATTTATTTAAAGAATAAAACAAAAATTAGATATAACACTATTAAGCTTGGCTTTAAAAGTTGTAATAATTTTTATATTCGTAATATGAATACTTAAATTTTTCAAGCCACCTTGCTACAGACGAATATCGATTATCAGTAACGCCATTTGAGAAGAGCCAGATAAGGGTTTAGGACTTTTTCATGAATAGAATAATAATAAAAGTAATATATATTTGAAATTCGCGCACAAAATATTAACAATTGCATAAAATGCTATACTTACCTATTCAGAAACCGTGAGACTGAAATAGACGAAAGTCGGCTATTACAATAGCTATAATTTGATTTACTATCGATTGAGAAAAAAACAGGGATAACATTTTACCATTCTGAACAAGGTATTTATGAAAATATATGGTTGCTTAGGCAGATATTGTTATACAATTTATAAAATGATTTCTAGGTGGGGGTATCGAGTAGGTTACACTGACCAGAAGACAAGTTCACTTAGCCCGATAAAGGGATTTGGTAAACTTTTAGCATAATTTCACTGCGATATTCAGCTGTGATTGGTCATATTTCAAAATGTTGTTTCGTTTCAATGGTGGACTTCATGATGACGTCCCATAAGGGAAACAGTCAAGAAAAAATGTAATTAGTTTATGTCTCACACAGAGAAAAAATGCAAAGGCCCATTCAAATTTACGTATAAGGATATTATGACAGAATAATTTAGAAGTTTCTCTGGAATAATTACTAGAGAGCTGAAAATGAGAGATTTAATATTTTATAAGGATATTATGACAGAATAATTTAGAAGTTTCTCTGGAATAATTACTAGAGAGCTGAAAATGAGAGATTTAATATTTTATAAGGATATTATGACAGAATAATTTAGAAGTTTCTCTGGAATAATTACTAGAGAGCTGAAAATGAGAGATTTAATATTTAAACAGTTAATAGCACAGTGCTGAAAGAAAATTTGTTGTTTTAGCATGAACAGAATCAAAATTTCATTTTTCATAATTCATAATATTACGTGATTATTTCTTTTCTATTTTTTTTAATTAATCTTAATTATTTCGTTCATATTTTTCAATTATACTTTCGCACTTTTTATATAGTCTTGTACGATTTTAACCTATGCAAGGACTTAATTTATTTTCTATAAACATTTTTATGCGTTGTTTAATTGCGATTTATATACTGTATTCTTCCTAATCATTTGTTAGCAATCATCTGTAAGGACATCAACTCTTTCTTCTCCTGCTGGTAAGTTTTGCAGTCAATAGTTCTGAGTTTCCATGTTTTTCAGCAGTAACGTACAGAACCAAAACATTTGTAATTGTAATTGAACTTAGAGTTCAACTTTCTGAAACGGTTTCTGCTTTATTTAAAAAAGTATCTAAAACATATGAATGTCATTTTTTAAAGTTGTAAAAAGTTTATCTCCGGCTAGAAATAAATGCTCACCAATAAAGTCACATATATTGTGGTAAACAGGCTATACCAAAATCCCAAGCAATCCTATAACAATACTCTGGTACATTGTGATAATTGGTAAATCAGTAATAACGGCTGTTGTATACAGTACAGGTGTTTATTTCGCATCTTGTTCCCTGTGTTAGTTTAACAGCATTTTCAAAGAAAGTACAAAAGACTATTTCTAAAATTTCAAGTGCTGCATACATGATGGGAAAATCGTGATTTGCAAATATTATCAGGTGATTAATTTATTCATTTATTATGTGTAATTCTTTGGATGGACATGATATGTATATTAATTTTATACGAATGTTCTTTGTACCACAGAATCACCATGAACCACATACGAGTACTTTATGAATGTTTGTAAAAATGGACTTTGATAGCGCTTAAATAATAACTACTTTGTTAGCAGAATTTATACTCTTGTATAACATACATGTGCTTCTTAGCAAACGCGACAATGAAATTGCATGATGTAAAAATGACATCGGAAGACTGAAGTTCTATTTGGGACTAAATGACACTCCAATTGTTACATTCATGTACATTGTTATAATAATATTAGGATTTAACACAGGGTTGAGGGAAAAAAGTTGAAGAGGGAAGAGACAACATTTTTTCAGACCCTCTTACTGCTGCAACTTCTTCTTTCATTGCCAATGGAAATCAGTTGACCGAGGAGCTAAGTGATCCTATGGTATCAAAACATATAAATTAAGAGTAAAAAATAAAAATGAAAATTTGAATTTTTTAGGAGACACTGATTTAGGCAACTTAAGAAAACAGTGCCCAGAAAGTACTGAAGTTGTTAAGTTAATAATACACTGGTAAGATAAAGCAAAATCTGGTGCAACAATCGAAAAGCTACAAATTGTGTTCGCTTCTTTCACATCATGCAGTCTTTCATTGTATAAAAGCATTGTTACTGACAGACGATACAATCTTTTGCCAGAAAACAAGGAGAAAATACTTCACATTTACTGTTAAAATAATGTGGGTGGTTCCAATTAATATATTGTATATAAATGAAAGTACATTAAACTTTTTTTCAATTTGAATACGTTAATATATTAATGATTTCATATTGTGTCAAAATGTTCTTCAATTTCTTTTTCACTCTCTAGTAATTATGCATTCCAGTACAGTTCAGGTCTGAAATAGTCAGCACACATTCAACAGACAATTATAGAAACATTGAGCTAAAAACAAGACGATAACATTTAGGAGGTGTATGAGTTAAAAACAACATTCTCTTTTATAGTCTGGTGCAAAAATGGAAGGAAAGTGCTTAAAACCGGTAAATATTACTTATTTTATGCAGGAACAATACTTGTCTTTTGACACGACTACTTTTTTATGCACGGTTCTCTCCTTGTGACTTGTACTATGGCAGTCTCACAGCTTTGACAACTTGCCATCACAATTATCTACTATTTAGTAAAGCATTTAATTATTACGTTCTTTTATTTAAACACTGGATAATACAAACTTGCTCGTAATACAAATATTTACACTATTTCATTATAATTGCTTTTATATTTGCATTGTAAGTTAATACGCTTATTCATCTAATGTACAAAATGTTACCTTTAAAATCTGAATTCCCATTAAAACTTGACCCCGTATATGTACATGCATAATGAAATGGCGGGCAGAATGAATGGAAAAGAATTTGTTTCCTTGAAATGCATATTGCTGACTTTATATGCAAATTCAGACTCAGACAAATGACGTTTTGGTACATTTTGGTACAAAATGGTTATCTTCCTGTCATTCCAAGCCGTGGCCATTCAAATAATTATGGCCTGCAACGGAGGCCATGGTTTTTAGAACTTCAAAGAAAAGGAACATAGAAAATACACAATGGAGCATTGGCATAAGTCTTGAGCCGAATGGGAAATAATGCATGTAGAAGTAGTCCACAAATGGCAATAGACAATGGTGGCAAGGGGTCTTTTGGAAATATATTAATATACTATATATGATTTAAAACAAGAAAGTTTGAAGTTTTGGAAAGAATAATGCTGGTTAATATTTTGTGATAAAAATGGCAAGAAATAATCGGAATTTGGCTTTTGACGATGACATTTTTTACAATGGTGAATAAAAAATATTACATATTAGAGTACTTTTATTACTCAAACATAAAAAATACGGTAAAATTTTTATGCAAATGACTAAATATACACTAATAACAATAAACCGTATTTTGTACTTTTTGTACATAAAAGTTGTTGAGGAATAACACATTTTCCACAAAAAATCAAGAAATAAAAAATTGGACTGTTAATTTTTTTTTTTAAATATCAAAAGGAAAAGATAGGAATCTCCCATAAAATAACATCAGCTATTTAAATTTAGTTTTTCTTTTTCATTGTTCTCTAAATTAACTCTTGAGTCATTTATCTCAATACTTCAATTGTCATATGCCAGTTCATAATTTTGAAGAAACCATTCAATAAAATACCATTCAATAAAATAAAATACTATTTGTAGAATAATTGAATAAGTCATTGCCTTCAAAAAGGCTAATTATATCATGGAACTGCTAAACATATTAATTACCTAAGTAGACGCGAAGTTACATAAAAAATAGGTCGTTATTCTTAAGGAAGAGCTAATGAATAATAAATATAACTGATGTGGTGTTCTCGCCCTAAATTTGGCTGCTAAAGTTGTAATCTTTATTGGTTTCAACGGTCATCACATCACCATGTTACTGCAAGGTTATTTCATTTATTCCTTTTTCTCTGAATCAAGTTAATGTTGGTAAGTTTTTCGTTTTCACGATTCACATTTTACAGACTTTAATTATCTCGTAGAGTTTCCAAAGAGAGTTCCTTTTGCTTAGTACAGTAATAAGACATTAACGGATAACACAATTATGTAAAAGTTATACAAGAAACAACACATTCTTATGCAATCTTCAAAACTGTTCTGTTGAAAATATATTTTAAAATAATGAATTGCTTTGACGTTAATGAGATAACACAATATTAACACTTTATTGGTTATGCTATTTATTTTGTTAATAATTATTAAAGTATTTAATCTTACTAGTGTCAGGGGTAATTTTGAAAAAATGTACAAAAGTATATAAGCCGAACTAAAATTTTCGTAAAAGTTTCGTTTCTGTCATCAATTGAAGGAATGCGGTGAAAGTATATAACAAACGCGCAGCAGAAACGTAGGCAAGAAACGAGAGGCGGCAGTCTCGATGATCGATGGCTACCGCTGTGTTTGAACAGGACCTGGAGGCTTGCTTTCTAAATGGTCAGGCTGTGTAAGCTATCCTCATGGAATCCCGGCAGCTGTACTCGTGTCATCACGACAAATAGCACTCACAAGAAGAGTTGGCATTCTTCGTTCCATCCCCAAGAATGCACTGAGCACTTTACATCCGTAAAGCAAAGAGAACAAGACAAAGAAATCTTTTTTACTGTGTAAGCATTTAGTGTCCTTCGAACTTCAGTTAGAACAAAAACATTAATGAATGTCAATGCTATTAAAAAATAATAAACTTTTATGGAGGCTCTGAAATCTAGTGTTCTGACTATGATGCTATAGAAAGGTGCCGCTGTCACAATACGGGAAAAAAAAAAAACAAGAAGGCTTGATAAAAGGTCTCCTTAAAAAATGAGGTGCAGGATGGGAAATAAGTGCGGCTTTTCAGCTTGTTCTCTGGGTTTCTGTTTTGCTACCATGAATAATCAAAATTACATTCCAGAAGCACGTTCGTGAACTTTTCTTGAAAGAACGGTGTGTGGCAGGTGTGGCCGCAATGTATATAGGTAGACGACTATGATATTTTCACTGTGTTACATTCGCTACAATATATGGAGGAAGTTGTCTATTTGTAAATCTTACACACGTTAGCAAAAATCAGAATATTTAAGATCCCTTTGTTACGGGGCACGTTACAGCCTGGAATTTTTTGGGCTTAAAAAGAATGCTTTGTTCATTTTTACGATTACAATATAATGGAGAAGAAGTTTTGCTGTTTGACAAAAAGTAAGCGCAAAAAGAATAGGCTTTATTGCGGTCGCCCTACCACTGCAAATCTTGTGAACAAGGTGCACCCTATTTCGGTAGGTTTGTAAAAGTCTGGGTCACAGCTTTTTTTCTTGTGCCACACAGTGAAAATCTTTTGGGATTTCCTACCATCAGGTTGAATGCATCTTGAGAGAAAATTCGTTTGCAATTTACATCTTAAATGGAATTCGGATCATTTGATTTATCATATGAATCAAATTTATAAGATTTAATTAAGCTGAAGTTTTTTCGTTAGTGCAAATATTTCACAACAAATATGTACCCAGTTTACACATTATTATTTTTTCTGTATTCAATTAAAGAATCTATGAATTTTCAGTACATAACATTAATTCATAAAAATTATATTAAACTGCAAGTTATATCGTACAGCCTTGTAATAATATTAATGCTGACGTCGCTTATTTCACATTTATTAACTAGAAATACAAACTAGCTACATAACAGAAATTTTCCATTACGATGTGTAAGTTTACCATTTATGGTTCAAACTTTTATCTAATCAGTGTTAAAGTTCTAGAAACTATATTTTATTTTCTTTATTTTTAAATTCCTGCACTTATAAGTTTTTAACGGAAAAGTATTAAATGTACCATAATTAAAGCAATTATTAATCTTAACCGCGTTAGTCATGAGTAGTATTAATACTTTCATTTCCTCTAAGTGGTTGTATGTTTTTTTCAGAATTGCCCAACAGTCTTGGGCCCTGCGAGGTAAGTAAGCACTAATAACTGAATATTAAATGATTTCAGAAACAGCTATGAAGCCAAACTATTAAAATGACTAATATTTTTAACACATTTTAAGTGATATATTCCAAAGATGATGTGACTGTTTTATAACAGACCGTCACTTACATTTTAGCTATTTGAGAAAATTATGCTGTTAAAATAAAAAATGCGGAATTTTATAAGTGCAAAATTAAGAAACACCAAGAGTTATAAGAAAAAGATTGATTCCGAATTCAAACACCGTGAACAGAAGACAGAAGGAAAGTGCAGAGTGAAAGAATAAGGGAGTACTGGGCGATTATCAAAGTCAGAAGCAACTGAAATCGAATTAACATGGCCCATTGTCGGTTTAAACGAAATTAAAAAAAGAAAGAACGAAAATATGAGCCATTTTGTGGTGTACTTTTTATATTTCGAAAAAAAAAAAACGACACAATACACAATTGGAATTTCCGTAGAAAGTAAATATATTATGTAAGTTTCTTTCGGTTGTGCTACATATGGCTTGGGGTGAAATCCAAAGTTTAGAGTTTGTGCTAAGCTGTAGAAAGCAAGAAGATAATTCCCCTAGAAACTTATTGATAGAAAATAGCATTTATAACGAAACACATGCTTTTAAGGCTTATGAATAAAATTATAATATTTACTAATAGTAACTAACTGGCGTACAAGAGCAGACAAACAATACACTGTATTAAAAACCATTAAGTTAATATTCTGATACTACGATATTTATTGTTTGAATAATATTTTGTGATCTTATTTATATAACTGTTCACATTCCTGACCAATAGGTGAACAGATACCTGCCGCCCTATTCTTAAGGGGTAAAAGTTCCCAAAGGCTCGAGCATCAGAGTTTCTAGATATGTGGTCCCGAAAAGAGGGGGATAGCGGGTAAACATTATCCAGCAAGAAAGCAAGCAAAGCATTGTGTCAGCTCATATCCTTCATCCTTCTAACAGAGAGCAACAACGAACTAAGTCATAAAGAACAGTGACTCGTTCATCTGGCTATAATTTTTAATTTGGGCAATTCAATTTGCTAGAAAACACACACATAAACTGAATCAGCTGTGTCAATATTTAATGTTAAGTACTATTACTAGGCCACATGCAAACAATGTCTCTTTTGTTTAAACAATCGATGTTCAAAAAACTAAACAAGTTTTAATTCACCCGCAAAAATATTTATGTGAAATACGAAATTAATTTTGTACTCTAAAAGTATATTCTCTCTTTATTATTTTAACGATTTTTTTCTCTCCTGATAATTTCCCGCAATCTTCTTAGAAAGGGTCAACAATTTTCTTATTTTACTCTTGAAAAGATTTTCCAATCTGCCTCTATACTGGATTAGTATTCAATTTAATCATTATTCAATATTTCCTGAGTTTTTCTTCTAAAATATGCCATTTATTCTCGATGGGATTACTATCCGAAGATTGTAGTGAGTTTGCTTCCATTATGGCATGTTCAATAATAGCTAAAGCCTTAAGTAAGCTTTGGGTAATATGTTTTGTTAAACAAAGTCAGTACTAGACATATGTCTTATGCATTTTTAAGATGAGATTTAAGTATATTGTGGTTCATGGTGCCCTCCACAAAATACGTCGGTCCTGGTGGTCTAGTGATAACCATACTTGCCTCGTAGACCTAAGATCGGGGGTTGGATTCCGGCGTAAGTATGGGTTCCTTTGGAAGGGAAGTAAAGCCGTGGGTTCCGTGTCGTACATTTATGGCACATAAAAGAACCTAAAGCCTGAAAAAAGAGGCCTCTGAGCAAAATTTATTGGCCGTTTCACAACCTGATTTGAATGGAACGCTGTTCACCTGAGATGTTAAAGAGCGTCCGTAAACAAACCAAATCAGCAAATCCATCAACATACATCTCCTACCTTATTTGCACTCATGCACATCAAATCACCTCCATGCTTCTGCTCACCCAGCCCTCTGTTCTTCTTCAGTCACACTATGACTTAGAAGTTAAATGTGCCTTCTTCTGTAAATGTTATACAGCATGTTCGGCATAGAAATATAGAGAAATAATGATAATTTTACGAGTAAAAAGTATTTATTAACATAGATTTACGTAATCTGACATGAATAACTCAAAATTTAGGAGAATTTAACGCCCTACAATAAACTAGACTTTAATCACAGCGAACAGCGTTGTACCATTATTGCAAATTTCTGTTTTGCTAACCACAGCACACACTGGACTTTTTGTTGTGCCGTCCATACGCTTATCGTTGCGTGTTTGTTGCTCAACTAAATAAATAACGCCAGCTTGTCTTTGTATTCAACTTTGGTGCACACACACGTCGTTTACACTATTATTGAGTAAACTTGGAGAGATTCTAGATTTTGTAAGATGCAAAACACAACAATAACTTCCTCTATTTTCAAACGGCGATAATTTATTTCTTGGTATCTCTAAGTGGAGCACCTTGTATTCTTTTAGCTGTCGTAGAGCTCTGACAGAGGTTAGGTGCTTCTTACCATTAACCTTACTGATACGTGGTTGTTCTACGGGCCTTTTCTCTAATGGTTCATAGTTTGATATTAAATAGTGTGCGCTGAGACTGTTGAAATTCTTTTCCCAAGTGCATATGTTGCATCTAAAACTATTAAAGGCCTTATTTTGAGGGGTTTTTTTTATGAATTATCCTTAATGAATGACGCTTTTCTCTTTTAGTTAGTATTGAAGGATGCTCATTTCCTGGCTTTTCGGTGTACTTAAACTTATAAATAATAATTTTTGCTGATATGATGGATCTTTTGAGTGTTTCTGTTATGTTAGAAAGATTTACTTTTCCTCTATAATGGTTTACTTTGCTTTATGTCTCTACTTATACAAATACTTGCAAATTGGAATATACCCGACAGCTACATAAAAGTATAGTTATCAGACGAAAACTTGTTTGGCGTTGAAAATGCTACGGTATTAAAAGTTTTGGTGTATATAAATAAAATAAAACTTATAACTTTTTTTTTTTTTTTTGCATAAGAGGAGATATTTTTAACATACGCACTGATATCTTATGCTTTATTTTTATAGTAAGTATATTTCCACAATGTGAATATTGTGAAACGATTCCTTATTTTTTCATTTTAACCAAGACTGGAACTATTTAAAGGTTTCTGCACCAGTTAGGTGATTATTACTTGCAAGTCGCATACCAAGAACCAGCTGCAGGATGTTGTTCATGTGTCTCCCTCCAGAAGTAAGAACAAGCTTTAGAGTACTTCACTGCATTATATAATAAAACTTTCTTATTATTTAGATCCTTATATAGAAAAGTGTAATAGCAGGATAATTATAGAAAAGACTAGATGTTTCTTATGCTTATTCTGAGACACAGATTTCGCTTAAATCTGTCATCTTTAAGCGAAATGACGTTTCTTCTATACTTGTTGCAGTTTTCGACTTGAAGCGTAACTGAAAACTTAACTGTGATGGTGATGGCAACATTCCAGCTATGGGCTGCTGGAAGAAGTTTATAGTTATTTCCATTTTTTATTTGTATATTCACAATATCTTGCAGCATAAGTGCATTTAAGTATGTGGTATTTGAGTTGCTTTACACATACATATTTTAACCTCTTTTCATTACTATTGCTAATAATAAATTGTTTAGAAAAACAAAGTATTTCGAGAGAAAACAGAAATGTAGACAAAGTTTTAAAAACGGCAGATTACGACCAAGTTTATTTATTTATTTTTTTTGAAACTATTGCAGTGTATGGAAGAATATTACTCTAACTTTAATATAAGAAATGGTTGTCTAATAGTTCAAAAAATAAGGTTAAATTTATTTGTATCCATCTTGTTTGCTTCCAATTAACAAAATTAATGTTAATTGGATAAGGGGGAGAGAGAGAGAGAGAGAGAGAGAGAGAGATTAATTTTCAAATTTACTGGAAACAATTTTAAAATTGCACTGTTGAATGTTAATTATGAATAGCCCACTATTCTTCTTTAAGACTTAAATTATTGGATTTATTATTCTTGCCCTTCCGCAAGAATTGTCACTCTTAGTTTCCTATCCGATAATAAACTGACAGACAACATGGCACCAAATTCAGTTATAGACAGTTTACTTTCATCTGAACTCAATTGCGATATGCTCTTTGTGCCACTTTGAATCATGTGATACCGGCACTTGCACGATCTCGACTGGAGGGGCAGAAAGCGAGCGAAGGGCGACTACACAGGGTGTTCTAGTAAGCAACAGAAGTGGAAAAGCGAATATCGTCAATGTATTCAGAGATCAGTAACAGTCTTTATAATGTATAACTTAATGTAATAATAATGAAAACACCAATTTAATTTTTAGTGTTGCCTTTAAAGTAATTATTTACCACCATTGCGATATTAGTACATATATTCAAAGATTTAGGTATCACAAACTACATTTTAGCGCTATTTCCTTTTTTCGAGCACGAAGGTTTTGCTTGTGAGTATAAACATCTATTCTAAGGATACTAATTAATACTATGCCATCTCTGTGGATTGCCGGTGAGAAATGTTTTAACTTCGGATATAATCTATTTTTCTGTGACACCACAAGTTTTGGATGGCTCAATATTCCATTCAACTTTGTCATATATCAAGCGGTTTTTGTTTTTTTAAATGGTGTTTACCGCCAGTTTTTACTACTGAGGCACCGCAGGCGGTGACACTGATGATACATGAAATGAAATTATAAATTGGGAAAGGAATATTTTTTAAGGAAGGAAGTGTTCCAGGCTTAAGTTTAGTGTACCTCCCAGGCATTTGCTATTTATGACAACTGAAGAAAATTATAAAATACTTCTGTCAGCGAGGACGATCCTGGTGGAAATCGAACCCCAGACCTCCCGCTTACAAGTCCGCACCTTAACGATCTCGGCCACCCGTGGCGGTATATATCAAGAGTCATTTTTGTGTCCAACTGCAGCTGCAATTAAAAACTAAGAAGGATTTAATACTAGTAAAAGCTAGTTGTTGCTTTCAGGGCCAACATTTTTGCTCAGATGGCAAGGCTTTTGTTTCAAAACGAGGATAGGGAATGATAATTTAGCTTGCAGTAAATTATCTTTCAAAATGTATAGCTTTTATTGCTCATGTAATCGAGTACAAGCTCAGTTGATCTATAGCCTTAATCAACTTATGGGTGAAGAATTACAAGAAAAAGAATTAATATAAGTTTCTGAATAGCAGCTTTCGCTTATTTCTGTTTCATTTTATACCTAAAAATTTACAATACTTCTTTATTTAATTTTCAATAAAAGCTTTCAAGAAAAAAATCGATGAATTTTCTATAATTTAGTTTTTAGAGTACATACAAATACACGAGTTTTTCTTAATGGAGATTAATTTTTTAAACCAAAGATTTGCACTCAACATTTACATTTCTAAAGCCAAAAGATGTTCAAGAAAAAAATCGATGAATTTTCAATACATTAGTTTTTAGAGTACATACAAATACACGAGTTTTTCTTGATGGAGATTAATTTTTTAAACCAAAGATTTGTATTCAACATTTCCATTTCTAAAACCAAAATATGTTCAAGAAAAAAGTCGATGAATTTTCAATACTTTAGTTTTTAGAATACATACAAATACACGAGTTTTTCTTGATGGAGATTAATTTTTTAAACCAAAGATTTGCACTCAACATTTCCATTTCTAAAACCAAAAGATGTTCAAGAAAAAAATCGATGAATTTTCAAAACTTTAGTTTTCAGAGTACATACAAATACACGAGTTTTTCTTGATGGAGATTAATTTTTTAAACCAAAGATTTGTATTCAACATTTCCATTTCTAAAACCAAAATATGTTCAAGAAAAAAGTCGATGAATTTTCAATACTTTAGTTTTTAGAATACATACAAATACACGAGTTTTTCTTGATGGAGATTAATTTTTAAACCAAAGATTTGCACTCAACATTTCCATTTCTAAAACCAAAAGATGTTCAAGAAAAAAATCGATGAATTTTCAAAACTTTAGTTTTCAGAGTACATACAAATACACGAGTTTTTCTTGATGGAGATTAATTTTTTAAACCAAAGATTTGTATTCAACATTTCCATTTCTAAAACCAAAATATGTTCAAGAAAAAAGTCGATGAATTTTCAATACTTTAGTTTTTAGAATACATACAAATACACGAGTTTTTCTTGATGGAGATTAATTTTTTAAACCAAAGATTTGCACTCAACATTTCCATTTCTAAAACCAAAAGATGTTCAAGAAAAAAATCGATGAATTTTCAAAACTTTAGTTTTCAGAGTACATACAAATACACGAGTTTTTCTTGATGGAGATTAATATTTTTAACCAAAGATATGTGTTCAATATTTCCATTTCTAAAACAAAAAGATGTTCTTTTTCGGTGCCCTATGATTCGCCGTAGATATCAATATTTATTCGCCGTAGGTCGAATAAAACAACACAATGGCATTACTAACTTAGTGCTGCATGCAGTGTTTTATTTAACGTATCTATCATAAGCTAATCCTATACGGTTGATATAAACTCCTTTTGCATTGAAACCTGTCAGATTTCTACCTTGTTTCCCGGGTCCGAGTGACATATGAGCTTCAGACTGAAATTGAGATGCTGCAGGATTTTGGCTTAGAGAAATGCAACTCTGTCAACAAGACTTGGAACAAGGGATCGTATAAATGAAAAAGAAGACCGTCTCTGCCTTAAATTTTTGCTATCTCATCTCTCTTAGTCAAGATATACTTTGAGACCTGTGTAAACTGCACTTGAGCTTTTAGGGAACGAGGGGTGAAATGCGGCCAGGGTAGAGGGTAAAGTAGAGGGGAAACTTTTTCTGTGCAGTATGTCTACACACAGCCAAGCAGCTTATTACTAATGACTAATATATGTAGAATTTTTCACGGCTAACTCTGGTCTTACGCTAGCCACATTTGCCATTAAGTTCTAGATAAATTGTTGATGTTGCCTTCCAAAGAATGCCTGCATCGTAATACACGTTATCACACTTCCCAGAATTAGTAGACATACTGAACTCGAACATGTAAACAAACGAATCGCTACCTGAGAGTCGTTTTGACGATTGTCAATTAGATGCAGAAAAGTTAATTCAGATGTAGATTTCTGTATCTGTTGCAAATACATGTCTTTGATGAGGTTGCATCCGTTGAACAACACTGTGTTCATTATTTTTCCGTAAAATTAGAGTTAACTTGTAAATAATTGTTGAAAAATAGGCTCGGTCGGCACTAAGGTTTATGGTCTTGTCAAAGAGTATACAGGCAGTTGCACGAAATCGTAGAAACAAATGTGATGAAAACCAACAATACAAGGAACATTTTAAATCACGAGAGACTAGAATTAGACGTAAGTTTGCAGACATAGAACCAAGTGTTGATACCCAGCGGTTTACGATCGTTCTTGGAAAATACAAACAAACAAACTACTTGCTCAATGAAGACAACCAGGCGACATAAGATGGATATGAGTAATAGGAACCACATTTCATGCACTAACATTTGCTGCAATAAACAGTTTTTGCCATTAAACTTTAAATACATGCAGGAATATAAAGAAATATTTATTACCACTCCGCAAACTTCAAAGCTTTTTTTCCCCCTTCCCGATTTTCATTATGTGGACGGTAATCTGCGCTTCTTTACTGCCATCTATTACTCATTAGTTTATCTTCCACATAACTTTATACGTATTTACTTGTCCTCTTCTAATATTAATTCCACATTTTCTGCATTTCGAGTCCTAACCTATAGCTTGGCGTCTACTTGTTACATTTTGTCCCACCAGGGCCCTCTGTACATCTCTTTCTGAGGTTCATCCACCATTTTTCAGAGTAGCCAGTTGTTACACAACTTTACCAAAGGGAGGAACAGGAGTAATCCTTTGCGCCAACTTATTCAAGTGAGACTTGCGTAATGAAACTCATTAACTTAAACCTAGTCAAGAGGTTACAATAATCTTAAAATATTCCTGGATTAGGTTCAAGTTTTTTGAAGATTCCATTAATAAAGAACATTTGCTTACGTTAGGTTAGGTGTTCCTTAAGTATGGTATAAGGAATTTGCCTGAAATCTATACTTGTGAGGTATTCAACACAGGCAGTCTTGTAGCAATTGATTGCGCTACAATCTTGTTCATTTCTTGCTGTTGGCAACAACAATGACGTCATCACCATCCCCGCCTCCTACGCCATTTTCTCATCTTGATTCCGAAACCTGCTATTAACGGCTTAATTCTTCTCTTGATGACTATTGCTGCCGTTTTATGTAAGTTTAACAGCATTTTTCTACATTCTGCATCTTCTTTACCATTAGGCGCATATGGCGTTTTACCCAACATTTGCGCTACCAGTAAATACTGGACTCGCCTCAATCTAGTTTTATTTTATTGCAGTTGGTTACCATCACATGCTTTAGATTTGGCACTGTCAGTCTTCTAGGATGTCTGTATAGTTTCAGATACTTCCCACGACGATTAAGGAACGTACACAAATGCTGAGACTGGTAAAACGACGTAAGATAGAGCTATAATGTTTGTGCATGTACCACCACATTGCTGTATAACGTAAACGCTTTTAACTTACAATGTAGTAGCTATGGGAGTTCTGAGGAGGAGAAAAAAATATGGTTTAATATTTGCATAAAATGTCACTATATGAAAATGTTTTCAGACATTAAAATATTTCTTTAAATTACATATTATTACACCGAAAATGTTAAGTACCATATTTGCAAACTGCTTTTAAAATATGAGTATGCTGAAATAAATTCATTATGGGAAAAGTACACCTAACGTATCAAAAATGTTAAAAATTAATATTCTTTCTGGTTTATTAAAATAATTGTACAATATAAATAATTAATATTAACCAAAATTTTAAAAGAGTTTACAATTTATAAATAATTGGTTAATAAGTGACAAATTTTTCATTTGGTTAGACATTATAATTTTTCGGAACACTCGGTTTGTATTCTGTTGATGTTCAGCACGAAACTTTTCATTATGTCTCCACTAAGTGTCCTTAAACCCTGTTGGTGGACATCTTGTGCCCGTTTTGCCTGTGTGTGTCCCAACCTTATCAACCAAATTTGAGAAATCGGTGAAAAAGAAACCGTGCCAGCTATCTACCACTCAACCAAGGAAACATTGCTGAAAAAGATTATTGTTATATAATGCAATATTTTATGGTATGCTTATAATATTATTTACATGTATGTAAAATGTTTTACAAGTATGAATACCATTTTAATAAGTGCAATTAATTGAGCATGTTATTAACAGATATAGATTAATACAATTTCGATTCACAAAGAACCTATACTACACAAAGATGTCAATCACCTTTACAGAACAGCAGCGAGCCAAACGTCATATGTCCTGCACATGCCAGTTTTGCCACTTCGCTGAGTTCGTGCATTTTACTTATTCCTGCCCTGATGTAGCAAGTGCCGGCTCCTTCACAAGTTACTAACATTTCTTTTTCCTGGATTCCTGCATGTCTCTTAATACAGCTGAACTCCTATTTTTCTGCCTCAATTAATTTCCTTTATTTGTCTCCTGATGTCTTCCATCAGGTACATATGTTTTTTTTTTTTTTTTTTTTTTTTTTTTCTAGTTCTTGAGGGGATATATTATTATCCGGCTGTCTGTAAATATTGAAGCACTTCCTGTTCATTTTCCACCTAATGTACATGTTGTAAAGTTTTGAATATAGTAAACCGTTCGTCTGACTGATTTTCTGTATTTTAACGCATCTGTCAGCTTCTATTTGCTCTTATTTCACTCGTGTAGATTCGTATTCTTTATCGCTTTCTTTTGCTTTAACGAGAGGTGAGTCGAAAAATAGGCACCTCAAGAATAGAAACGAACCATCTTGACGCTTCGTTGTGGCGCTGCAGGCATTAGCTCTAAACGTACAAATGTGTTTATGATGGCGGACTAAAAGCACAATGGTTTATCTTTATAAAGGAATTTATCGTATTAAGTGCAGAGCGTCACAGTAATTGAAGTTCAAGTACATAAAACTCACCTACTGTAGCACTCAAAACGACTTACCACTAGCGGTAACCATACTTGCTTTGCAGACCCAAGGTCGCGAGTTCAAACCCGGCCGAGTTCGATGGATTTTTAAGCGTGAAAGATGCTTCTGTGGCTTATCGGTGCTTGCGGCTACTAATCCGGAGGTCCTGGGTTCTAATCTTGGTCACGTACAGCTATCTTTTTCTCTTTTTTTGGAGTTTTTTCTTACCCTGAAAAGGTGGCGAGGATTCCGAGCTCATTTGCGTCGTCATTTCATTTCATATATCCCTACAGACTTACACCTAGAGTATTCATTCTACAATCTACAGACCTTGCGAGAATACTATTGCTGTCAAAGCGACAATAAATAATACATTAGACATCAAAGTCTTGGGTATGACTTCTTTCAGAAGAGAAGTGAAGTTATGGATTTCGTATCGTAGAATTACGTCACCTAAAAGAACCGCAAGTCTGAAAAAGAGACCTCTGAGCAAAATTTGTACGTCTTTGCATGCCCTGATTTGAATGGGAAACTAATGACCAGAGGTGTTAAACATGTCCTTAAATAAACCAAATATAAATTAAGATTTTAATGCAGTTTTGGCGAAGCTGCAAGGTTCAGATTATCATCCGGGCAAAGTTTGGTTGACAGGCTCATACAGCGTAACGTCTATTCATTCTGCACAGGCAACAAAACCATAAGTTTTAATGTCGAAGCAGCTAACTTAGAACATTAACATCTTGTAACTATATGACGGGCATAAAGTTTGTGGTAAATGAAATGTGTTTAACAAGTAGGTATTGTATGTATATAGTATATGCCTATATGTAGGTACTTTTTTATTTTATTTCAATGTGGCCGCCATCAATTTCAAAGTACCGTGTCATAAAGCCTTAATATATATATATATTTGTTCTTATTTCAAATTTCAAACGGATGGCTATTGTCAGTGTTGGATTGCGCGGTTTTACATATGCAGAGATGAGACCGGAAATTTCGGACGACGTTATGGACAGCGTTTTCTTCCAAAAAGGTGTAAATAATTCATTTTGCCTTCGAAATGAAGGAATACCTCAATGGACGATTTTACAACGGATGGATAGACGGAGGTTCATCTCGAATATGGCCATCACGTTCAACTTATTTGACGCACTTGATATTTTTGCTTGTGGGTTTATAAAGTCATGAGTGCACGAAACGAAAGTAAGTGATTTTGAGGACCTTAAGAATCATATTTGAGAAGCATGTGCAGCAATTTTGTAGACCCAAGATCGCGGGTTCAATCCCGGCCAGAGTCGACGAATTTTTCGAGTGTAAAAATCCTAAGTATGGCTTCCTTCGGAAGGGAAGTAAAGCCTTGGGTCTCGTGTAGTACATTTACGGCATGTAAAAGAACCTCAAGCCTGATGGAAGAGGCCTTTGGGCAAAATTTATCGGCAGTTCACATCCTGCATTGAAGGGACGCTGATGACCTGAGGTGTTAAAAGGCGTCGGTAAATAAAACAAATGAATAAATAAAAGCAACGATTTGAAGCGATATAGTCACAAACGTCTTTTGGATGGAACACAATTCTTTGAAATGATTGGTGGCCATATTGAATTGAGATATCTACATACAATATAATTTTATTTTACGATAAAACTTTATTTAATGAAAACATACAAATAATATGAACGATTTTAGTATCAAATTGGAGTTAATGTAGAAATTGAAAAGTATAACCACGAGAGAAACACCGAGGAATTAGTACAAGAAAGAGACAAGAAGGTATAAGAACGAAAATGGATAAAAAAAAAAAAAGTAAAAAAGGAAGCATAGTAAGGGCAACGTTGGTAGCAAGCTTTCAGTAAAACGTTCTTCCCAGCATAAAAAGATCTGCTTTTGTGAATACATGAGCTATCAAGAACCGACGGCTTCTAATAACGAAAAAGAACACAATGTGAACTTCGCCTCAGTAGAGAGCAAGGAATAATAACTCCCACTTCTTCCCTCCTTTCTTTCCATTCTTTATATCCTGCACGTGACTCTGCTACGAGCAGAGAAATTAGGAGGCACTTAGACATACACAGGAAAAGGTGGTATTACTAACTTAAATGCTGCGTAACGGAAACGCGTTTCTTTTATATTCGCGCCTTGCAGTCTCAAGAGATTCTAACAGGTTTCCGTTTAGAAGAGCTGTCACTTTATATGGAATCTGTGAAGGCGAAAATGTTAAGCTAGTAAATTTATATTTCGTACGAGAGAAAACCCCCTCCGACCATCGAGGTTCTGTCATTTGACTCGAATGTTGACAATTTGATTAAAGGGAAAGGGAAGTTCTACTTCGACGATTGAAATGCTTTTAATATACTAAATGCATTTTTGATGTTAGTAAACACTGTACGTTTATGTAAGAGCATTTTCAGGACACCACTATCAGCAGAGGCCATGAAATAGGTATTACTCGTCGACTATTATGCTGCATTTACTAGAGGAACCTTTTGTCATCAAAGATAATGAGGGCTTCTCACGACTTTCTTCTTTTTTACTATGGTCAAGCTCGGTGACTTCCACTGTAAGAGCAATTATTTTATTTTACATTTAGAAAGGATACTGCCAAATCTCATTTGTTCTAGCTACGAGCGTAATTCGGTCCCATTCTCTCTTCCTGACTCATAATGACTTCTGATACATTTAACCTTGCTATTTCGTGAATGTCAAGATGTCTGGCTTCTCGCACGATAGGATGGTGTGATTACCAGAATAATCTTTTGTACAGTGGAAAGGCGCCCTAAATGTTGCTTGCCTTCGATGTACCCTCTCCTATTTTGAAAGACCAAACCTAATGCCGCTGATATGCAGTAGTGCGTGATACATGTTTTATTAGTGACTCGGGTTAGTCGGCTCCAACAATTAGGGCCTAATTATGAGATGGTTGGTATGGCAGTTGTTATCGTTGTTGTTGTTGTTGTTGTTGTTGTTGCTGTCCACGCTTCAATGATAACAGTTTCTCGGGGTGAATTCGGCTATTTTGTTGACTAGTGCTCAACGGGACTGGAAGAGGAATTCATTAATGTAAATTAGCATGCGATGCGACATAATATATTTTGATATTTCATTATGTCTAAAATCTTTCACGTCCTCTGGTATTTTGCATACGATAGACTTAGCTACGCCGATACAAATTTATTTGTCGTGTTTGAAACTTATAGATGAGTGCCGCGGCGCGCAAAATTGAAAATCAAACGTATAATGAATACTGGGAACTGCGTGTATCTCGCCGCGTGTAGATCTTATAATTGCGTGCGTACCTTAGCAACGTCAAACTTACAACTGCTCCTGAGCAATGAGCAAATGCGAACTGAATGCTACAGCGAAGCGACCGCCTCCCTTATATATTACATTTAAATAAAAAATTGTTGGCTAGGAGACTCCAAAAGAAACGCGCAAGCCTCGCACCTTTCTTTAAAATTTTGAAACATTCGAGATTTTATGATTCTCTTGTTGGCTTTCCAGGTTTCCACAACAAAACACCAGGGAGCTTTCCTTTTCGTTGATATTCAACTCACATGTTATCATTATGCATTGTTATACATATATGATATCTACATTACCAATTACAATACATTAAATAGTATGATTGAGCTTACATAAATATACATTATAATTATATTTTAGTGAGGGTGAAACGAAGGAACCGTCACATTAGTAAAATAAACTTTTTAATTGTACATTTTCTAAAAGCATAACAATCATAGGGAGATAACATTTATCATATTAGTATACTTATTAAGATACTCATTATGAAAATGACTCGATTGTTAGTTCACAAATACTTCCGACAGAACAGCAACTATTGCTCTTTGGTGAAGTTTAAACAATGTCAATGTAGATGCCCAAGGAAATATAATATAAAAAACTGTGGATGTTTCCATATAGTTCCCTAACATTAACAATTCAAAATGCTACGAAATTACATCATAGTTTTCATAAATGCAGCTTTGAATTAACAAGGGACAAAAAATAATAATGTATTCAGGTAATATTATTTATGGTCTCATCAGAAAATTCAATTCAATTCTACCTAATACAATCCAATGAAATCTTTATAAATAAGTTAATTGATCATTCAATTTTCCAATAAGCTACTTGTACTTTAGCAATTTTGATTCCACTTGCAATTTTCCTAATTAAATGAACCAGAATTGTTCACAATCTTCTATAAACTACTTAGTTACTGAACACCTACCCAGAGAATATTTATCCTACAGTATGTTTAATCATAAGTGTCGCACGTTTCCATAACCCATAGAATTGGTCAAATTATAAAAAAAATAAAAAGGTTTCCATGGACGTATAATCAGCAACAAATATCTGTTGAGATGTCTTTATTGCGGCTAAACAGAGTCAAGTAAACATGGGGCCAAGATAAAAGACCGTCTTTTTACCTGTGTGTTGTGCCTTCTTTCCCTTTCGGCCTTTGCCTGTTACATTTACCTTTGCATTGCAATAAGCGTTATGTGTAAGTCGTTCGTATAGCAGTCAGTTGAAGTTGTAGGTGCACAACGGATCACCATCCCGTTTTCTACACATTGTGCGACAATACTTATCCTCATCTGTAGTGGGCGATAGATTAATCGTGGAATTAGTAGTATGGCCTCTTCGAATGTAGATCTTTGTAGTTTTGGCTATGGGGGCATTTAAAAATCTGAGTGTATGGACACCCATTAATACATTGCGGAAAGTGTGTATACTGCATTTGATCAAATCCAAGAACAGCCAGGGGTGTTCACACGTGATTGTCAGAGTTGAAGGATGTGCGAAAGGTGACTATTGTCCCATAGTGGCTATTCAATATAACTCATTTTGACACATTTATATCAGCATATAGGTTCACAGGTAAAATTTTGCTAGTTGACAAACTGTACGTAGAGCGAAATATGCAACAATTTTATTTAAAACCCCTGTATAATTACCCCAAAGTTAATATTTTATATCTTATTTACATATAACTCGAATGAAAGACACCTGCGATAAGGTACTTCCAAAAAATGTGTATTAAATAAATAGCACCCAAGCTATACTTTTGAAACAGACAACAGCCCTATCGGGGAATCATTGCGAATAGGCAATGTACTACACTCTGAAATGCTGTGGTTTTAATTCATAAAATATACTAGCCAATAAAAATACTTTTAAAGTCGGCCGCGGAAGCCTACATGATAATAAAAAATATAGATACAAAACTGAAGGTGCTAGAGCCATGTAAAGTAATTTAATGTCAATGGTGCTATCATTAATTAAGATACATGTTACTAATAGAACAGTTTTGTTGAAAGTGCTTATAAACTTCTGAAATATGTAGAAAAGTATTTCCTAATTTAACCCTTCACTTTCTTAAGCACGTCTACTTACTTCCCATGCTTTCTCCCACCATGATATGACCGATTAATGCTTAGAATTGCGTTTAACGAAAATCCAATCCCAGCAAGTCGTAATATCCTAGTTACTGGCATGCTGGAATCCCAACTAATTGTTTATATATGACTTTACCCTGTTCACCACTAAATAATTAACTTTCAACATTAATATAATCCATATAGCTCCATTAATACTAGTTTGTTTTCTCGTTGAATTCTCTCTTATTTTCTGCAAATTATTACTTATATCTACATTCTTGTCTCTTTTAGTACTCAATATTTTGATAGCTGCTATTTTCAGTGGCAAATAATCCCATTTTTTTAAACCAAAGCTGTTTTCTACATTCTTTAGTTTCGTCATAAGCTCAAATATGATCGTAGCAAGAGGTGCTGCGCTTTAAGGGTAAATGGTACTGTTCGATTTAGATATAAGACAACAAAAAGGAAATATTTATTGCTGCAGTGTTCTAAAGATCTCTCTCTCTCTCTCTCTCTCCCTCTCTCCACATCAATAACGCGTAGTGACTTATAATTTACAGGTGATCATTTTCCTTTAACATTATTTAGGCATTTACGACCGGCGTTGTTATTATTGAAATAGCCCGGTAATGATAAATTTCAATAATTTTCCTGTAACTTTAAGAGAGTTCTTTTCAGAGATTAGTGCACATTTTAAAATTTATATCGCTGTATGTCTTCAGAGTGATGCATGAAAACAAATGAAATACATCCTCTCGCACACAGATTTAATAGACATCTTTGTACATAGAGGGAAATGCCCCTTTAATTCAACATACTATTTCGGGAATCGAACCTGGGTCGTCAGTGACAAGATGATGGTGCCTCAGTGAGGTGGCGGGCTCCCCACTTTATCTGTCACATAAATAAAAGGACACTTATGACGAGATTTTGTTCAAAACTACCCATCGTTTTCTATTTGAACTAACTTGCAGATGAACCAATCAGCCTACAGGTGCAGATGTTTTTATTTTAGCTGTGTGTTCAGAAAACTGATAAGAATTACAAACTGGTCTACCGCCTTCCCTTTGAGCCTTCATGCACGATCATTGTTCCGTTACGAATGTACTAAACATGGAGATATTCCCACTACATTTTACAAGACCTGAACTTTGCTATGGGTGTTGCAATAACGGAAATTCTACTTTTCTTTGAGAGCGAACCTCATGAGTTGAACTCTTGTCATGGTTCAGTAGAAACTCATAATGGGTTCGCTGGTTCGTATATTGTGCTGTCAAACACTTGATGTTAGTGTGATCACTCACTGAGAAAGCGAATAAATGTTTAGCTTATCTCTTTGTTACATCAGTGTTAAAGTAACACTTTGCCCCGGGTGATAATACTCTCTTTGGTTCTAAATGAGCTAAGTAGTCATAAGCGTATCATTAACGAAGTTTCTCAGTCATTCAACTGTTACGAACACCTAGCCTCTAACCTTAAACAAGGTTGAAATATTGTACTAAAGCTATCTTTAAAATCAGCTGCATGAACACAAAGTTTCATTTTCGTTCTTTCTATATTACAGAAGTTTGTGATCCTTAAGGCTTACAGTAACACATTTTCTGAAGCATGTTTATTCTACAAAGTAAATATCACTATAATCTACACTTTCAGCGCAATGTAAACCTATCAAACCTTCCTTTGTGGATTCCTTAAATTCAAATCTTTGGTTTAAGCGTTACTTTGACTAAAAACTTTGGAAGATACCAGCTGAGTGGCTAAGAATGTTTCAATAGAGCATGAAAATTATTTCCTACATTTCTTACCCTTTTTCTGTCACATTTACTTTTATTCGTCTGTTGTCAACAATTATTTGCCTTTAGTAAATGACATTTCTATATATATCTGCAGCAAACCTTTATTTTTTTTTTTTTAAGCAGTGGTTCTCAAAACTTTCCTTTAAGTATCTCTCTCCTTGTCGCAGACCTCTAAAATTTAATTCAAAGTTCCTAATCCTAAATTTGCATTCTATACAGTAAGTTCGTTACTGGTTTACAATATTAAAATATATAAACAAATAAATATATTAATGTTTTTTTTCAGTATTGACTTTTTATTGGTAGTATATTCTTTCACAGTAGTAACAATCATAATAATATTAATTAAATAATACATAAAACGGATGAAATGTTAATGTTAATAACAACTAACAATATATAATGATACAACATTGCTTGTTAATTTTAATTTCTGAATGAGAAGGTTAATATTACACTTCACATACAAGCAGTACCATAACGAGTTTAATAAGCAAAAGTTGTAATCTCAGTTCTGGTTCTAAGTTTTTCATACGATTTTTAATTTTTTTTACATAAATGAGTGCATTGCATAACTTTTCACACAAGCAAATAGTTACCAATTTTATCGGTACTTTCATATCCTTCGAGTCCAGGAAAAGGGGCAGGCGAGACCCTGCAAACGCAGTGCTGAAATGAAGCGTGCTGTTGCCGGGGAAGGTTTTTTTTTGTAGTTTTTTTTAACGCCTGTTTTTACTACTGAGACACCACAGACAGTGGACACTGATGATACATGAGATGCATGATAAATTGGGAAAGGATTTTTTTTATGGACGGAAGCGTTCCAGGCCTAAGTTTAGGGTACCTGCCCGGCGTTTGCCATTTATGAGGACTGAGGAAAACGTGGAAAAACCCCAGTCAGGGAGGACGGTTCTGGTGGAATTCGAACCCCAGACCTCACGCTCACGAGTCCACGCCTTAACGACCTCGGCCACCCGTGGCGGTTCGGGGAAGTTGTGACGTTGCATATGAATGTTCTGCCAGGTCAGCATTTTAGTTTACTTAGTTGAAAGCTCCTCCGGAACAATAAGTGGTAGTTTTCTTTTTATTCTATTCTAATGTACTTTACATCTTAAATTTATATTATCTTTCGTTTTATCGTAGTTCATTGTTTGTATAAATACACTCCAGAATAAATGCTGTCAACTGCACTCTAAAGGTTTCTCGCACCTCCGTGGATACAGTTTCATAGCAAAAGAAATTTGCTACTTGTCCAAGGTGATTATTTCTCATCTTCGACTTTAAGCCGATTCCTTTGTCATGCAACAAAGAAAGGTGGATATCCCCCCATGCAATTTTAATGCCGTAAAACGACTCTATGGTTCCAAAGAAACAAAAAGTTTCCCGGTGTGTAAGGTTTCTGTATCCGTTGGCTATTTCAGACAGCATAGTTAGCGTACTGATTTTTAGTAGCTAAAGCTAAATTCTTTGTGCATTTTTATGAGTAGATAACTGGATGTGGAGGTCTGAATGGTGTACTATTTATTTCATATAGTTATTTCATTTCATTCATTTTTTAACATTTCAAGCAATATTTTACAGTTTCTCTCCTTTTGGAGAAGTTTTTGTTCATTATGAATAACTGATGAAAGTGTTCTACAGACCTTAACAAATCTTATCATCATAGGACGAAGAATTTCTTAGGCTATTATGTATTTAAGTATTAACATAGAAATTCCCGATTTGGAAATTTAATCTCAATTATTAAGTCAAAACCCTGTTCATTCTTCCAAATTATTTAAATTAACCATTGCCAATTTATTAATATTAAAATTGGTAAAACAACTTTATCTCAATTTTACAACAATAACTACAATAAAAGTAAATACATTTACATATCAGTAGTGTACTAAGTCAGAGAAATTATACAGAGGGGTAATTTGAGACAGGTTCGGCAAAGTACGAATGCGTATTGAGAGAGGTCATTAAGGCCCCTTTATGCATGTGTAGATAGCAGTCTGTAGTTAAATTGAGAGAGCTTTGTCAACCAGTGGTTGTGGGCGCTCGTGTGTTGCTCACTTCTTTCCCTTTGTGTAAATTGTATCTTAATTGTTCTACGTTAGTAATACCACTACATAAATGTATTCTTGAAAATCGGGGTATTGTGTGCGAAAACTAATTTTTGCAGAGAATTGGTAAGCCGATTCGCAATAAAATATCCTGGTAACCGTGTTTCAGGAAAGAAAAGTCTACCAATTTGTTAAAAGATTACTTGAAGCAAAATCTTAATTACAAGAAATGTGTTCGGAACCGTCATGTTCTTGTGGAAGAAAAGATAGACAACATTTCCTACCCAGATGCCAGAGACGCAGAGGGACATCATTTTCAAAAAGCTTTATAACACAGGTTAGTGCTTATTGTAATCATCAGTTTTAAATATAGTGTCGTTTTGTGCTTTCGGTAATAATATAAATGCAAAAATAAAAAAATGAACCTTACGCGCGGTGACTTTCTTTTTTCGGTTGCGGTGATTAATTGCACTTCCCTAGTAAGCAACTGGGCTCAGGCGACCAAGTAACTTCCCTATATTAAAGTAATAACATTTACATTCATTTTGGCTTATGCAAAATTTCCCTCACTAGTGGTTTAGAAAGAATATTTTTGAGAAATTCTACATATTATAAAGAAATATTAAAATTGCAAAAGCAGCAATTAGAGTTATATTAGCAGCCGAATCTATAGAAATGTGTAGGTTCCTTTTCAAAAAAAATACACGCTCTGATGTATTATCTATGCACATTTTCATTAACAAACTTTCTCCTCTTAACAGTGAAAACCTTGCGACATTTAGTAGACACGTGGCATAAATGTTCATTAAATAATGGTGCGTTATATACTTATATGGTATAAATATTTTAAAGCCGTTTAATGAATATATAATACAAAATGAGAATATAAAATATTTACGAAAAATTTCAAGAATATAAATAAGTTACTGACCTTAATATTATTTATTATTTTGAAACTATTCATATATCTTTATTAAAATGTGTTTTAATATTGTAGCTAAAGTGATATTATGAGCATTTTAGAATGCATATAAATAAATAGCTAAAATTAATTTTATTTCCTATTTCAAAGTAACTTTATTATAATGGACGTTTTATTGTACAATTTTAGGATACACTCAAATAAATACATCTCTCGCATGGGCCTTACGGCCGTACATGCTAATGTCGTCCTTTTAGCAATCAAAAGGACCATACTCATACATACGTACATACATATATAAATACATATACAAACGTACATCCATACATATACATATATACATACACACATACCTATTTATACACAAATATACAGATACTTCGATACATTTAAATTTTCTATTATAATTTAAATACAAATACATAGACATGAATGAAACCCTTACTCTTGAGCCCCCTTCCCTTTGCTCACAACCCCTCTCCATCCCCCCTCTTCATTATGGCCATTAACCTCCGTTGTCGGGTCTTCTGTAGAAATATTTCCAAATTGTGTATCTCCCATGCACCAACACTTCCCGTAAAAAAATATGTGTAAATACTTCATTTTTATCTACATCTTACGGCATTCATTTAATATACAAAGGCATTATAATTCTAGTTCTTCTTAACTCAGTACAGAAGAATGAAAGAAATTTCTTCAGTACTTTATTAAATTTTCCAGTTCGCGTCTCTGGTGTAAAAAGGGAATTTATAGACTTACCTTCGCAAAGATCTTTATAGACCTTAGCTTTAGCGCCAAAGTACTAAAATCAATACTTTTGTACTACTAAAATATGTTGTACTAAACAAGGATTCCCTTGATACACTCAAATAGAAGGCGTATGAAAACTCAGGGGCTTGACTCTAGAACATCTAGGCAGGTGAATATGATTAGATGACATTTCAAATTAACATTTCATACATTTAAAATAGATATAAACACGCCTGTTTGTAAGAGTTTTAATCTTTAGGGGTTGCATCATATAAACGCAAAATGTTAAAGAGGTTGTATTTTTTTAAATATTGGGGGATTTATATCAAACTCTCAAGTAGGTCATTCTGACCTAAAAATAAAAAAAATGTGTTTTATATTGCTGTCAGTGTTATTATTTTATGTATTCAAGTAACAATTGTATTAGTTACAAGAAGCACTGCAACAATAAACATGAATTGACAATTGATTTGATTCTTTTTATTTAAGGACGCTCTTTAACATCTCAGATCATCAACGTCCCATTCAATTCAAGGCGTGAAACAGCCGATAAATTTTGCTCAGAGGCCTCTTCTTTCAGGCTTGAGGTTCTTTTTCATGCCGTAAATGTACGACACGGGACCCACGGCTTTACTACCCTTCCGAAGAAAGCCATACTTAGGATTTTTACACGCGAAAAAATTCATCGATTCTGGCCGGGTTTCAACCCGCGACCTTGGGTTTAGAAGGCAAGTATGGTAACCACTACACCACCAGGACCGACATGATCTGACAATGAAATAGGTATGTAAGCAATGACGGTGTCAGATGAAATGATGCAACAGATATATTAAAGTAGCGGAAATATCGTCCTCTACTTGTGTGAGATCAGATATTTAGCAAAGATGATCTGGTACATGAGCTCCTGTATGTTCTTGAAAAGGATTCTGATGGGAAGACGAGATTCAGGGCTGATTGTGTTTCCCACAAATGATTCAACCGATTAATCTACACAATTTGAAGAAAAAATGATCTTGTGAAGACTGCAACGAAAACTAGCAAACCAGGTAGATTGTTCTATTGCTACTTATTACTTTTGTTCTCGTTTATTATTATTAATATTTTATCTTGAACAATGTTATTTTTGTCATTATTATCACTGACATCGTCTTCATCATTTACTGTTATTATGAGCTATGTTGCGATCTGTGATTATCACATTAGTCATTAAAGTAATGATGTCGATTCCAGAAGGGCTATCATCGTTGATATGCAATCTTCAGCTCACTACACTGCTCCTGATAGTACCCTTTGGAAAGAAATACAACCGAACCTAAGTCCGTGTGGACGACTGTCCAATCAAAATATTTTGAGTTAAGTGGTCATAAAAGTTGTTGAAAATGATGCCCCTCTGCGGCAATACATTGCCGGCATTTGGATAGGAAATTGTATTTATCTTTTCTTCCATAACAACACGACGGTTCAAAATACATTTTTTGCAATTAAGATATTTTCTCACGTAACCTTTTAACAAATTGGTGAACAGTTTCTCTGCCTGGAACATGGTTGTCAGGATATTTTATTGCAAATTATCAATTCTCAGCAAAAATTGGTTTTCACATATGTATCGCGCATACAAACCCATTCTTCAAGAATATATTTATGTAGTGGCGTTACTAACGAAGAACAATTAACGTACAATTTACACAAAGTGAAAGAATTGAGCAACACGCGAGCGCGCACTTCCTCAAATTAACTATAAACTACTATCTGCACATGTATAATATGGCCTTGATGGCTCTCTAAATACGCATCCGCACTTTGCCGAACCTGACTCAAATAACCTCACTGTATAATTTATCCGATTTAGTACACTACTGATGTGTAAATAACTTTAACTTTATTGTAGTTATTGTCGTTAAATTGAGATAAAGTAGTTTTACCATTTTTAATATTAATACATTGGCCATGGAAAATTTAAATATTTTGGAAGAATGAACAGGTTTTCGACTTAATAATTGAGATTAAATTTCCAAATCGGGAATTTCTGCGTTAATACTCAAATGCATAGCCTAAGAAATTCTTCGTCCTTTAATAACAAGATTTGTTAAGGTCTTTAGAACTCCTCCATTAGTTATTCATACTGAAAAAAAAAACTTCCCCTAAAGGAGACAAACTGTAAAATATTGCTTGAAATGCTAAAAAGTATTAAATGTAGGAGTGTTGAACACACTTCATACGATGAGTATAGTGAGTAATGAAAATGTTACAAGTACTTGGTATTTATTCAATTCTAAGTTCATGCCGAAGCATATTCATATGTCAGGCTCGAAGGTAAGTAAATCATCTGCGAGCAGATTAAGAGTTTCCAGCGCGCGCGGGTGTCAGCCAGTCTAGTTGCGATGTAGGTCAAGGCCACCGCCGGGAATAGCGAGGTTCCTAGGAAACCGCACATGTACAAAGGTGTGTTAAGAAAGCTATTGCTAATGTAGACGTATTCCATTTTGTTTGTTTTGTTTCTATTATAGTGTATTCTTGGGTAAAACGAATTCTGAAATAATTATGATTGACTTTAATTATTAATTTTCACATACCGGATTCCCCTAACCTCCTATAAAATCATCCAAATAATGACTAACCTTATTACTCTGAAACGACCGCCACGAGTGGCTGAGGTCGTTAAGGCGCGGACTGGCGGGAGGTCTGCGGTTCCATTCCCAAAAGGACCATACTCTCTGAGGTTTTTTCCAGATTTTCCTCAGTCCTCATAAATGGCATATGCCGGGGAGGTACCCTAAACTAAAGCCTGAAACGTTTCCTTCCTTAAAAATATCCTTTTCCAATTTATCATTTCATGCCATGATCAGTGTCCACTGCCTATGGTGCCTCAGCAGTAAAAACGGGCGTTAAACACTATTAAAAAAAAACGCTGAAGCAAAACATCGTAGCCCTTGGTTCCTTAACCATAAGTAATTTAAAAACGTAATCTATCCTATCCCATAGTTTGTCGGTCTAATTTTGGGACACCCGATACACGTGAATGAATGAATTGAGCCACTTATCTCATCTTGAGCTAGGGCCTCCACAAGCAGAGGAGCTCATCGATTTCTCATATGGTGAGCTAGTCCATATGAGGAATATGCTACGCTGGTCCAGTGTGTCCCGGATGCTTTCTTGAAGGAGTCTGCCCACATCGGTCTCGGTCACCCTCTTCCTCTCCTACCGATACGTGGATCCCATGTAGTAGCTATATGTCCCCGTGTGCTACTCGGCAGCCTTGCTACATGGCCACCACATTTCCATTTCAGGTTGTTTGCAAGTTGAGGCACGTCATTTAGTCCTGAATCTTTCTTAATTCCACAGATGGTATATTATCCATGAGGGATGTCCCTAATATTTTCTCCGCTCCATTTTACATTGGCAGATTCTGAGTGTTCTTTTGAGCTTTTGTTAGGTTCCAAGTTTGGCATCCATATAATAGTTTTGGGAATATGCATGAATTCAGCTCGTCTAACGTCAGTTTTCCCAAATATTGTCCAGCAATGTTTCACTAGAATGCTCTCCATGCCAAGGAAATCCGTTTTTTTTTTTTTTTTTTTTCTGATTTCTTCGCCCATGTGACACCGGAACATAACCATTTGTCCTAAGTTGAAATACTCTGGTATGTATTTTAATGTTGAGTTGATTCCAATAGGTGTTAATTGGCTTTCTGTCATGATCTGTGTTTTCTCCGTGTTCATAGATACACCGGCAGTTTTGCTGTGTTTGTTGAAATCTTTAGCATTTTTTGAAGACTCTCCGCTGATGTGGCGAATAGGACTATATCGTCTACGAATCTTCAGATTCGCGAGCTTATATCCATTTATGTTAATTCCAAATATGTTTTCCCATTTTAATTTGCAGAATATGTTCTCTAATATACTTGAGAAACGTTCGGGGAGATTGGATCGCCTTGCCTTACCGCTCCGCCTTGTTTGAAGAGTTACCTTTTTTTATTTGTTGCTACCTTAGCATATGACTCGCTGTACATCATAACATAAAATATTTAATACATTATAAGTTTATCAGAATTATGTTAATTGTGTCTCTTAGTGCAAAGTATATAACAGTTAAATATTACACTGCAAAATATTCGATTGTAATTCCACCCTCTTGGGCGTTGTTGGATAAACTGAAACTCCGGACGCCCTAGTGTTAATGTTCTATGTTTTTACTGGCATGAAAATGTGGTTCGTGCTTTCTTAATACGATGGTCAACATAGCAACATTATCGCCATTTTGCATGTCTCTAACTGTTTCTAACACTACTTCAAATGTGATCCCTCAATCTGTTTTCAATGGGTTTATTGTTCTCCAGTACCTTATTTGCACTAGTCATTTACAACGGTATTGGTTTTAGCACTTCAGTGCTAATATTGTTATTATTTAGAAACGTATTTAGGAAACAAAGTCCCAAGTTGGTTCTTATAACTTAGAGACAAGCTATGTACTGAGATGGGCAGTGCAGCTTGGAAAGAGTGTTTCATTCCAAATGCAATTAGGACATAAATGAGAGAAAAAAAAATTGGGCTAACAGTCTCAAGCTAGTACTTTGCGTACTACATGTGAAAAACCAGAGGTGTACATTTGGATTTTCAATCTCAACCATTTTCCTTATAGTTCTACTAAATGCCTTCTCAAATACTCGTGACCACATATTTATTCACTGAGTTTGTTTATTTGGTTCGTTGCAGTCACATGGCTTATTACAGTGGTTTATAGTTGGAAGTAAACCAACAGTAGTTTAATTTCTTTTCTTTTTATTAAGTCAATATTAATTAAGTGAAATTACACCAGGGACTTGTGTAATGGAAAGGGTTTAGTTCAACGTGGGTCCCTCTTGTTGTGTGCCCGGTTGTACCTTTAATTATGGCAGAGCACCGCATACTACCATATTTAAATTTAATAAAGAGCAGTCATTAAAGGAGAAGTGAATAGAGTATACTCCAAGCAATTTTGAAGTTAATAATAAAACTGCAGTATGTATTAAAAATTTGGGGTTAGGAAGGACATTTTCCCTAATCTACCAACATATGTAACAGTGGGGCTGAGCAATGAAAGGAAAGATTCGGAAAAACGTATGAAGCGGGATATTTAAGGTGAGATGCAGAGAGTTTTTATGAATGGTATGAGCAGGATGTTATAACATTTTCGACTCCTTTGTAAGTGAGGTAGGTTTAGAAAAGACAGGTACATCCGTTTATAGTTTTTCATTAAAATTGATAATGATAAATGTGAAGCTATCTTCTATGTCGATTAGGTTTAAGCAGTTCAGTAATTTGTAAATTTAGTGTATAAGATTTGTGCTTTGTGTGAAGAAGTTTAGTTTGATCTAGGGGTGCAGTGGAAGTAAGAAATTAAAATGTAACAGATGGAGCAAATTGGGTAATTTAGTGATTTGCTGTGCTACTAATAATGATGTATCGCTCATTGAATGAGTGGCTTCATAAATAAACGTTGTCAAGTAAAAGTTGACAATAGATCATTATTTGGATATAGAGAAAGCCGGAAAAATAATGTTTACATTAGAACTATTGCAGTTTTCTTATGTAAACAAATCGCATATTCAGCAAAACTCTTGATGTGGGCTGCAATTTTTTCTGACCCATATATAAGGTAAATTGTATTTTGCATTACATTTCTTTTCCAGTAGTTTGGTTAAAATTGCTCTACTTGTAGAGGGAATTGTAATTAAAATAAATTGCTAGTCATTTTATATTAGTGTGGCTTTACAAAAGTCAAATGCCAAATCTGAAGAAATATAGATGCATGTGTGCTTCTTACCCATTGATTTTGCACTGTAGTAAATGTGCTTAAAATAATTTAATGTATGTTACACTAATGAAAATGCCTGATTAAGTTATACCTCTTTATACATGTTGTTGGTGTTATAATTATTGTTCCTATTATTTCATTACTTATTGCACTACAGTAAACGGTAATAGCCTGTAGTTTATTAAACATTTTTTGTACTTGGGTGATTTTATGTAAGCCAAATTCATATTATTTTATTTTTCGTTTCAAATGCGAAATATTTTTGTAAACAATTTCAAACCCTTAAAAACCATTGAAATATTTTCTAATGATGAATAAATAAAATACTGCTTAAAAGTTGCGTGTTTGCTATTGGCAGTAGTAGGGCAATGACTACCGCCATTGGGGTCTGAGCAGTGGAGTCGTCTTGTTATTTTATCAGTATTTAATGTCACTCATAACAACAAATGTCTTAAAAGACAATGAATAAATTATTGAGCCCGGAATTCACAACGCTTAAAGTTCTAGCATTCACCTTTTCAGTATAAGTAAAAACTCCGTAAAACCCTTTTCCAAACGAATGACCTTACGAGATTCTAATCCGGGACTTACGTAGGCAGACACGCTGACCACAAGATCACGGAGGCGGTCTTCCTTTCACTAGTGAGTCAATGTTCCGTTCATTTTTAGAATCGTTTTTATCGCTGATCATGCTAATAGCAATAATATGAGGCTAATACCTAAAGTAAAACTACTCCATTTAGAAAACTAAAATAATAAGCATTGCCTTAACACGAGGACTTCTATGAATTGCGTTGTACATTCGTGTTCAAATATATTGCGAATTGTGTAAGGGAGGGAGATTATGGAAGAGATTACTTTGACAAGCAGTTCTTTCAGTAAAAAGTTCCTGCTTTGTCCCAAAGCTTTTCTTACCTTTGCATACTAAAAGAATGAGGAAAATAACCTGTAAGGAAAATATTGCAGCTTCATCATTTAATGTCACTCTAAATGTACAGAACTATCGCAATAATGTCGGAAATGGCATGCGGCCTATTGTCGACATGTGGAAAGTTGATCATTGATTGGGCTATAATTCTCCACTACTTACCTTCTCCCCACGTCTATGAACATGGGGAATGAACATTGAGAAGATGGCTACACGCTGCTGGGATTCGTAACAGGAAACCAGCCCGTAAAGCATCTGACAGCCGGACATCAACCTGTTCCTGCACTGCAATTCCTCTCAAGGCCGAAAGAATTCTGAAACAGGCGAGAAAGTGTTTTCGTCTTACGAAGATGACAGGATAGTACGTTGGCGTCCAGATAAAACGTGATATAACCCCAAAATGTAGTGTTTAGAGCCAGAAGTGGTAGGCTAAATGTTTTAAATGTTTGTGTTGAGGAGTATGTACAGATCTTGCAGCACCGTATGCTACCGAGTGTTGGAACTAAAGTAATCAATTCATATTAATACGGACATACATAGTTCCCGGTATCCAGGAGACTGGTCAAACCATTATGCTGAAGTTTATGTGGCCTGCTAAATCTCGGATTCTTTACCCGATTGAAAAGAAAAGTTGGGCTTAAATGTTTATAGTGTTACCAGATACACGGAAATATAATGCGCTTGCATTATCTGCAATGGGCTGGGTTATCTGAATGATATTCGATGCAGAACTGGCTGTTTCACACTGTGATAACTAGTAACGATGCTGGTTGAAGGTTATAAAGATTTGAATATCTAATTACTTGACAATACTTCTTCCATTTGAATCCAAATTATCTTATTTTTAAGTAAGCTGTTCTCTTCCATGTTCTAAAGTTTCTCTTTAAGTAATTTGTTGAGCTTCTGATGGTAGATACCAGATCCTTAACATTACCCAGGACAAGATGCAAATCCTAAGGAAACGAAACCCTTAAGTTTTGTCCCTAAGCATTTAGTTGATCGTCACAATTCTGGTGGTACTGACGTAGTACGAATTTTGTAATCTACTGCCTTCACATCTAAAGAAATGACTCCACGGAAACCCAGTGTTACAGTGGATCGTGGTCAGACACGTGAAATTGTGCATAATGTTACGCAATATATAAAAGTTATTTTAAAATAAATATAAGTATATGGACTGCATGTAATGTTACTGATTCAACCAGCATGACTCCTGATTTGTCAAAATGTGTTGTGATAAAGTAATGAAAGAAGACAGGGTTGATATCATTGCTAAGGGACATTAGATTTTCCATACCTAAAGGAACCTGCCGCCGGTGACCGAGGTCGCTAAGGTCACGTACTCGTGAGCGGGAGGTCTAGGGTTTGATTCCCGCCAGGACCGTCCTCCCTGACTGAGGTTCATAAGTGGCAATTGCTGGGAAGGTACCGTAAACTTAGGCCTGTAATGCTTTCTTCCTTTAAAAAAGGCCATTTTCTAATTTATCATTCCGTCTCTTGTATCATCACTTTCCACCACCTATTGCGCCTTTTTAATAAAACGTGAGTTAAACATTATTAAGAATAAAAATATGCTAATGGGAAATCGAGTGAATGGAATATATAAACTTAAGAGGATCAAATATGAGGTTTAATTCATGAATTGTATGCCACTTTTTATGAAAGACGGTACTTTCTAATGAAAAATTACCATTTTTAAGGAAGAAAGCCTTCAAGGTCTAAGTTTATGGTACCTTTCCAGCAATTGCCATTTATGAGGACTGAGGAAGGTCCTGGCGGGAATCAAACCCCAGACCTTCCGCTCACGAGTCCATGGCCTTAGCGACCTCGGTCACCGGTGGTAGGTTCCTTTAGGTGTAGGAAATCTAATGCCCCTTAGCAATGATAGTATCCCTGTCTTCTTTCATTACTTTATCACAACACATTTTGACAAATCGGGAGCCATGCTATTTAAATCAGTTAACATTACATGCAGTTCATATACTTATATTTATTTTAAAATAACGTTTATATATTGCGTAACAATACGCACAATTTCACGAGTCTGACCAGGCAGATAAGATCCACTGTAACGATGGGTTTTCGTGGAGTCATTTCTTTAGATGTCGAGGCAGTAGATTACAAAACTACGTAGTACGTCAGTACCACAAGAAGTTTGACGAAATCCGTAGGGACAGCAGGTTAGCTTACAACGGTTGACTCATATCCTAAATAATTGACCAGCAGAAGCAGACCAATAGAACAAAAAGTACTTATCCCGGCCATCTCTGCCGGAGGAGCACTCTATAATATTTATTTTATGTAATGTTTTACTGCTTTTCATTATGAATGAGCAATTCCGCCATTATTAAAAACAAATAAGCAAAGAACGATATAAACAGAGCAATAAACAAAAGAAGTACCCATTCCGCTTCTGAGCAGATGGCACCTCTCACCTTCCAGCACCAGTAAATCATGGAAACGATGACATCATTGGTCTCGCCTAGGCATTGCGCAATAAAATATGTCCATATGTCTGATTAAGCGCGAGACAAACCTTAATAACCTCCCCGAGCTGCGAATGTACATTGTTAACACTTTCGTCTCAAGAGTAACGCACTGCCACTAGATACTTGGTAATTCTTGCACATTGCAACAGTTGCTTTCACATATCAAATATTGAGCAGAAAATAGGAATATTTCCTGTTTCTTGCATCAATCAGAATATGAATGTGCCTTAATTAATACATAAGGAATGAATAGATGAATAAGTTATTTACTCTCACTTCCATGCCCGAACTCGGTTGTACTAAACATGCACTGAAAAGACGTGACAACGTTGTTTTACTGAGCTAACGCCGATGTACCTCATTCCTCACGCGTATTATATCATAAATATGCGGTTGGAGAGATGCAATTTAGATCCAGATTAAAAGGTCATCAAGGTTTGTCCCTTACTATGCCTCTATAACAAATGGGACTCATCGTGATCTTCTCGACGAACTACTCCATTTGCCCCCGATCTCGACCCGTAAAACATGTGAACAGGAGTGTATCACACTTATCTGGAGCGCAGCTCTGAAAACTGAATGCATTCTAATTTTTGTAAAAGTAGGTTTGAATGTAAATGCAATATTTTGAAAGAGGAAAATACTGGTTATAAGGTAAAATTAAATGAATAGTCCTGATAGGCATCTTAGGTTCCTACCACATGAGAACGTAAGTAAGAAAGAGTCGACATTGCACAAAGCGCTAATAAGCCATAAATCTATGGCAGAGTTGCTTAGGGGGTTGTTTTAGCGGAGGTGCAACTTTGAATTCTTTGTGGAATTTGGTCCGTGATTTCCTTAATCTTAACAATAAAGTTCGGTAAGAATACCTTGAAATAAATTGGCATTCATTCGTCGTTCTTTACATGCCAGTTAACATAAATAAAATAAAAGCGCACTTTACAGGATTTACATAACGATTTCGGTGACACTAAAACATGTTTCTTGTATTACTTATAACTAGGATGGAAGTTCGGTCACCGAACATGCGTCACGTGTTATACACATCGTGTTGTTTATATCAAGTCAGAGCTCCATTCACGTAGCGTTTTTCATTTTCTACACGAACCAGCAGTAACAACTGATGGCATTCTACAGTCAATTTCCTTAAAAATGTAGCAGCTTCTAGGCAAATTTGGTACCCAGACTTCGTTTCCTACTTATAACCCATGCACATAAATATTTTCTTATACCTTACACAAGAAGGTTTCAGTATTAGATAAGTGTCCTAGTTTGAATACTGTACAATTCAGTTCTAATTTATGATAAGAAAGTTGCTGATTATATGGCATGTCTGAAAAAGCACTGTAATCACATAATTAAGAGTTTCTCCAGTTAACTGGCAAGGGATGAGTCTTTGTCTATTTTGTTTTAACAATATTTATTAGTCTGCTCGTTGAACCGCTTGCCAACGAATCAATATTGCCGAAATTTTTTCGGTCGTTGCGTACATGGATAGCAGATAGTTGAGTGGAACGTATATTTTCTTCTTCCTTTTATTAGTTAGATGCATTACAAGTACCATTGATGTGTAATAATTTCTGTATCGATCATGTGTTTCTGTATTTTTCTATAATAATTGCTGTGTGTGTTTTGCCAAATGCAAATACAAAGCTAGCTATCTCAACTTAAAATATTTTCATTCAAAAACCCTTTCTAACGCCTTTTGTAGCTAACCTAATAGCCATTATTTCGGATATAATGAAAAGGAACATGCATGGCACGGCAAAGAACGTAATAAACGAGGCGAGTGCTTTAGAAGGTATTAATATGGACAACTGAAACTTGAGTACTGGATGCGGTTATCAGAGACGGGAACCTACCTGCCTCTATATTACTGCCTCATTCATTCATTTTCTGTCCTTCCTTCACCCCTCTTGCTGAGAAGAAAAGATGTCATTTCTATGAGCCTCTACAAAAGATGAAAAAACAACGATGGAGAAGACGAACAAAAGCTGAAGCGGAATCAGCAGAAAACAAAACACTAGAAGCCGTTTAGCCACTTCTCCAGCCGACCTTGCTTACCATGCTTATCACTTTCAGTAATCATATATTATAAATAATTTTCACGACTGCTCTTGGGGGGCCAGCGTTACACCAACAGGCTAACTTTTCTGAACGTTTTCTCCTTCCTCTTGTAGTTTATTTTTAAAGAGATTTTGTTCACTCTACTGCTGCAAGCTCTTGCAGGAATATGGAAGAACAATGAAATTACATGAGGTTTTCGACGCTAACTAAGTGCTGCTTCTCGCACAGTAAGTTACTTTGCCTGAGGAAAATCTCAATAGAAAAATTCAACACAGTATCTGATTATGAAGCAAGCTTTGTCAGAATCTGCCTGCTTTATTATTCTAACCAATAACTTGTCTTGGGTAGACTCCAAAGACATATCTACGTTCGAACCTGTCTATTAGTTTCTTAACCTACCGGTACGTAAAACATCTAGAAAATGTTTATTTTTATATAAAAGCCAAACTGGGGGCATATCGCTGCAAAAAGGTGTTAAACACTATTTAAAAATTGCTGCAAAAAAGTTCCTTTTAACCCTCATCCACAAACTCTACAACGTTTCTCTATTTGTATTACGTTTGATACAAATAGGTTTAAATCGACGGATTTCTGCTTAAAAGGAATGAAAATATTTTTATGCTCTATGACTCCATATATTATGTTTTTTTTTTTTTTTTTTTTTTTTTTTTGCCTAGGAAATTTCCATGTGAAATTTTGATCAGGATGAACTGAGGTCCTTGCAGCCAGCTTCGAAATGACATGAGGGGAAGTCGGATACGAACATCTGTTGAATTTCGTAACGCATCTACTTTTAGGCAAGGTGCCTCAAATGCTATAGAACACAATCACAGTAGATTGCTCATGAAACAGAGAAAATTGTGTGCAGTCAAGCTGAAGACAACTTTTGTTGTTAGACATATACTCAATTCACTTGATTAAATAAGTATATTTAATTAAAAACGAAAACAAGTTAGACATCATGTGGATTTCGTAATTCTTCCAAACGATCAACGCTTTCACCAGATTAATCAAACCAACTTGGGGGGGGGGGGTTATTATATGCCTCTAAATTAAACGTGCAATGATATCTAGTTTCACGAAAAAAAAATAAGTATCTTATATACACCGAGTGTTAAAAACTCATGCTGCAACAATTTCAGAAACTCTAGAGGTGTTTTATTGTTATAGAGATAAGTTTAAATAGGAGAGATATGTTCCGCGAATAATAATAGAGTTATATGATGATAAAGTGGGAATTAGACGTGATATGTTAGTGATGAACTGACTTGGTATAAAATTTGCCTTAGAATGTCTTCGTATTTTCTTCGAAGGCGAGGAAATTACTATTTTCAATAGCTAATCATCGGCGTTTTCAAAATTTACTAAAATATCGGACTGATCATACAACAATACGGCAATGAACAATGAACAATTTACAATTAACTTATCTTGTTATATAGCTTAGTCTAGAAACACCTATCCACCTGACTGTGTGGACTAATTAATAAGGTTACAGATTCTGGTATCAAAAATCGTAGCTTCTTTTGCTGCAAAGAAGGTTTTATATATATAATTTATGTTGGCGTATATTTGTACATAAGAGTAAAAATAAAGAAGTCAAAAGAGACTGTAACTTCGCTTTTACTTAGGGCCAGCATCATACCGACTGTGTGCTCCACAACTTCAGTCCGTTGTTATTTCAAATGGAAGTTTCGTTAGTCAGTGGCGTAGTAGTTTTTTTACAAACTTAATGCCGTAACTTTGAAATATGGGCAGGTATAGCTTGGATTCCTCATCTCAAATTGCTTGTCTACGATCCATTTCCAATCCCTGATTTTTTCCCGAATGCCGACCATATTCCCATAGAAAACGGGTATGTATTCCCTGGAGTGAAATTCCCAATTGAGCGACGTGATTGATTAAACCTAATAAAATCTACCCTAAAACAATAGAAACATTTTCATAATCAAGAACAAATCCTAATTACATATCCGTGAAAAGAGCCTGGGACTCCAGAAACGCTGACCACTAATCCATGGGGTTGTTCATCTCTGAAATTATTGCGGTGTGGTTGATTAACAATCTGTATATATGTATGAAAGAGGATATTTCGCTACTTCAGCCTTATTCGATGACTGGCTGTTTCTGTTTATGGATGCTATGAGGGAAACACCCTGCAACCAGAATGCACGGACGTATACGGGGTCCCTAACATTGCCTCCAGATAGAACACCTACCAACGACGAAGCCCCCTCTAAGAAGCTTCAGTTCCTCAGAAGGTCGCTTCCATACCAGAAGCAGGGGCAGAAACCTTTCCAAAAACGAAACCGTCCCTCTCAGCCCTCCCCGCCGGCACTTTCGACCCTGCAACAGAACCAACTGAATGAATAAGGGGAAAACTCGAGAAAAGGAAAGTCCCATCCCAGAATTCGTCAAGATGTCTAAATATATTTGAGCCCGGGGCCCAATGCGAGTCCCAAGCAATACCACCTGAGTAACCTCGTTCGGTTACATATATGTACACACTATACCACGAGTATTTAGCTATGCCCTTGAAAGAGCCATATGATGACAAACATAAAACAACAACTTTTAAGCACCAAATCAAAGTTGATTATAGACATCTTAAATAACTAATTAGTTTCAGATGCCTACGAATTCATCTAATTAAATAATTAATCTTTCCTAACGTGTCAATATTTTGGCATTTTTGCACTTCCTTTAACACAGGCCAATGTTGCAACAATGGCGCTATGGAATGGTGAACATTTTCCATTTTTATTTTTTTTTTTTTTTTTGGAAACGTTTTTTTTTTTTTAAATGGTAATTCAGTTATCATTACACAAGGAGTATTTCGTCGACATATTAAAGTTCCGTGGCATGGTGTCATTCCTAGCAGGAACACTATAAAGTTATAGACACAGAACATTCGAGCAACTGCTTCTGCAACGAAGAAGGAATTACTAGGTCCTGAACACACTGTGAGAACATCACAAAACACCAAGAGTCAGACAGACAATGGTAAGGAAAAAACACGCTTTATCTCTTGAGAAGAATTCTGCAAAAAAAAAAAAAAAAAAAAAAAAAAAAAAAAAAAATCATCCTTACAATTCATCCTTACAAGAGGGTTCTGGTTCAAGGATTCAATGATCGTGATAAAGTAAATAGCATGGTATTCTATGAAAAATTTCTCAACATCTTTACTGATGGCATGGTTCTCTTAATGAGTGATGAAGCACATTTGAATTTAAATGGCACAATGAACAAACAAAATTTTTGATATTGGTCTGATTCGAAAGCCACATTAGCTGCATATGAGCTCTCTTCATACTCCATATGTAACAGCCTGGTGTAGCGTTGCCAGTTTTGGAATCATAGGTCCTTATTTTTTGGAAGAGAATGATAAAGCTATCACAGTGACTTCTGATCCGTACATGTAGATATTAGGGGATTCCTTACTCCAGGGCTACATTATTGTGAAATCAATCTTAACAGCATCTGGTTTCAACAAGATGGGTCTACAATCCATATTGCCAGTGTGTTCATTACAATGGTTAAAGAAATGTTTTCAAAACATGTGATTTCCAGAAGATGAGACATTCCGTGGCCCACACATTCTGCCGATCTATGTACGTGGTGCCTAAAGTGTACATACATTAGGAAACCAAGGGACATTAATGGACTCAAGGGGACTATCAGGAGGAAATCACATCCATACCAAACAACATGGTGCAATCAGCGATACATATTCTGCGTCAGATCAGGAAACCGTGCGGGAAAGGTTCCTGAATGCACGTAATGCCGATGGAAGAGTCTTGCTGATAATGCCCAGATCGGCATTCAATATCAGCCAGTTCAAGAAATAGTGCGAGTATGTCGTTATTATGTTACCATTATGCATTCATGGAATTCTCAAGAAACAATACCTCTTGTGGATGCAGGAAAAAAATGTGTATGAAACGAAAGGAAAACCAAAGGAAAAATAACGTTTTATCAAATGGTGCATTGTGGGAGAATTGGCGCTATGAGAACTGGGTTGTTTCAAACATAGGAAAAAAAATTAAAAATGCGGCAAAACTAAGAGAGACAGAGTGCTATATGCATATACAAAGTCGGTTTGATTTATTTATGAACGCTCTTTAACATCTAAGATCCGCAGCGTCCCATTCAACTCAGGGTGTGAAACAGCCAACAAATTTGGCTCAGAGGCCTCTTCCTTCAGGGTTGAGGTTCTTTTTCGTGCCGTAAATGTACGACATGGGATCCACGGCTTTACTTCCCTTCCGAAGAAAGCCATACGATTTTTACGCCCGAAAAAATCCATCGGTCCTGTTCTGGTTTGAAGCCGCGATCTTGGGTTTAGGAGGCACCAGCACCGACACGTATACAAAGTGAGGAGTACTGTTTACCTCTGCCGAATTTACTGCAGGAATATTGCGCCCCATGCACTGATGTTCTCGTTATGCAAGGGAATTCCGTGTACGTAATGGAGCTATTCCGTACCCCAGCACCTGTTACTTTGCGTCCAAACAGATTACGTAAATGCAACCAAGCTTTCTTCATTAGCAAGTGTGGCTCAATTACTCTATTATTAACGTTCCTTAGCCTCCAATTACACAATTTACCTGAGTCACAATCCTGCAATTCGAGGACAACAGTGACCTTGTATGCTTTCAAGCATAAATTTACCCATTTTCGAAAGATGAACCGATGTGTGTGAATGATAACTTTAACATAAATGTGTAAATGTAGCAGGCTAACATTTTCAACACCTCCTGTCATAAGGTACACGCTTATTTTCATTGTAATTGCGAGAACTTGAATTAGTTCCGTGAACACTGCATCCGTTTAGCCGGGAGCTAGTGCTCTGATTGCCGACCCGTCGGCTGCTGTGAAACGGGCGACAAAACCATTAAAGATCCTATGCATTTCCTTAAGAAAAACAGGTGTACTTTTTTGAAAAAATATTAGACAGGTTTATATTCCCTGTCTTATAATTTTTTCTATATCGACCCTTCAAAAATTACGAGGATTTGTCCACATGACGTATTTTCCCCATATCTCTGAGAAAGTGCAATAGCCTTGCTATGTAGCAGTTTTATTTCTGCAGCGCTAGTACTTGTAGAGGTAAACACTACTCCTCGCTTTGTATATGCATATAGCACTCTGTCTCTTAGTTTTACTGCGTTTTTTATTTTTCTCCCTATGTTTGAAACAACGCCCGTTTCTCATAGCGCCTGAATATAATCTCACACAATGCACCATTTGATAAAATTCTCTTTTTTCCTTTGGTCTTCCGTTCGCTTTATACACATTCACGTTTCTTTCCTGGATCGCACGCTCCCCTCGTGCCACAAGTTCATTGAGAAACAAGCTCCGAATCTTTCTCTACTTCTCCTTCTTGTTCTTTTACCTCACAGTGCGCGCGCGCGTACCTTTCGACTCTTCACGTCAATATCAGTGCCGGAATGGCCAGAAAATTGCTGATTACTCTCTGAAGCCTGAGTAGAGATATTTTCTGCATTTTCATTAAGTTGTTACTGTAAGCGTTTCAGAAATTGAACATGCTACCACCGTTAATGTAAATTGGGATTGTAAGCAGTCCTAAATGATTTACTATCACAATGAAACTCGAATATGTGTAGAGAGCACAAGGAGAAGTAGAAGAAATGTATGTAAAATAACGGAAGAGTGAGTGAACAGTTTGGAGTCATTGGTATTAGACTAAGACAATTAATAAAGCAAAATTCCGAGCATATATGCCTTTCAGTTTCCCCACCAGGACGTCTATGTGCATCGCTTTCAGCGTTTTGTCCTTCATTTTTTAATTTTATTCATATACCACATGTTGCAAAAATAATGACAATGCAGAAATTGATTAATTAAAGTACTGTTAAATCCGTTAATACTATTCGTTTTCTTATACCTAATGCTAAACTACAGGTTTTCACTCCTTGCCGAGGGGTTTACTGTGGCGCCTTTAACTATGAGAAATGAGTACTCACATTTGTATGAATCAATATCAAGAAACCAATTTATCTTAAGAAAAGAAGGCGAGCGGAGGCCGTTACGCCGTAGCTAGCCGTAGTAAATCACTAGATACTCTGGTTTCTAGGATTCACCCGAGGTTAAATTTAGGTGATTAGTATTTAAATTTTACCAATTGTTGCTTGTGTTAATATTTATAAATGCAATGTGAATTTCCATTTCTCTATCCCCTGTACTCTAATGTATTTGTTAATCTTGGCACAACCGTGATATCACTACACTCCGCCACCATTCTCCCCTTCTTAGTCGGAGTACAACTTTAAAAGTCTACGCACTTCTTCGGGTGGTTGGTTGGCTGGTTGGTTACTAGTTTTCAAAGTATTCAATCCATCTCCTAGTATTGTTTCTACTTCCTGTTTTTTAAGTGAGTATCCCCTTTTGCCCACATATATTCGAGTTTCACTGACAATACTAGTAAACTTTTCATCAAAATGGATTGATGATAAAACTTTCAATTAATAAAAGGAAATGTATCCAAGAATTTTTAAACACTGCGCTAGTGAATAAATTAAGTCAAATTAAATTCTTTTAATAGACTGAATTAAACTGAGTAGACATTTGGACAGCAAAGAAAGAATTAGTTAGCATTTAAGTAGAATCACAAAACCAAACGTCTGAGAAATATACTACAAAAAATTAAGAAAATAAACATATACATCACCAATTTTTAAAATAAATGTATCTGGAAATGAAAATTAAGTTCCCTTATCTATAGGCAATCGATAGTACTAATCGATGCACTGCACCACATTAGGCGTAGATGTGGTTTACAAGCTATCTATAAAAAGATTGAAGATAACAAAAGACAGACTTGTCAGCAACCATTTCTTTGCTACTTCAAACTAAACTTTTCCGAAACAAGATGTGGACAAGTTTCTATACGTCAGAATATGCAGTCAGCCGAACTTAATCACAACCTAACCAAAATAAACAATTAAATAATACAAAAAAATGCATTCAAATACAAATGCAATTCAACAAGTCTTTCTTTGTCGGTCCTGATGTGTAGTGGTAACCATGCTTGCCTTCTAAACCCAAGGTCGCGGGTTCAAACCCGGATCGATAGCTTTTTCGGGCGTAAAATGGCTTCCTTCGGAAGGGAAGTAAAGCCGTGGGTCCCGTATCGTACATTTACGGCACGAAAAACAACATCAAGCCTGAAAGAAGAGGCCTCTGAGCAAAATTTGTCGGCCGTTTCACGCCCTGAATAGAATGGGACGTTGATGACCTGAGATGTTAAAGAGCGTCGGTAAATAAATCAAATTAACAACTGCAAGATCTTTTCCATAAAATATCGCTGAGAACACCCATATTAATTCTCAAACTGTCCTTAAACGCGGACACCTTTTAAATATCTGTCAGTCACGAAACCTTATCATTTAATTCAAAGTTTATAATTCTAAATTTATATTTTATGATTGTTTTTAAATTTCATTATTGGTTTACAACAATTTAAAGATGTAAATAATAAATATTTTCATAGTTCCTGTTATTGTATCGTGTCAAATAGTAATAATTAAAACAAAACCATTTCATTCAAAGTACATAAATCTTACAAAATGTAAATATTAATAACTAACAATATATGTTGGCACAGCATTACTCGTAATTGTAATTCCTGAATGAGAAGGATGCTGCTGCATTTCGCTAACAAGCCCTGATATGTCGGGTCTAATAAACATTTGTATTTTGAGTTTTGATTCTACGTTATCCAACCAGTTTCCATACTTGCTTTCTATATAAATGAGTGCAGAGAATGATTTTTCAAACGAGTAAGTTGTTATGAAAAACATCAATACTTTTGTAGCCTTATTTGGTAATCCAGGGCTCCTGTCTCTGTACCTTCCTCGGAAGCATTTAGATGCCTTCAATCTGATACTAATTTAGTTTTTCACAATAAATATGC